>CM035794.1:31397732-31860232 GCA_020466265.1 Siphamia tubifer | reverse complement strand
TTGATGTCTTCTTGCATATTTCCCTTTTGCAAAAGTAATTTCTTATCAAGAAGCACTGAGCTCTACAAAATAGATGAGATTTTATTTTATTTTATTTTTTAGAAATAATGTGTAGAGGGATATTTGTGGTCATGAACAGACATTTTATAAACCTCAAAATGACAAATCACATTTTATAGAAAGCTACAACAACTACCACCCTTCCTACCAAGACAGGAACATAAAGTGAGAAGACAGTCCTTTTCATACATTCAAGTAATTTTCAGAGACTGCATTTTATAAGGCAACATATGTAAATGAATGTCATGGCGCTGTATCAGTTTACATGTCCACTCACTGGAGCTTGCATTTAGATCAGTTTGCAAATGTCCCTGAGGTCCAGTGTCTTGCTTTTGATGCCACCCTTCATTAGGTGTTTGAAGTCCCTCTAAGCCATCATATTTAGGGCTTAGGTGCAGATGTTAAAACACCAGAAATGGTTTATCTGAAGATGTCAGGTACTATTTTTAATCCTTTGATGCATTCATTATGAGAACCTTACTCAAGATTATCCTAAGTGTTTTTATTTCTCTTTAGAGCAATGTGATTTTTTGTGATCTTTTTTAATTAAAATATTTTTTTTACGGAGTTACAAAAAACAAGCTGGAAAACATGTTTAAGCTATGAACCAAAGAAACGTGTATTTAACATGCAATATCAGAACACTGTGAAATAAAACATTTTAATGCAGTTTTGTTTAAAAAGAGGCTGTTAATTACAGTCTAATAACAACAAGCAACTGATTTACACATAAAATGTTAGTGCAGATCAGGAATTAAGTACAGACAAGTTACAGTAATGATATGAACTGACTGATATGGAACTAAAACAACAAACTCATAAATATGCAAGAGAACAACTGTAGAATAACAGTCCACTGGAGCGACCAGTATGTATTCAAGAGTTAATGTGGCTCTTCTACCCTTAGTGCACACCAACGACTCTGTGATGCCCCATTAAGGCAAGAGTAGGCAGCACTTTAGAGAGGAAATAAACATGGTTGACTCAAGTCATCAGAATAGCTATAGTACATAAAGGAATCATTGACCTATATTAGCATTGACCCACATTTAAATAGAAACAAACAGAGTGTGAAACAGACCTCCCTAAAGTCACCTTAGCAGATAACTCTCACTGAGGTTTAATATAGGACAAGGGACTACTAGGAAGCATACTGGGTTACAGAGCAGTCGTCTACTATATCTATTATCTGAAATGCCATGTCTAAAAATGTGAATGAAATACAACCCAACACCTCTGAACAGTGAACTCTGAATCATAACACTTGGGAACACAATTTTTGTTGACTTAGGTCTGACAGTTGTTTTTAACAAATTTGTAGGTGCAGAATCTAAAACTGATCTCAGTTTTTAGCTCGTCCGGATGAAGTTGCGATGAGCTATTGCCATCGTCCGTCATTCGTCCGTCGTCGTCCACAATTCACTATAATCGCTTCTCCTCCCTCAATTCTCAACGGATTTGAATTCTGAATGATTCATTAGGTAGATCTAAGCATATAGGCACAAAACGTATCACTTTGTTTGTCGAAATTGAAAATTGTAAACAATTTGTTTGTAACTTTGTATAATTTTCCAGTCTGGCACTAAAATCACTTCACCGCCTTCAATTATCTACAAATTTTAATTCTGATTTTATGATTTATTGAATGACTCCCTTTTGTTGATAGCGAGACATCACAGCTGTGAGGTCTGGATGAGCACAGGGCCATTGGCACTATCTTTCTCTATTATGTCAACTATACGATCCTTGGTTTTTTTAAACATATGAAAAAATACTGTACTTAACAGATATGTGCTTGTTTTATAAAACTTTTCAAATGTTGACATACAATGAAATATGAAAGAAACAGGCATGACTGCAATGTTTATTGACCACTACTATGGTTTTACAAATGATATGTCTACTGTAATTCTACTGTAATTGTACTGACCTATTGGGAATTGCACAAACCTTGCACTGCACTGTCTCACTTGTGACTGCACAAACAAGTTTTCACCTAGCTGTTGATGACTCTAATAATAATCAATGGAATTTTGGTTATCTGGAGGGTAAGCTGTGGAGAAAAATGTAACTCAACAGTTGTTGTTTTTTTTCCTTTTCAAATTGTTCCTCAGTGTAATCTGTGAACGCTGATAGATCTGTATTAGATCATACATGGATTGTATGGTTCATCCACCAGCTGCACAGTAGCTGAGCCATCCAGTATCTAAATACTACATTTACATATTAGAAAATACTTGTTTTTCTTGGTCCATATTATCCCTGCTCTTTTTCAAATGTTTCTATAGTGGTTAGCGCTCTTCCCTCACAGTGAGAGGGCCCAGGTTCAATTCCCGGACCGTGCTGGCCTTTCTGTGTGGAATTTTCATGTTTCTCTCCCCATGTCTGGATGGGTTTCCTCTGGGTGCTCTGGTTTCCCCCATCACCCAAAAATATGTTTGTTAGGGTAAAATCCTCCAGCCAGGTGATTCCGACCATGAGCCTGGCTCGACAGCCGCACATGGCTGCCCACTGCTCCTTACAAGTGTCCCAATGACATGAAGGATGGGTTAAATGCAGAGGACAAATTTCATTGTACAATGTATTATGACAAATAAAGTACTTCATTTCTTACCTGTTCTATCATCAACAATGTCTGACTGGTACTGGAGGGGATATGAGCACTAAGCATTCAGTTTATCTATAATTTAAACAAAAATAGCAATGTGTAGCACAGCAATGTTCCATGACAGGGCTTATGGAAAAGCTGTGAACCCTTCCTGTCAAGTATTTAAGAAAGTGACACCATGATGAAAAGTTCATAAGGCTGTCCTTCAGCAAATGTGACTTTGCACGTGCCTTCCACTACATGCAGTGACGATCACAAGTATCTCAAACTATGTCTGTGTGTGGTTTAATGTTTCTCTTCCTTGTGACTGATACCAACTCCCCAACAATATACAGTACATGGAGGAATAAAATTTGCAGTTTTATTCATTTCACTTTAACATCTCCTGAATCCATTCTTTAAAAAACTAGTAAACTAGTGCCTTGTGAAGAAATCTCAATAGTTAATCAAATAAGATTTGTCTTCAATTAATTAAAAGTCATTCTGACTAGTTAATTGTATGTCTAAGTACTAAATTGACATATTAGAAAATACTGCATTTTTCTTGGTCCATATTATCCCTGCTTTTTTTCAAATGTTTATACAATTGTTTAATTGCTTTATTTTACTACAATATTCAAAATAAATGCACAAATTAACAAACATTACTCATAACCATGTCATACACGTGAATATCTTGTGCTCACTCATCAAAGAAAATGCTCTCAGAATGTATCATCTATGTTACATTTTCTATATAGGTGAACACTAAATAACATGTTTCAGAATTTAATGTGAAAAGCTTCTCCAGAAGCCTACAAGTCTTACTTGATCTACAAGAAGTTTAGGTCATGTGATCACTGGAGAACATGAATTAAAGGTATTTGGCTGGAATTCAAGTACATCTGATATAATTTAGAAGATTTACACGTGACAAGATATCCTATTGAAGAAGTGCTGTTAGAATTTAGAATATATCTTGTTTTTTCAGAGAGAACAGAAGTCAAGATTGTGCAGGGCAATCGATAAATCATTACCTTCAATTGGCTCTTTACTTTATTATTATTATTATTATTATTATTATTATTATTATTATTATTATTATTATTATTATTATTAATGAATTTAATTATCAACACACTTTTCATTAAAAATACTGTCTGTGTCTGTCTCTATCTATGTGTCTGTCTGTCTATCTATCTATCTATCTATCTATCTATCTATCTATCTATCTATCTATCTATCTATCTATCTATCTATCTATCTATCTATCTATCTATCTATCTATCTATCTATCTATCTATCTATCTATCTATCTATCTATCTATCTATCTATCTATCTATCTATCTATCTATCTATCTATCTATCATCTGAAAGCTGCTTTATATTTTCATGTTATAAAGTGCTAACAAACCATGTATACATCCTGCAAAACTAAGTTACCAAAGCATTAGATATGCTCATTAAACATCATGGGGGTATATCATGAACAATAAAACTTATTATTATAGATTCTAAACTGAAAGTAACTTATTTTGGTTTATGTATAGAATCTGCACAACATTAGCAGACATAAAACAGCTCAGTTTTAGAGTTCTGTGGCAAATAAACCGGGACATCTTTGGTTTTCACTAATAGCTGAATGACCATTTTTCAGGACTCAGAGAGTTAAACCCGCCAATGAGAGGAGGGATGTGACGTTGCTGGTACTATAACACCAACACGCACTGTCTGCACACAGCGACAGGCAATCACTTCTCATTCACTGAACTGACTAGTACTTTTACATCTTGGAGCCACGAGGGATCAAGCTTTTACCTAGTCTATTGTTTTAGGTGAATGAAATTTATCATCTCGCGTCGCCATTGACCTGACGTGGAAAGTTGCTCTTCTGTGGCCAACGTGGGCATCAGCTCTGTAAGGTAGCTAGCTAATGTTACACGGTAAAGACTAAAATAACATGGAGTTGACACTTGACGTGGAGCTACATCGTCTGAAAATAGATTCTTGTATGTGCTGCAACGACAAAAAATAATGTTAGCATCGTTGAAGCGTTAATGACTGTTCAAACATTTGCAATGACATGCTAATGCTAAATGCTAACGCTTGCTCCCACATGTCTTAGTATAACGCATTCTAGACACGTCTGCCAAAAGTTCAGTCGGGTGTTTGTTAGTTAGTGTTTTGTTTAACATATCTGAACCGGTTTGTAGTGGTTGTGATGTGTCACCAGCAAAGTGGAGCCCAACCATTATTTTTGGCAGTATAACAATTTCAGTCAAGTCTGAATTGCAGTGAGACAACGTGTAATATCTGAGCTGAGGCTCGACGCATTATATACCATAGATTAAAATGTGTACCTAAATTTAAAAAGATTAATTTATATTCCGTGATTGATGCAGTCATTCAATGTAACTTGCTTTTATTAATTTAAGCTTCCATGAGTGGAAGTTTATTTAATACCAGCCATGTTGTAAACTGGTTACAATAGCACAGCAGCTATTTACAATACCCTGGATAGTCTGATAATAGTACAAATATTGGTGACCTCATTGTAAGGTTCAAATGGTACTACTAGTGGTTAAAGTGAAAACAAACGCATCTCTATTTCCTCATTCAGCGTCGGTCATGTTAAAACGGAAAGCATTTTATGGTGTTGTAACCAGGGGTCATTAATTAATTCGACATATTTTCCACCATTTTCAAAACCCATGCACTAATAATTTCTTGGTTTTTATTTGTATACATTGTATAAACGTTTATTAATTTATATTATCAGTCAGCAATTAAAAAAACGTATTATTTTGTACACTTAACATAGAAAATTATAAACCTATAATGCTAAATACGATAGGCTAATATGGGTGTAAACTGTAATATCAGTATACATGTCATATCCATTGGAACATATTCTGTGAATTCTTCTTTTCTGGTAAAAAAAAAAAACAACAACAAAATAATGCCAAGTACTCGTCGTTGTGATTTGCTAATGTCTAGCAGCTAAGTGTTGCTAGCATCTGATAATATAATGGGAGGTCAACAGGACACATGCTAACGTCGAGACCATGCTACTTTAGAGAGAACGGTGTTATTTTTTGGTTCGTGTTTGATGAATGTACGTAACCTGCCTTATCAGGTTGTATTGTTTAACATACACTTAGCTGCAGTAGTTCAGTTGTATGTTAGTGGGTCACCCGGCCATGTTTTGCTTCGTAGACGGTCACATCGGCGCAGCTGTGACGTGATCGTTATTTATTTTTTTTATTTTTTTATTGTCCTTTCGCGGTTTGCTTGATCCATTTTGAGAACATTGTATCTCATAAAACACAAGTGGCATTATTACGTACATACTTATGTATTTATTTCTTTATTTGTGTGTGTGTGTGTGTGTGTGTGTGTGTGTGTGTGTGTGTGTGTGTGTGTGGTATTAACATCATCAATATATTTTGACCTTTATGTGCCTGCTCTATCTTTTATCTTTATGTGATAATATAAATACCAATGTTGCATGTTTATGACAGTGTGTTTTCATGGTTATATCCTGCGCATACGCACTAACCTCAGACTGGCTGAACGATGTTGATGTTGCTATGGTTATGTCTTCCTGTGAGAAGGTCACTAAAACGCTGTCTGCAAAGTGGATGTCTAGACTAGTGTTCCTGCAGAGTCCGGTTTATTGGCTGCATCAGTGGTCGGGAAGCACAGTTGATTAAAATCACCACTTTTTGTCTTTTGACAGTATGGCAGATTACTTAATCAGTGGTGGTACAGGCTACGTCCCTGAGGATGGATTGTCGGCTCAGCAACTTTTCTCTATTGGAGATGGACTCACTTACAAGTAAGTTTCTCTACATCAGTTCAACATTATAATTCATTCAAAGTAAGGTCACCTCATTAAAAGAAAAGAAAAAAAAACTCACCAGTTCGCAATGGTGAGTAAAGTGTACACACCAGTGCTTTGTAATGGTAAACGCATTTTGAACCAGCAGATCTGACCAACAGTGTGTTGTCTCCGATGGTCATACGGCTGAAGAGCTATGCTCTAAAGGAGATGGGTTGACTTACAAGTGAGTAAACCAGTCATCTTCAAAACAGTTTTGAAAGCGTGCTGTTAAAAATCCTCTATCTCTCATGATAGATCATTTATAAGGGGGAAGCAAATAATTGTCCTTCTAAAGGTACTTTACTTTGACTGAAAACTACCATTGTGGTACTTTGAAAATGCATGAACATGGATAGAAATGGCTTGTTGGACTGCTCAACCTGATCTTGGTCATGGGGATGAAATTTGCTTCCAGGGGTTTTCAACTGCATTATTAACTTAACCACTGAAGTGCATGATCTATCTTGTATTTGCATCAGTCTTTACAAAACAGCTCATGCACTTTTTTTTGTATAAACGGCACTTTTAATACAACTACTAATCATTAAACTTTCTCACTTCTGACTTAACCTCACTCACCTCTGGTAAGCATTCTGGTGACATAAATGGGATGCTTGTTAATGAACTTACCATGTGTTATGAATGGAATGCTTTTATTTGTTAAAATCTGTGTAAATCCTCTTTTCTCTAACTCAAAAAGAATCTAAACTTCACACAAACTAATTTTAATGGTCCTTTGTCACTGACAAGCATGTCCCTTCCATTTACCATATATTTCACTTACCCACAAATTTTTTTAACTGAACCTAGCACACGTGCTTTATCTCTTTAATGAGTTTGCCACTATCATTGTCGTCAATGTTCATCATGCCATCGTTGTGTTCCCTGAACCAACATATATTTATATTGTAGATATATTTGTAATTAAAAATTCATTATTGAAAAAAAGTTACAAATGAAAAGAGAAAAAAGTTTCAAATGCATAACATTCATTTTTTAAGTTTATAAAAAATGTTGAAATGTTTTTATTCTTTTGGAACTATAAATTCTGTGATACTCCAGTCTAATCCAAAATACTACTACTGCTTCACAAACACTAATTGAATTGAACTAAATGTTTGAGTACTTAAACGTGATTGAATAATCATGCTTGGCTGTAATGAAGTGCAACACGGCTGAAGCAAAGGTTCAGCACATGATGGCTTGAATTGGCATCATGTGGATAGCAGAAGGACTTTCAATGGACGGGGTCATTTTAGGATACTGTCCATTTGTCTCTTAAATTCTTAAGACAATGGGAAAAAGGTACACATCTGAAAGCTTTAAACTGTTTCACTATATAGTGAATTTTTTATGCTTTATGAATACCTTATAGAAGGTACAGCACTGTGCAGGTATCTAATGATCTTTATTTCTGAGTCTCTTTATTAAAACGCAACAAGATAATACAGGAAAACAAGAAATATCTACATCTTATACTTGTATGTGTATTAAAAAAGAACCAAGGGGCTTGTACACGCACAGTGCAATGTGGCTTTCCTTTGGATTCAGTACATCTTGAACTCTTTGTTCAGCTGTCTGAAAATTATTCTGAAAGTTATTCTTTTTGTCTTTACTCTGCCACTTTCATCCCATGTAGTTTTTGGTCATATTTTTTCAGAAATGTATTTTTGTTCTTTTAACATTGTGCATGTATTTCCTGTATATTCGAGTTGTACATATAGTGAGACTGAGAAATGCATACCTATGGTCACCTTGCTAACAACAACAAAAATGGTTGCGTAATACTTTTGTACAGCATCATAAAAGAGAGAATGATGGCAACACATTCAAACGTTCATGAAATTCATATTTCGATCAACATTCCAACAATGGAAAACAAACAAAAAGAAAAATAGACCAGTTTACATTGAATGTGTAACTACAAGCAAAGGACATTAATGACCTGTATTTATACAATCAGATGTAAGATGGGGGTAAAAATACCACCTACCTTAGTTTAACACTAAATAATGTGCTGCTGTATCCCCAGACTGTTGGTTATTTAGAGCTGCAGTGTGTATTATTTTTGGTGATAATGGCTCAAATTTCCACAATTATTTTCAGCATATTTCCATTTAAGTGATCGGTTAGAAAACACACTGCTGTGGACTAACTGTGCCCTATGATTCTGCTTTGGTTAATCACAAGTGTTTCAAACAGGAAGTGAGGGGGTTACATTTATCAGGGTGACTAAAAGCTGTTCCATAGCTCAACATGGAAACTTGGAATTTTTTCCCATAACACAACTGTTGTCAGGTCATCTATGTTTATATTTAATCTTTGTATTCGAACTGAGAGGTGAGAGCTGCACAAGGAAGGTATGTGTTTTCAAGTTCTGATCCCTAGACTCTTCTATCTTTAATGGAACTACATACAACAGTAGATTTGGATGCTGCAGTTAATGTATGAGATCATTCTACATTTGTTGTCAGTCCACACAGTTGCAATACTGTGTGCTGAGAATGAAATGTTCCTTTTAATTATCATGAAACTAAAGCACGTCTCATCTTGAAATAAAATGTTAGTCTCAAAATGACTTTAAATTGCTTATGTTTGTAGACTGGTGTATGCTGCAGTTGGTGACTTTGATTTATTTGGTGTGTTACAGGCAAGCTTTATAGATGTTATTGTTACATGTAGGAAAAACCAGATTGAATTGTCTTGTAATTTAATACAAGGTCTGCTGTTGACAGGTTTGGCATTGTCCATAAATAAAAGGATGCAAGTCAAATGCACAGGTTGGTGGACATTGTTAAACCTGTAGCTACATTTTCATACCTGTATGATCGACACTCAAACACTTTGAAGTTGGTAGATGTAGGTGTCTATTGGTGTAGGCCAGGCATGGGCAAACTATTCCACAAAGGGCTGGTGTGGCTGCAGGTTTTTGTTCCAACCAACCAAGAGTTCACAGTTTGACCAATCAACGCTCTGAAGATTGAGATCAGTTGATTAATTGAATCAAGTCTGGTGTGCTGCTGCTTGGTTGGAACAAAAACCTGCAGCCACACTGGCCCTTTAGGAATGGTGGGCCCATCCCTGGTGTAGGCTCTTTGTTCCAAGCACTAGGCATCCATATAGGTGAGTGATGAGCAGATGTGGCTTTTGGTAATAGTTTCAGACACTCTAGCTAGACATGCATTTGTCTACATTTAACAGTCAAATGAAACCATAATGGGGAAAAAACAACCGAGTGTTGTCGACATTCTAAGGCCAACGCTATGAGCTTCAGCTTAGTGCTGATCCTAAGTCAGTTGGCAAAGCTGTTTGTTGCAGCTGAGGTTTTGAGGTCCAGCTAAATGCTAGCAGATGTGGCTTAGGCTTCCTGCATGTCCCCATGTTGACATTTGTGGGTATTTGGACTCTGAAATAAAGAGAAACACCCAAGACTCCTCCCATGCAGTGCCCACTCAGTGCATCTATTTCAGACCTTCCATTTCCCCACTCCCCCTCTGAAGCACCAGAGGAGAAGAAGCTTCTTATGTCCACCTTTACTGCCTGTTTTAATGCTTTCCACCCAACAGATTTAGTTCCTTTCAGGCTCCTGCTGGTATAAAGGGTCCCTTATTCTTAATTTTTTCCCATCTGTCATAGTCTGTTTTCACACCCCTCTGTAAAACCACTAAATACATACAGACTTTGGTTTAAAAACAAACCCATCATTCCTGTGTCTGGCTCTTGCTCCTCCTTACCTCACTCTCTTTCATTGTGTGTATACACAGCACGAGCTTTGCTACACTCTGTCTGTGCTCAGCCACTGTGAAACATTATGCCACTTTTCACTGTTTCGGAACATGAAGAGTGTATCCAACAATAGATTGCAGGCCTCAAACACTCATTTTGTGTCAAATGAAAAGAGGAGGTGAAAGAAATATGGTCATTTGTTACGTAGCTTTGGT
Source organism: Siphamia tubifer (assembly GCA_020466265.1). Lineage (NCBI taxonomy): Eukaryota > Metazoa > Chordata > Actinopteri > Kurtiformes > Apogonidae > Siphamia > Siphamia tubifer. The sequence goes on along the minus strand of CM035794.1, from coordinate 31,849,760 downwards.
TCTTATGAAAAACCCTTTACTTTAGTGTGTTTCACCCATTTTAATTGACTTGCATTTTAATGTTTTCAATTCATGCCTCTTTCTGCGATCTGCTTATAATATAAGAACATGATTATAGTTTTGCTTGCTGAATGCAGATTCTTACAAAAAAATCATTTATGTCACTTGGCACAATAAGGAACTGGCAGTTAATTTGGAGTGGGTGAGTATTAACACTTAAATTGTCATCTTTTTGTCTTTCAGTGACTTCCTGATTTTACCTGGCTTCATTGACTTTACCTCAGATGAAGTGGTGAGTCATGCGTAGTGAACCCATTTGAGACTGCAAAAAAGCTTCTGTTTATTTTCAGAACATTGTCTCCATTAGCTATCCCATCAGAGATGGTTCATTTATTTTCCCCTGCCTCAGAACTGTGGTGTACTTCCACAATGTCTGATTGAGAGTTAACAAATGATGTGCACTGTAAGCAGATGAAACATTTCCATCAGAGCCACTTACTTCAACATCAGCCATATTATACTGCTGCTCAACTCTTGACATTCCAGACTTAATTTTATAATTGCACCTCTCCCAAAAATAGTGTTTTCTTCCTCCCCCCTTTTTTAAAACTGTCTGGATCATTTCTTTGCTGCTGCACGTCTATTTTTGCCTAATGTGGTCATCCACTGGCTGCTCCATCACCCTTGTGTTTACATCTGTCTGGTCAGTTGATTGTCCTCCGCACTCAACAGATGACAGGAGGGTTAATCTCAGGCTTTAGATGAAATCTTTCTCTTCTGCTCAGTCCATTTCGGGGGGTGGTTGGGTGGGGGTTTAATCAAATTGATAGCTTTAATCTGTCCCTATTTCCTGCATATTTAGAGTGGACTCATGTCACTATATTAGATGCTTGGCTGACTCGTCATGTTGTCATGGGTTAATTGTCTCCACACAGTCTTGGTGTGTCCTAGTTTTTCCTGGATAGTGAGCCTATTCAAGCTTCATTAATGCATCCACAGTTTGCTTTACTTTAAGCTTTCAGTGAAATAGCTCATGTTATGACTATAACTGCAGGATAGACTTGGAGTGTAATGTCACAGTTCATGGGCACAAGAAGCTGTTGTGGGAAATTCTTTGGGTTTGTGATATTCCTGCAATGTGTTTTGCTATCTCTCAGTTGAATTTGGCAGGTGAGTGCAGTTATGCTAACTAAATGGAGAGGGAGTGTTAGGTGATTTCTCTCATCTTTGCCATGAACTCTTGAGAAAAGCATCCCTACAGCCTCTGTAGTTTATGTCTGTCCGAGATAAGGAGGAAAGCTCTGGCAAAGTGAAAAACTCATTTGTTGGTTTCCCATGTGCAGAGAATGCCATTATTTTCACACAACCAGCTGCAAGCAGCTGGACAGGTTCCAGCTGTCGAAGGAATCTGCTTACAGAAATGGTTAAATCTGTTCTTCAGAGACACAGATTTATAGCCCATTTACATTTTTCCAAATTGTCAAGTTTAAGTTCTTATGAGGACACACTGCACCTCGAGGTTCATTTAATGTTGCTTTACAAGTCAGTTTTACTTTAACAGTTGATGAGCGGTCCTCTCTCAGCTCTCAACTTTTTTTATACTTGAACTGGTCATATTGACCTTTGTCCTATAATTTTATGTCCATTCTAAGAATGGGATTCAGAGCCATTAATCTCATGGAAATACCACTGTGCAGTAGATGAGTATAGCAAAGTATGCCCCCTGGTGGATGATGTGTTGACTGCAACAAAAACATTTCCTGAATTTTGTCTCAGGATTTGACATCAGCGCTGACCAGGAAGATCACATTGAAGACCCCTCTCATCTCCTCTCCTATGGACACAGTTACAGAGTCAGCGATGGCTATTGCTATGGCGGTAAGACACTTATTTTCCAAAGTAGTAAAACCTGAGGAAGAACTCAAAGAATTTAAATGGTAACATTTACACTGTCCGTCTTTAATTTGGAAGCTGATGGGAGGAATTGGCATCATTCATCATAACTGCACACCAGAATTCCAAGCAAATGAGGTTCGAAAGGTTAAGGTAAGTAGCAGTAATAATAATGATAATGTTTTCTATTATAGAATCGGGGTTCAGAAGGCTTCTGATTGTTTACTAACTCTGAATTTTTGTATATCTTGGCAACAGAGATTTGAGCAGGGCTTTATCACAGACCCAGTTGTGATGAGTCCACGCCACACAGTTGGGGATGTGTTTGAGGCCAAGGTTCGACATGGTTTCTCTGGCATTCCTGTCACAGAGACAGGAAAGATGGGCAGCAAACTTGTCGGCATCGTCACCTCAAGAGATATTGACTTCCTCTCTGAGAAAGACCATGACAGACCTCTGGAGGAGGTGTGTAAAGAAAACAAACTTCTATGCTTTTAATATGGTGTTCATTAGGGCTGCACGGTTTTGGGAAAAAATGATAATCACAATTATTTGGATCAAAATTGAAATCACGATTATTCAACAACAATAAAAAAAAAAATATATATATATATATATATATATATATTTTTTTTTTTTTTTTTTTTTAACCGACAACAGAAAATTATGACGGGACAATGTTGATGTGGTCAACCATCGGTCAAACAGTTAACATCCCTAATTAAGTATCCTGGTTAAAATGCGTTGATGGTATCCAACAGAGCTTGCCTAATAATAAAACTAAAAAAAAATCACGATTTTCATTATTTTTGTTAATTGTCATGGCCAAAATCACAATTTTGATAAAAATTTGATTAATTGTGTAGCCCTAGTGTTAGTTGCTCTGTTTTGTACTTTCTAATTGTGCTATCATCTTGAAGGCTATGACGAAGAGGGAAGAGCTAGTTGTTGCTCCAGCTGGTGTCACATTGAAGGAAGCCAATGATATACTGCAGCGCAGCAAGAAAGGTGGATGGAAATTGTTGTGATGTTGATAACATTTTGGCTAAGCATCAATTATATTTTGGCCTGAAGGGTTTTTGAATTTCCATTTCATTTTAATTTTCTTTAACCAGGCAAGCTTCCCATTGTAAATGATAATGATGAGCTGGTGGCCATTATCGCCAGGACAGATCTGAAAAAGAACAGGGATTACCCCTTAGCCTCCAAAGACTCGCGTAAACAGCTGCTGTGTGGCGCTGCCATTGGCACTCGGGAGGACGACAAATACAGACTGGATCTGCTTGTTCAGGCAGGAGTGGATGTTGTTGTACTGGTGAGTATTTATACTCACAACATGTATATTGTCATGTGCATTTGTGAGCAGGGTCTTAAAAGTCATGAATTCACAAATCTCGATTTAATTAAACTCTTTAAAAGGTACTAAATTTGATATGGTAGGTCTTAAGTTATGTCTCCTTAAACATGTTGAATGTATTGTTTTTAAATGTCCAAGATTCAAAGAAAGTAATGTTTGTCGGCTCATTTTCATCCATTCCAACCCGACAATTTATACTCAAATTAAGAACTAGTTATTGCTAATTTTGCAGGACCTCAATGAGGAATAACTTGGAATAATAGCAATCAAGGTGTTGGAATACATAAATGCATCTTTTTAAATTGACTTTTTGCTTGTATTGCTGTGGAATGGGTGGTAAATTCTGTTCTAAGTAGTCTGAAATGTAACTTGTAGAAACCTGTTGGAACCATGTGTGAAACGAGAGATGATATTGATATTTTAATATGCACTCACTCTACATATCTTAGCCTGTGTTATTGATAAAAACAGCATTAAAGTCATTATACTTAAAACATTTTTTTGTCTTTCCAGGATTCTTCACAAGGCAACTCTGTGTATCAAATCAACATGATAAATTATATTAAACAGAAGTACCCAGACTTGCAAGTAGCAGGAGGAAATGGTGAGTCTGTTTTCGAAATAGGAAGACTTCTGTGAAATAGTATTACAGTTTCTCTACAAATATGCACACATGGGAAGAAATTCTATAATGTCAACAAAATGTAATAATTTATACACAAACCCTGACAGTTGTTTAAATATTCTTCCTACAGTGGTTACAGCAGCCCAGGCCAAGAACCTGATTGATGCTGGAGTGGATGCTCTGAGAGTCGGCATGGGCTGTGGCTCCATTTGCATCACACAGGAAGGTACTCACTGTTGTTACATCCCTGATTATATCTCCATAGTAACAACATAGTTCCTCCTTCTCATGCATTACTGAGAGAGCAGGTTCATAGAAGTACACATGCAGGACATAAAAACGAACAATATGCAGGACAACATTTAAAAAGGCTGTATCATGAATCCCTGGTTAACCTGTTCTGTTAGTGAGGTACATTGAGAAGAAAAACCTATCAGTTGCTATTGGTAACAAACACCTTGAGACCACTCCTTGTTGCCATGGGGACTGGCCTCTCAAGCTGAGACTGGGTCATGTTTATCAAGAATAAAAGAGGCAGCGTTTCAGCAAAACCACATAAACTCAAAAATGTTTTACCTGTAAAAACATGCTGTGATTCCTTGTTTGTCCCAGGCTTTGAGTACATTGTGTGATTTGTTTCCACAGCAGTTCATGTCAGATGTGTTTTCTCTGTTTTCCAGTCATGGCATGTGGGAGGCCCCAGGGGACCTCGGTGTACAAGGTAGCAGAGTACGCCAGGCGTTTTGGTGTCCCAGTCATTGCTGATGGTGGCATTCAGACTGTCGGGCATGTGGTGAAGGCTTTGTCTCTTGGGGCATCAACCGGTACGACATCAAAAATGGTGACACAAAAATGCTGGAAATAGAAAGTTTGCAAATTCATTACTTCCTATTGCAAGTTGGTCATTGTTTTAATTCAAAACAAGGCCCAGTCATGAATGTTTTTTATGACCCTGATGATTAGAGTACTTGAGAGCAAAGAAATAACTTCCTTGTATCTATCTCCAGTGATGATGGGTTCGTTGTTAGCGGCAACCACCGAGGCGCCAGGCGAGTACTTCTTTTCAGATGGTGTACGGCTGAAAAAGTACAGAGGTATGGGCTCCCTGGATGCAATGGAGAAGAGCACCAGCAGCCAAAAACGATATTTTAGGTAGGTTCAGTTTACAAAGTAAGAGGGTGGGAGCCAAGTCCAGTGTGCTTCTTTTGCAGTTTGTGATCCCGTTGAAGAGATATTGATTGAGTGATATTTTAATACAGTGAGGGAGACAAAGTGAAAGTTGCCCAGGGCGTGTCTGGTTCAGTCCAGGACAAGGGCTCCATCCACAAGTTTGTACCTTACCTGATAGCTGGAATCCAACATGGCTGCCAGGACATCGGAGCAAAGAGTCTCTCTGTCCTCCGGTGAGTATTGTGTTTTTGTGGACTCGTCATATGTGTGTATATTAAATCATCATGATACATTTGGTCATGTTTCATCTTCCAATTTTTGGCAGCTCGATGATGTACTCTGGGGAGCTGAAGTTTGAGAAGCGGACCATGTCGGCACAAGTGGAGGGGGGTGTTCATGGACTCCACTCGTAAGTACAGAAATGGACACAAAACAGTTTTTTTCCTGCTAAACTATGATCACTATGACCAGAATCTCATATCCTGTAATAGACCCTATCTTATGCATGACATAGTAGATTACGAAATTTTTTTCTATAAACTAAATAGAAAAAATAGCTTATATAAAATGACCACATAGAAAGGCCACACATTTTGAATTGTACATTCCACAAATATCTAGTTCAATATTATACCACACTTGTTTGTGTATAAATACAGGCCTAATGTAAATTATGACAAAAATCAAATACGAACACTTACATATATGTAGCAGTTGTAGCACTGACATTCAAATTCATGATCTATACCTTTGTAAAATTCTGAACTTGGACTGATGTGTAAAATTAATGTAAAGCAGCAAAAAGATGATGTCACTTTATTTTTGTTGTCCCTAGATAACTTCATTATGTTGCTAGGAAACAACTTTGCTCCAGTATTTACTTAGTGTGAGGTAATGATATCAGCAAATGCTGCAATGAAAAGTGCATCATTTTGCATCGTGTCAGTTTTTAGTCCAATTTTCAATTAGTTGAGAAAATGACATTAAACACTGGTAGTCTGCTGGTGACTGGTTCAGGTGACTGAATCCAAGTAGATGTGTATACCGCAGTAGTGCTTTAAACATCTCAAAACATCATTCATTAATTTTTTTCCCCCCTCTTCACTTCCACAGTTACGAGAAGCGGCTGTACTGAATGAGCAGATGGAGTGCAGATGAACTGTGCATGATGTGCCCAAACTAACAGTGACCAAATGTTGAAGTTCTGCTAACAAACATACCTCCCTAATACTCCCCCTGTTCTCCTCCGCATCATATCCACCGTTGCTCTCTCTGATCCCGACCAGCTGCTTTGGGAAAGAAAGAGGCATCGAATTGAAGTGAGAATCTTCATACTGACACTCTGAACACCTGGGATATTGCACTTGAGTCGCGGTGCATCAGGGTTTTCAAAATAACATTCACATGAATCTTGAGATGCAGCTAATCCCAATTTCTGTGCGTGTGCTGACAGTAGTGAGAGAATGAAATGTGTGTGAGTGATATGGTCCGGGTAGTGTCATTGTGTGTGATATAATTATGAATACGTGGTTGGATGTAATAGCAGGTGCATTGTTTTTGTCCTCTGAATATTAAGTCTAAAACATCATTAGGCGTGTTTCCACTGTCAGAACTTCCAGGCCATTTTACAGAAACTTCACGGTGTGCGTGTGTTTCCTCTGACTGGGTCGTTCCGACAGGGCCGCCTTCCGAAACTTTTCAGGAACCAACAGAGTTCTGCTCGAGGATAAGTACTCGAGAGCAGCCTGATAGTCGCTTGGCAGAAGTCACACAGATTGGTTGTCGCAAATGACATCATCAAATTGCGAAAAACAACTCAAGAGTAGTTGCTGGAGGAAGTTCGCCACACGAAAGAACAGCGAAAAGTCCACGTCTAGTCTGGTTGTGATTTCCTCCTCTGTTGCTGCTTTGTTTTGCCACTTTTTATTAGTGACTTTACCGTAGCAACCGATGCGATATGACATCATCACAAGGTTCTTACAGGGCCATTCTGTATGGAGACACAACGCCTGAGGGGACTGGGCTAACTCATGGCCCGGTCAAAGTACGTACCCCAAAAAAGTTCTGAAAGTGGAAACACACCTAATGGTGGAGATCCAGATCCCATCAGTATCTGATAGGACAAGTGGTCGCTGTTGTAAAACCATGTACAGCCCCAGTCCTGAAACACAAAAACTCACCAGTGCAGAAAAACAAGACAAAAATTGTAGTGAGTAAATGATGTGGCAATTTTATCTGTTATTTTCACTCATCAAATCTATCAGCTAGCATCTAATATTGTTTACTTTTTTGTTGTGGATCCTGAAGTATTTGATACAGGCCATGACGATTATCCTGTTACCCACAATCAGTAAAGTGAACTCAGATGACAGTCTTGGATGCTGTGGACTTTCATTTGCCCTTCAAACACATCTTGAGCCAAATAAATAGTCCCATCACCGTGCATAGTGTTTTATATGTTAAGCACAGAAGGGACCAAATCCAGAAGATCAGGAATGTTGTTTAGAAATGGTGACTGTGTGTGTGTGTGTATATATATATATATATATATATATATATATATATATATATACAGACACACACACTTTTTTTCAATTTAAATTCTTTTAGATGGAAAATAAACTTTATAACTAACATGGGGGCTTCGAATTGAGCATGAAGGGTTTTTGATATGCATGTTTTTTTTCACAAAGCCACATGGCTGTATTTATATTCTGCTTTATTGTAATTGCATACATACTGCCAAGTGTATATACACTTCCTTTGACACTTTTGTAACTTCAAAACCAAAATTGCCGCAACAAGTTGCTTTTTATCTTGTCCCTTGTTAACACTTGCGCTCTGTGTGACGTAGACATTTATTTCATTTTTGATATCTTTCATCTTTACCAAATGTTTGCCTTGAAATGAAGATGGATTAAAGCTGCATGGGACAGCTCAGTGAAGATCCTTTGAAATGCATAATGTTATACACTTTCTTGCCTCTTTTGTCTTAACCTGAGACTGAATAGATGTATTTGTTTATGATTTGGCTTATGACTGAGTACTCTTTTCTATCATTTTCATACCAGATGTCCTTTTAATTGGATATTTTCTTTCTTTTTATTTTTAATGTTCTCTTAAAAGTTGAGTTGCATTCTCTAACATTCTTTTGTATTTACCCTTCACAGGGTTCACTTGACTAGCAAAACTCTTGCAATCGGCCAGAATTGCAAGAAATTGTACGTTAAATTATATGGAGAAATATATTCCTATATTAAGTTGGATTGCTGCTTGTTTTCACTTACCCACCTAAAGAGAATTTAGGTTTTTTACTTGTCCAGTTATTGACTGCTGTGTCCCATTAGTCCATCTAAAAAGCACAAATATATTCATATTATGTTTACAGTTTTGTTTTTTTGTGTTGTATGTTTTCTTCTAGCCATCATGTATTGCAATACAGCCACAGTTGCCAAAACGGTGGTAACTTTTGAACCCATGTATTAAAAATAAAGTGGGCAGAAAATGCTTTTTAGATGGACAAAAAAGATTCAGTAGAGATTTTGAGTAAATTTAGGTCATGTTTACAATAAATCACTCAACAGAAATGTTGCTTTTGCTGTTCAGTATGTTAAAGAAAAATAAATAAATCAAAGTATCTGTGGGCTACTGTCTTACATTGTGACGTATCAGTGGGAAAAGTTAAAAAAGTCAAATGTTACAAAACAAACTTTATTAAACAATGTGAGAACAAAGTTATGTTTGAACATAAATAAATTAGTCTGTTATAGTTGTCTTAGTCATTTCTCAACACCACAACATAATGAATAGTAGTGACAGGGTAGTGTATTTGTCCATTTTACCAGCAGAGGACACTACAGCACCATAACCAAGTAAGATGAGTGGCTTATTATTTTGTATGTAGAGTTGAAACTTTGACAAACAGAGCTTCATCCCATTCAACATGGAATTAAATAACAGTATTACTCTGGTAAATTTAAGAGCATATGACTTCAGTAGTATAATAAGTGCTTAACTCAGTCACAGTACTATATATTGGAATGTTGGAATGCAATAAAAACATTTATACAAAGAAATTCCTGCTTTTTCTCAACTCAGTAAAATGTTACTGTACTTTAGACTGTATCAAACTTCAACTATTATCAAACATGTAAAAGTTACAAATTACCTTTTGGCTCTTGACATTCATGGCACTTGGACCCTCATGAACATTCAGTATTGACCATAAATCAAGCCCCCAAATAACAGGCAGCTAAGTGTGTTTCTTTCGGGTATACACCAAAGGTTTTCTTAATCTAAGTTTCCATTTGCTTGTCTGACATGTGAAACTGAATTAATTGCCATAAAGCTTTGGAAGATTGGCTTTTTGTTCTTTTGGCACCATTATCATATAAGCGTTAATTAGCTATTAACCATTTGCACTGGAAAAGTTTGGATTTTTCAGTCGTTATAAAATGGGTTATGGATAATACTTGCAAAAACAGTAATTTTTTTTTTTTTACTATCAACTCCATATAAATGATTACTGTTAACAATTAAAATTGTCCAGAACAAATTTTAAGATCTGACCATTTATTTTCAGAACCTCTCCCATCCCCACCCTTGCAACTTTAATTTGCCCCCTACAGATGTTCATTAAGATGAGAACCTCACATTATGAAAACCTCTGGTGCTTCCATGCTCTATCAAATTGGTTATCAAATAAGCTGCTAAAATGCTGCACAGAGCAGCCAGTCCTCTTAATAAGTCCTCAGTATTACCCTTGTTTGACCAGACTGTCCTTTATAAATCAATAGTCTCACTACAGATGCTCAAAGCATCGATTTGCCTGCAAACACTGATGAACTCTTCTTGCACAGATCGGTCAGCCTCAGACGACATGTCCAGGTCTAGGCTTTCCTGTGAAGCTGCACCCAGGGTAAGATAGTGTTGTTGTGGATCAGCAAAACCCTGGCAGGAGGAGCATGATGGCTGACCTGTGCCGCCTTGTTGGAGGGGCTGCTGAATGTGTCTCTCTGGGCTCGGGCAGAGAACCAGAGAGGAGCCACCGAGAGAGGTTCGGTAAAGGGAAGAGGAGGAGGAACTTCCTCTCCAGCGTTCAGGGGATGAACAGGTGGTGGAGGAGGAGAGGGAAGGAGATGGAGGAGCACCCACAACAGTCTCTCCTTTACATTTAGTGCTCGCAGGCTGGGGCTTAGGGGCCATCTCCACACAGGAAGAGGTCCGATAAAGGCCAGAGTCAACTGAGAGAGGATCACTGAAGCCATTACTGGGAAGTGTACAGTGGTTGTTTATGGAGTGGTCACTACAACGAATAGATCTAGGAGGACCAAACAGGCTCATGGGAAAGAGGGCCTCACTGAAGAGTGCCTCATCTATGCTGCGACGCAAGTTAATGGGTGAGGGTGGATGCAGGTCTGTAGTGGAGTCGCTGGTAAAAGAAGATCCACCCGACGGGTCACCACCTTCTCCATTCTCATGTTTTTCTAAACCCCGTAAGTCTAAATCTAAGTCTAGGTCTCGATATGCTAAGGCTCGGTTACTGTGGTAGAGCAGATCAAGGCCATTCAGACTGCTTCCAAGCCTCTCATCCATTAGAGTGTAAAGAGGGAGGCTTTCTGTCTCTCCAAGACCAACTGTGTCCACAATGGCCAGCTTTTCCTGCTGGCTCAGGTTCCACTGGTAGCTTCCAGGCAGGATGGGTGACTTGGATGACAACAGTTCAGTCCAGCAGCTCCCAGCAGCTGGAAGGTGATCCGAGCAATAGACTGGTTGTGCCACCACCAAGGCTAAGGTGAGACAAACCCCTAACTCACACAGTCTGCAGCTGAACTGAAAGGCCCACCACGGCCATGGGTGGAAGACCTCCTCTCCTCCAGCGACACCCATAGCATTAAGCATGGCATATAACTGCAGTCCTGCACATGCTAAAGAAAACAATGCAGAAATACAAACAGTGACAGCTGCACGATCCCAATCACGGCTCTCTGCAAAGGGGCAACGATTGTAACGCTCAGCAGGTGTTGGAGATGTGTTGTTCAGGTGGTAGATGTGCTTTGAATCTGCCCGGACATAGATGTAGAACACAAAATAGGCAGCTGACAGGAATGTTGCGAGGACTACAAAAGCGCCACGAGAGACCAGTGAAAGAAAAAGGCAAAGGGGAGGCTTTTGCTGGTAAAACTTGAGTAATGTCACTGGACCGAATGCAGCAGCAAAGTGCAGTACAACCAAGCAGGCCAGAAAACAGGGTCTCTGAAAGGCAGAGTAGGACAGCTGCATTCTTGAGCGCATGGAGAGCAAAAGAAAAACTAGACCGAATGCTGCCGTCAGACAAGGAAACGGTGCCTCATAGAGCATCAGTGAGGCCTCTGTGGAGGGTAGGCGGTCCTGATGGCCATAGGCATCGTACAGCAGTGAAAACGACCTGGTACAGCCAGCAGCTAGGAGGAACAGGCTGACCAAAGCGAAGTAGCCACATCCAGAGGGGCATCGAAGTGGTAGACAGAGCAGGTTGAGTGCTGAGGCCAGTGTTAGCATAGCAAAGATGCAACCAACACCGTATACATGGACCTCCCAGGCCATCCCCCAGGCTGCCATGGCACTGTTCCAGTCAGTGTAAAGGGGGACCAACATAGGTGGAGCTGGGATCAGAAAAGGGTTGTTTGACTGATTCATGGCAGTGTTATTTAGCGTGGTTCTCACATCCAAGGCAGTTGTAGTGTCCCAAGTGTCTGTGTCATTGCAGATCCCAAAGTGTTCTTTATTACAGTCTGGAAGGAAGGTGATGTCGCTGTCCACTGGGCTTGTCGTCCAGTCTTCAGTGGTCATATGAATATGGGGAGTTTCTGTGGGAAAAACACAATTTCAGTTCTAATATGCTTTGTATCACTGATGGCAGAAGAAGATTTAATTTAGCATGATGGTTTTATATTAAACTCTGATATCCATAACCACCACGCACAACAAAGACATTACTTGAGGCTAATTAATGTGAAATCGAACCAATGACAATTTACAATCATGTACAGGGGCCACAATGTTTTGAATACCTTGAATAAAACACTAACATTATGTCCCTCCTGCTATTTTCAAAAGTCATATTAAAGCTGCTTTTATATATAATCCCACATTTGTCTAACTTTTGTTTAACATTCCTTGTTTGCTATTTTTCTTTAAAGTCTATATTTAATTCATGTCCACGTGCCATTCTAAGTAATGGTAAATTCTTTATTGTATTGTCCTTTTATTATATTGTTTTATTTACTTATTACCTAAGTTATTTTTTGTTCATTTGAATTGTTCATTATGTTGATGAAGGGAGGCGTCTATATAAACATATTTAGGCTTTTGGCCTCCCTTGCACTGTTATATTTCATTCATTTGTATTCATACTTGCTTATGTATTTGTTATCTTTTCAAAGTGTGAAAAATAAAGGAAAAAGAAAAGAGAACAAAAAAACAAACCGCCTACTTTTACTTTAATCATACTCTCATTAGAAGAGAAGGAAACAATTTAATAATGTTGAAACTACTAGTTCAGGAAGATAAATTGGCTCACAGCCATGATGTTGAAAGCATGTTATACTGCTAATGGGCTAATCCTCGTCAAAAGCCTGTAAGAAGGCGACTTCAAACTGGGCTGGACCCAGAAAAAGGCACCAGGGGAAGTGTGTGTGTGTGTGTGTGTGTGTGTGTGTGTGTGTGTGTGTGTGTGTGTGTGTGTATGCGTGCGTGCGTGTGTGTGTGTGTGTGTGTGCGTGTGGCTACTCAAAACCAAAGCCAATTTCTCTTGGATTACGTAACCCATCTGGAGTTTCCATGCAAGTATAGTTTAATTATGATTGTGTTGGACATGTTTTAGCACTGTGAAGGAAAAGGCTGTTTCAAAGTGATTTAACTTTGGAAATTAGAGAATAACTGTGTATGTGTGCTTCTGTTAACGTCAACAAGACACCAGCTGCTAAACACATTACACTGTTTGTGCAGTTCAGTCAGTGGCGTATGACTTGAACAGTGTACAAGTAAATGCCTTACACATGGATAAACAGAAGCACATTTCCTTGTCTACATCAGTTATCCACACATCACGATGCTTGTGCTTTTCCATGAAACATAACTGCAACTGTGTGCATGGTATCTTCGAACTACGGAAACAAGCATAGAGTACTGAGACCTTTAATCTAATAATAGTATCTCCCAAGGCTTATTATAATTGAACAAAAGGTAATCGAATGCTAGAGAAGGAAAACAGCTCGTTATTGTATCTTTTTCATTATGCAGACAAACAGACTTATCATAAATCATCTTGTGCCCTTAGATAATCAGTCCTCTATAAAGAACCGGACTCTGTAATAGGACCTTGGAGAGGGAGAAATGAGCAGGACAGTTCAGAACACAAAAGTCTGGTTTAATGAAGACTTTCCTTGCCTTTCAGAGTATGAATCTGTGTAAAAATGTCTGTGAATATGGTTATAATAATCACTATGATGCTTGTCGAAAACAGTCAAAACCCATTTAAACATGTTTAGCAATGCCTGGAGAACACATTACATTGAGCGCTACTGTTGTGTGCCAGTTTAAGACCTTATGTGTGCAAATGTCAGCACCACAAACCTCTGAATCTGTGTGTATGGATTGAAGATACAAATTCATTTTCTTTACTTCAAATGTAAGGAGGAATACATGTGGCAGAGCATTTTTAAAAGGTTCTTCTGATCTGTCTTTTATAGACTTATTTTTGGGTTTCCCATCCCACCCTGTCCTGGTCCCCTAATTCACTCTTTTGTTTATGGTTTCCCTTCAACACCCTCCCTAAAAAAAAGGGAAACTCCTATAGGTGGGTTTGTTATTTTTGCACTGGGATGGTTTTCTGCATTAAACTCGTCTCTTAGACTGTCATGAATTTCACAGATTTCCTCCCGTGCTTTATGTTTTTGTAGCTCTTCTTCTTTCATAAATATCCTTATTTGACATATGCTTCCTCCATCATCTTTAATATATAGTTCTGCAGCTTTAGAGGAATCGTCTGGACTATAGTATGTCAACATTTAACATTAACTTTGCTGCCTTAATACTGAAATGCAAACTGTTTCAGTCCAGTTATTTATATGAAAGTTCCCTGTGCAATTTGTGTCTGTATTAGTTTATATTGAAGGGGATTTTGCACCAGTGTTCAGCATCATTAGCACCTCCTTTGCTTTGTTGTTGATGAATTCTGTTATTTTTCCACATCCATCTCTTAACTCACAGAGCGGAATCACAGTTAGACATAGTGATGAAAATGTGAAGCTATAGGGAATATGATTCAAAGACCGACAGCTGGCGTATCTCTTACTTGTACCAGCAGTTTTATGTCTGATGGTTAAGCTGCATTGAATCATGTGCTTTAAATGAATAACTAGAAAAGCACTATGAGAGCACAAACCTCCGCCAAGGCAAGACCTCCCCCCTCGGAATGAAGAGAGGTCCGCCAAGAGTTTTGTTTGTCTGTCTGTTAGTTAGTTAGCAAAGATAACTCAAAACGTTATGAACGGATCTTGATGAACATTTCATGACGTGATGGTTGGTGTCACAAGGAACAAATAATCACATTTTGGTGATGATTTGGAAGAGATCCTGGATTGTGGATGACTTTGAAATTTTACATTGCGGTAAATGGAGAACACATTTCAAAGTGATCCAGAATCCAGGATCTCTTCCAGATCATCACCAAAATCTAATCATTTGTTCCTTGTGACACCCTGAACACACCATGAACGTTTCATCAAAATCCATCCATAACCTTTTGAGTTATCTTACTAACAGTCATAAACAAACTCTGGCAAAAACATAACCTCCTTGGGTGAGGTAAAAATATAGGTACAGAAGGTTTATTTTAAGCTTGATTGAAACTTTAACTGCTTCAGTCCTTTGGCAAGTATATCAGATACATTTATACATATTACTGTCACGACCTTTCCCCCAGTGCCCTCCAGATACACCTGGCCCTACACTGTGCAGCTGCAAGTCGTTGCTGATCTGAAATATATGAGCAGGGAAGCTTGCAGTTGCTGGTGTGGGACTATTCAGCTTTGTCACCTCTATAATTTGGACACACTGCCATGTCCCTTGTCTCAATAACATGGACAGTTTTCACACCACAGACTTTGGTTTGGTCTTGTTTTGGTTTTGTCTGTGTCATGTCTGTGTCTGTTTATTATTAATTATTGTTATTATTTTTCCCTTCAGCACTGTGTGTCTATGTCCGTCCCTTCACCTCACCCCATCATGACAATTACACGATTTTCTCAACACGCTTGTGCAGTTAAATTTTTCCCACAATTTATCAGACAAAGCAATTGATTTTTTTCAATAATTTTTCAGTGTCTACAAAGCTTTCAAGATTTTCAACAAAACAGCCATTTAATTACGTTACAATTTGTTTTATCAGATTAATCATAATGTATTAATCTGCATTAAGGCATTAATTTTGATAGCCCTAGACATTATCAGTGTCACATTTGCTCATTAAATATATCAAAGCTTGAATGAACCTGTTCTGATGATATCCTATCATAACACACAGCACCAGTGCAGGAAATCTGTCTGGAGTGTAAAACAAACACACAGCTGCAGGGTCTCTAAATGTGGGGGCCACTGATAGTGAAGGTGGGGTTCAGTCTGCTGTTTTCCCAGGGACTCGGTTGTCCATTTGTTTGCTTTTACAGGGTGGTGGTTTAGACACCATGAGTCAGGCAGGGTGGAAAAAAATGTGACTAGTGGCTGAATTAGCAACATGTTTTGCTGTCTAGCTCATGTCAGTGAATGTTACATCTGAGTTGCTGACCTAGCTGAGCAGAATGGACAGGGTTTGGTATGTGGTGACTGCAGTACAAGGATGGATCAAAGGCACAGTTCACTGCATGCTGCCCTGTCATCTGACACGTTGCTGTAGGAAAAAGTTCATCATTGCAAAAAACAGGAACGGAATGAAGTAAAAGTGTAACAAGATTCAGAGGATGCCTAATCTCGCCCTTATTTTGTGCCAATCTCAAGTTTCTATGACAACCCATTCTTGAATTAGAGCCAATCATTTTTGAGAAAATACGTTTTGAGGCTGTGGAACACCCTCCCAGATCATCTCAGAGCTCCACAGACTCACAGTTCCATAGTGGATGTATTTAAAAAATGACTTAAAACCTTCCTTTTTAGAAAAGGTTTTACTGTTTGATTTTAATCTGTTGATTTGATCTTACTGTGCACTTTGAGATTTGATTTCAAATGCAAAGTGCTTTACAAAAATAGTCTGAGATGCCAGACCTCTGCCAAGGCTTGATTTTTCATTCACATGTAACGTGATCGAGCCGTAGGTGTTGACTCATCTGATGTCTGAAGGTGAGACAATGTGAATGAAAAAAACCACCAGATTCTATCTTGTCTGAATCCTGAGACATTACCACTGATGTGTTTTATCTGTTGACCTTTGACCTTCATGGCTCAAAATCTAATGGGTTCTTCTTTGACCCATTATCTATCATTCCTGAAAGGTTAATCAAAATCTGTTCAGAACTTTTTGTGTAATCCTGCTGACAGACAGACAGACAGACAGACAGACAGACAGACAGACAGACAGACAAATGCACAGTAAAACATAACCTCTGCGGTGGAGTTTAAATTTCTATAGCACTTTTCTAGGCACTCAAATTGCTTTACATCTTTGGCCCACTATTCATTCACTCTCACATTCTCCCTGCAGTGGTGGTAAACTACATATGTAGCCACAGTTGCTCTGGGACAGACGGACAGAAGTGTGGCTGTCAATTCACACCCGACTATGATATAAATTCATGGTTTGGAGACGCTCCATAGACTGAGCTGAAGCGTACGGGTGGGATCAACAGCTGGGCCAGTGCTATGGCCAATCAGAGCAACGAACAATGTCACGTATACAGACCAATACAAACGAGTCTAAACTAGCGTTTACCTCAGTGTTTGAACATCCTATAGGCTAGGCTAATTAACATTAACACCGGTACACTGTAGATTTTGCAGTGTTAATTTGGAGACAATGGGACCAAATACACTCTAGAAGAAGTTAAATAAACTCTCTAAGTGTTGATTTAACACTGTAAAATTTACTGTGTAACAGTGGAGGAAAAATATCTAACCAGGTCCGTTTACATGCTGCTTATCCGACTATAGATTGTCTATAAGTTCATTCTTCTTCAACCCTGTCGCCATTGTGCCTACAATCTCACTACACAAATGGAGAGTTGTGATTGGACCGGTAAAAATGAACCGGTCCTGGCTGACTATGGAGTGTGGCTAGACCAACGATTCAGACAAAAGTATTTTTTGCCACTCTTGGTGGGCTGCATTACTAGGCTACCTCTGACCACCACCAAACATTCACACACATTCATACACCAGTGTGAGCACTGGATGCAAAGGGGGTGAAGTGTCTTGTCCAAGGACACACCAGACAGACTAGGACAGAGCAGGATTCAAACTGGATGACCTGGTCTTGCCATGGCCCTGGCAATAATTAAAATGTATTATTATTATTATTATTATTATTATTATTATTATTATTATTATTATTATTATTATTATTATTATTATTATTATTATTATTATTATTATTATTATTATTATTATTATTATTATTATTATTATTATTACAACTATGACAATAAACATACTTTTTCTACTTATGCATGAATTATGAAAACCTTAGTTAGGATTCTTTTCCCAAGTGTTTTTATTCCTCTTTAGGCATGAAAAAAGCAATGTGATTGAGATCTTTATAAAGAACCTATTTATTAAGGAATTACACAAATGTCCACTCAGCTGGAAAACAATGTCAGAAGACATAATATCAGAAGAGTATGAAATAAAAAAAATGGAAGCAGTTTTTGTTTAAGAACAGACTGTTAATTACAGTCTAATAACAACAAACAATTGATTTACACATAAACATGTTAGTGCAGGTCAAGAGTTACAGTAATGATATGAAGTGACTGATGTGGAACTAAAACAACTAAACCCGTGAATATACAAGCGAACAACTGCAGAACAACTGTCCACTGTAGTGACCAGTATGCAGCGAAGGATTAAAGTGTAAAATGTGCAAAAACACAAACATTGCACATGTTTCTTTTCCAGTCAAATCATAAAGTCTTTGTGTAGTTTAGTGACAGATCACTGTGGCAATACAGTAGATTTGTTTGTTGCAGGTTCTTAAAATGAGTCCAGGGTAAAACATTAGCTCCACCTGCCACATGTATAGGACTGATCCCATAGCCAAGCCTTCACAGCCCACAGTTTGGGAAACACTGGGTTAAAGGGTTTGATCCCTAAGGTGCTTTAACTTCTACAGACCTCCTCTGATGTTAAATGAAACACAACTCCACGCTGTTTTTTAATTGGCAGCGTGTTGATTGTATGTCGTAAAGCTGGGAGCTCAATGCACTTTTAATCTGGTTGCCTTCATTTTCAATTTGGCTCACCTCAGAAAAAAACAATTTAATGGGAGCTGATGGTGCTCAGACCTCCAGCCTGAGGACGAGCTACTTGTGTGTGTGTGTGTGTGTGTGTGTGTGTGTGTGTGTGTGTGTGTGTGTGTTGGGAAATGTAAGGCTGAGACTGTGAGTGTGCTTTGCTGAAGGGCAGTCATATGTATTGTTAAAGTCACACCCTCATCACACATGAAACCAGGGGGCCCCTTAGTGTCCCATCATTGGCAAGTGGCACATTTGACTGATCTATTTTTACAGTTCACATGACAACATCTGCTATTCTGGTCGAGGTAATGTGGGTTACATCTGCTCCTGTGAACTGGGATACATGCACATCTTTTTTTAATCCACTATTTTACCAGAAACCAGTTGAATAATGATCAGATAATATATACAGTATGTATATTTTGTTGGATTATGTCACATTTTCATGTTCAGATGTGGATGGACTTGTACATTGAATCTCTAATCAGTTAGGGCCTGTTTACACATACCTGGGTATTTTTAAAATGCATACCCCCCCCCCCCCCCCCCCCAAAAAAAAAAAAAAAAAAAAAAAAAACTTTGTGCATGCAGCAATGTTTTTTTTTAAATTTACGTTCATATTGATCTGCATAAATACCCTGTCTGATTAAACATTGTAATTGTTTGACAGCACTAGTAATAAAATCATGGTACAGTATGTCCTCCAATAGCACACTAAGGTAAGTATTTCTATGAGGTGCCTTTGAAGATATTGTGAAAAAGTGATTATTACTTTGAGTTACAGTACAGAGAAGAGTTTGTTTATCCGTGTTGTTTCATGTAGCTTCAGAGAACGTTTAAAAATGATCCTAAACCACAGCATGACTGAGTTGCTCTCCTCTCCCATTGGAAGCAATTACTGCCTTCAGCCAAAAGATACAGAGTAATTGTTAGTCTTCATCCTCATCCATGTTTACAGTTACTGAAACAACTACTTTTACACAAGAGGAAGAGCTTATGAAGCAAATGGCACAAAGTCCTCTTCATTATATTTGTTGCAGGAAAAACATTTAATCCATAAAGACTCAGTTTGGCTTTTGGATCCATTCCCAAATGAATCTTTCCTCTCTATGTAACCCTTTACTATATAATTTATCACTAATTAACCAATTATGGTAAGAGTATCCACTGTATTCTGCACTTTTTCAGTTTTCTTCAATTTTCTTACATTTAATTTATTGATCATGCAGATCTTCATAAAAGCTCAGATTAAAGATGAAGTTAAGTTCAAGTTATTATAAATGAAACAGAGAATACTGCCAAAAAACTGACTTTTCAAGTCAATATATCAATAACTGAACATAAAGCCAGTGTGTCCAGCCACTGTCATTGATCCAACTCCATGAGCTTTGATGAATCAATGTTGTAGAAGATGACACTGTTTCCACATTCACTATGAAGCTTCTGAACGTCCAATGCGTCTCTCAGAGACAACGGGTCACAAAGTGCTTTACAACACAAAACAATTAAATTACAGTTTAAAATACTATTAAAATACAGATAAAATACAGTTAAATTGCAATAAATATTTTAAGTGCAGTCAGTTTGTAGCAGCCCTGAGTGAGTTTACATTTAAAATGCTCATTTAAACAAGAATGTCTTAAATCTCAACTGACATATCTCACCAAATACGATGACCATGAACAGATGAAAAATTGTATTTCTCATAAATTACAATTACATGGATTCATAGGATTAGTGAATGAGAAGTCATTAAACAGTTTAGATCAATAGATACATTTATGGGTTAAGCCTAAATACAAAGTTTCTCTGAATGTTATTTTAATAAGTACAGTATGCTTCCTTACTTGTGCTCCGCAGCAGGGATGCTGTTATCAGCTTGGCAGGTGGTGTGGAAATGTTTGTCAAGCTTGCCTCTCCATTGTCGTCTGCTGCTGAGGGAACCACACCTTTCTCAGCCTCATCCTCCTGAGCCTCTTTAGCCGGCAGCTCTGGGAAGACACATGCAGTTTAACCTCTGAGTGATCAGGAATACAACTAATGTGGTGCTTCAAAGAAGTCTGACAAAGACGGTAATCTGGAGCATCCCAAAGTAAACATGCACCCTCTCTGGTCTCTACACACATGTAGAATTTTACACTGCAGAAAATGGAAAGACTGTATTTTTAACCCAGTTCTGTCAGATGGATCAGCCTTTTATCGTCCACATAGTTGTACTCAGTCATCCATAACACAGTAGTCTGGTCCTCTGTAGTCTAATTAAATTGACAGCCCTGTGTGTGTGTGTGTGTGTGTGTGCTTGTATTTGTATCTTTCTGGGGACATTGATGTGTTTACACAGTCATGCTATGGGGACCAAAATTCAGGTCCCCGCAAGGGTTAACCCCTTCATGCCTTAATAACTGTCACAAATATGTATCTATTGTACTGTATGTGCTATAGTCAAATGTATTACCTCCACTTAATTCAGCATTTCCTTCTTCATTTTTTATTTTTATTTTTTTTTACTTATATTTAAATTCAGGTGTTAAGGGGTTAAATATAAATGTAGGTCCCCATGATTAAAATATAAATCTGTGTGAAGTATGCAAATATTAACTTTTTTTTCCTGAAGTTTCCATAAACAATGAGGGAAACAAGTGTAAAGCGAAACATGTATTTCCAAGGTTTCAAGATGTATTTATTAATTTTTTTTAAATGTATTTATTAAAAAAATAACATGTGTTTTCACTAACCCTCATAATGGACCTTTTATTCCTATCTTTATGGGGACATTGATCTGTTTACATAGTCACACCATGGGGACCTCTGACACCATGTGGGACCAAAATTCAGGTCCCCATGAAGGTTAAATACAATTTAAGATCCCCACTAGTAAACTATAAATCTTTGTGAAGTATGGAAACGTATGTCAGTGATGTGGCCTTATAAATAAATAAATTATTTTTTTTCCAGAAGTTCCCATAATATGGAGGAATGGACCTGCCATAATTAATAAAATAAACAGAAATATAAAAATTGCTTGATAAACTGGGAAACAGATGCAAAATTAAACATGTATTTTTCAAAGGTTTGAAGATGTGTTTACTTCTTAAATTAATTACTCTATTTATTTATTTGTAAATATATTTGTCATTTGTAAATATCATTATTATTATTATTATTATTATTATTATTATTATTATTATTATTATTATTATTATTATTATTATTATTATTTTACACTCACTACGCAGCGGCTACTTTAAATACAAGTGATGATTACAAACCTGGTCCTTATGAGGCATGGGAAACCATTGTATGTGTATGTGTGTGTGTGTGTGTGTGTGTGTGTGTGTGTGTGTGTGTGTGGTGGGGGGGGTGTACTCTGTGTAACCACAGAGTGGAAATAAATAAGGAAATAACATTTCATATCTTAGTTAAAACAGAGAAAAGGGGACAAAGAACAAGAAAGAAAGTGGGAGGTAGAAGCAGAAAGTAATGATCGTACATCATTTTCTTTTGTCTTTGGTAAACTCTCCAAATGTCTCCTCTGCCCATGAACTGTGTGTTCTATGAAACAGTACAGCAGTTCTAAATGAATGATGAACCAACAGAGATTTGGGGGAATATTGAATGAGCAAACCCCTTGGGAAGGAGTGAGTTATGAAGTAAGGGATGCCAGATGTGTTTCAGTTTATTGCTACAGAATGAATATTAAAAGAAAGTATGTCATATCACTTATGGGAGAAATAATAATTTGGAAAAAAAATTCTTAATAGCTCAGAGGTTCCTACACAGAAGCTGCAATGGCTCTTCATTACCTAGGGTCACATAAAGCTTGAATTGAGTTGTAAATTTTAAAGGTCCCTGAAGCACAACCTTCATCTGATCTGACTGCATTGTTGTCCACGCTACAGTTTCAAAAGAGATAGAGAGTAATGACTGACACATAATCCCACCATCACCAACACTCAGTGAATTTAAATAGATTATTGGTGTGGCCAGTAATCACATGACCAACAAGTAGCATGTAATGTCAATGTACAGCATCAATCATGTCAATGTGATTGATGACCCTCTTTTCTCACCCGATTTTCTGACTGTTTCCATTATTGCTACAAAATAAAAAGAATTTTTGTTCCTTTTTTACATCTACAGACTCCTTTTATTCACTTTAAGAAGTAAATGTGAACACATTTAGATTTGTATCTTTGTTGGTTTGTTACATTTAGTATATATATATATATATATATATATATATATATATATATATATATATATATATATACTGTATTTTTCATAGTGTGGTCAAATGTGTTACAAATGTTTTCCTTTTTTGCAAAGTAATACCTAAATGTATTGTTTTCTTTGGGAAGTAGGGGCCTTTTAACAGTATATTGTGCAGTAGTTAACAGGATATAATAATATCTGTTATGAGTACACATCATGATTATACATTGTTAAATCTGCTGAGTATTTAACAATATATAATAATTTGTGTGTGTAATTCTGATTCCATTCAGTATATAAAAACTTTGAGATTGAATATCTATAAATTTGAAGCTATGTCAGTATATGTCAAATTTTACAGTGGGTTCTAAATAAGCTGCATTTTATTAAGTGAACAGAAGACTACTGTATAAGGCTGTTTATAGCATCCAGCATCTTAAATCTTCAGCACAGACACACTGATGTGACTGTTACAATTGATTAAAATATGTAATATACTATGAGACAAAGATAAATCTCTGACTCATATTCAGAAGAGGAACACATCTGGTTAGCATGTCAAAAGCAAAACTACTGATGACCCAGCTATTTAAAGAGACGCTGCTAACACAATAACACAATAAAAGTAATCAGCTGAGCAGGATGATGAAAATGTTACTGAATACACTGTATATATAAAATATCTTCCAATTATGGAGATGTATATGTTTATTCATCCTTGGTTTCTTATTCATTGATCTCAATGAAAATGACTTTATTTTTTTTAAGTCTATGAGATGAAGGTCTGAATGAGTCCTCAATTCACCTTAAGAGTCTAGACTAAGTTAAACTTAATGAGCACAAATGTTTGAGAGTATTCTGGTTGTTTTGATGTTATTTAATGCTGCACTCCATTACACTCTGCTGTGTGTGTGTTAAAGCCTGGAGTGAGTTTGAGAGATAATATATGCAGAGGTTTTTATCAAATATAATGAAAGAATTGCTTTGTAGTGATCCAGAATGCTTATAATTCAGCAGATTATAATGATATAATGAGTTGAATTTTTTAACATACTTGCATGAAATTGCATCATGTTGTTGCTAATTTCAGCTCATAGTTACTAAGGGATATAAGACATATTTATTTCAGGTCACAGAGTATTCATCATATTTATACTAGCACAGATGTGCATTTTTAGCAGTCCGTTACTGTTGTTTTATTTAGCATGACTGCTGTTTAGTTTCAGCTTTTATAATACTATTTTTTAATTAACCGCTGTCATACTGTGTCCTACTTACAGGTATTTTAGAGTTTGGGTTTTTTTGCACAAGGTTATTTAAGATACATGTCACATGCTCTTTGTGAAGAAACATTTCCATAATCAATTAATCTATCAGTGGCTCCACTTTGGTATGTGGATGACTGAAACAATACATCCCTGCAGGTATTAATGTAGTGTGTTATGGGCCTTGTTTCACCACAGTCTATTAGCACAGTTTTCAGTAATGGGAAAAATGGGAGGAGGGGAAATAGAGCAGGATAAAATAGGGCTTTCTGGAAGAAAAATTACAGCAGTAGCTATCTGATATGCTTAGAAAACCTATATATTTTCTACTCCCACATCTCACCACTCTAAAACCTCCACCATATTTTCCCTTTATTTGCCCCTTTTTCACCCCGACTCTGTTCTCATAACCGTCCTTGGTATTGGATGTTAGAGTGTCCCTGTGTAGACGATTTGACACACATGCAATTTTTTTACCTGACTGTCTTCTCAAGGGCAATGCCACAAGGTCTCTGTATCAACAAAAAACAGGGATTTGTTTGAAATGACTCACTCTATGCACTATTCACGCAAACTGTAGACCGATACAAAGCTCACACAGGGATAATGTATGATAATGTAAGGCTGCTGTGCTTTCATTTTCTTGCCATCTCTTTATCTTTTTTTTAGGTATATATACATTTAGCCATTGGGATATTATATTAAGCATACTGAGAGTGTAAAGTAGCCTTATAGCTGTGGTTTTCCATCCCTTTTGTGTGACCAGGATCTTCTCTGATCTGCCAGGACATTTTCAACCTTGTGGGAAGCCAGGCATGAATTTTCTATCCATATCAAAAAAAAATGAAAAAAAAAATGACATGGATTTGTGTTTGTGCAGTGGCAAAAAGATTGCAAGAGGAGGGTACCAGGGAGGATGATATGGAAAGGACTAAATGGCAAGAAGCATGCTCAGCATCCATGAACAGCAACTGGCGAGCGGATGGTCCCAAAGGAGAGGTGGTGGTTTCGCTGAGTTTGCGCTTAGAATACTGATCCACAGCCAAAGCAGCCCTCCCCACCCAGGCCTAACCCTCATCTATGTATGCAGCCACATCGTGCACACCCGAGAACAACTGCAGACATAACACTGAGCACTGCAGACAAAACACAGCATCTATCAGATGAGCAAATTGAAGTATGCAGTCAAAGATACAAGAGCTAGCTTGGTTGAGAAGCACAAACTGGATTTTTTTTTCCCGAGAAGGACTTAAGAAGAAACTATTTTTTTTTTTAAGTTCTTAAAGGAGGGTTTTTAGTGCTGAAAAGATAATAAATTATACTGTAAAAATGATTTGATTACAACATAAACTTGTGTTGCTTGATGACACATTCATAAGAACGTTTTAAAAATCAATGCTACCTCACATTAGCAGTAATTCTATTAAGGTTAAATGGAAGCTACTCTAAATGCACTAAGTGACTAGAACTGTGTCTTGCAGAAGAATATTACAAATTGTAATATATGTACATCATTTCAAAATCATGGTGTTGCCAACAAAACTACGCAACCTGCTGAGAATAATCGACTCATCATTCTTGTGGCTCAACCTTTAGCCTTATGTGATGAATGTGTGTGTACTTGGAGGAGGATGTTCCTCTGAAAACTCATTTAGCATACAGATACCAGACTGCCATCGCTGTGGGGGGATGGGTCAAGGAGAAGGAGGTGCTGCCTCAATGTCAAGTCAGGAAATTTTCCACATTTTTCCACAAATCTCTTGGCTAAAGGGTTTTTTGGAGCCATGTTTCCACTAGTATTGCTTCTACCGGATTCTACTTGCTTTGGGGCATTTCCACTATGAAAAAGTACCTGGTCCCATGGTACGTGGTCCTAGATTTTTGGTATCTACTCCGCCAAGGTTCCAAGTGGTCCTATAACGTGACATGTCAGGAGCGTAAACACTGATTACTGGAGTTGTCCCTGCATCAATGTGTTATCAACTTATGACCTGCCATTAAAAAAAACAAACAACTAGATTCGGAGTTAAATTCAACCCACAACTCTTTGGTAGTGTAAGAAATCTCAAAGTTTGTGGAATGAAAAATCCCAAGATGATCTAAGATTAACACTTTGTTTACAGTTCACATGGAAAATACAGGAAAATTAGCACTGATCTTGGCCCATTGGACCCACAAACACAAGCCACAAAAAAATTTCCTTTTCCTCCCATTTCTTTGACAACATCCTCTTTGTTACTCCTCCCTGAACACATGTTTTGGACTCAGTCTTTTGATTGGACCACAACCTGCCGACAAAGCCAGTGCTCCCCGCCCCTCCTCTGTTAGCTTTGTGCATGTGACACATCTACTCTTTCTGTCTGCGACCTTAATGGCACCTCACAATGACGTCCAGGTATGATAGTATCTGTAATAGAAACACTCTCAAGAAATAGTTCCTGGTATTCGAGTGGAATCAAGTAGAATCAAGTAGAGTCAAGTAGGGCCAATGCCATGTAGTGAAAACACAACTTAAAACACCTACTAACAACTATTCAATAAATCAGATACTTTTTCCTTCCACTCACTGACGTAATGGCTTATGCAATGTTCGAATATAAGTGCTGCTTGAAAACTCATTACAGCTGGATTGTCAAGACATTTTGACATAGGAAGGTACAATGCACTGTTTCTAATCAGAAAAGTCCAGATTAATTTATGTATGGATAGAGAGAATAGACAATACCATTATACATGCTAAACTGTTTTAACTGTCAATCACGGTTGAAGCTTTTCAACCACCGGTGACACTTTTCTGAGTTTGATGATGTTATTATTAAAGTCAATGTTTTATCCAATTATGCAACACAAGATACTGTTTTTACAGCTGTATTTACAGGTTTAATTTGTCACATGAGTTACTCACATTCATTGTTACTGTATCTATTCTTCAGGAATGACAAGGTGCTAACATTGCCTTAAAATATAATACAAATGTGCTGTGTTTGACTACTGGTGCTGCAAGAAATATTATTAATCAACCAGAACTATATGCAGCCTTTTGACATCCTATTGAACATTGAAAACCTGTCTACTCATGATTGATCACGTCTATTGACTGAGGCCAGACAGTATTGATTTCCTTAACTTTGCTTACCTCCTGTTATTGGGAAGGTAACCTTTAGGCTCTCAGTTGTGGATTCCAGCACTAGTTTGTTATCGATTCTCGCTGCAGTAGAGATGACTTCTTGCTGTTCCTCCACCAGTTCTGATTTGGTCTCAGAGAAGCCCGGGTCAGCCTCTCTCAGAGTTGGGTGTGTTTCTATCATTGTTGTCTCCTGAACACTGAGACTACCACCCAAGTTTTGATGTTGTGTGACAAATGTGTTTTCGGCAGAAGTAGAAGGAGTGGTCGGCCCTAAAGTGTGTCTGCTCACTGTAATGTGCACCGTTGCTAGGTTTACTGTTGTGGTCTTGGCTGGAGCCCAGGTCAAGACGGTGGGAAGTGCAGTTTCTGGTGCTATCGTCAATGAGATCTTTTCTGAAATATCTCCTGCCCCCATTTTATCAGTGTGATCTGATGGGAGGTGTTGTGCAGTGGCGCTCATGCTGGGTCTGGTTGTTTCCTCAGTGTCCAATAGTGTGTGGGTATGTGTTGCATTTTGCTCCGGAGCGTTTGTGCTGGCAGTACTTTTTGTGAACAGAGTGTTTACGATAGAACTGGTTGTAGGAGAGTAGGAGTCTGAAACAGAAGTATCATTGTCACTCTGCGCTATGCTGCTGTGTGGAGAGCTTGATGACCCAGTGGGAAGTCGCTCTGTTCTTATCTTTGTCACACTGGTGAAAAGCCCCTGAGTCAATGTAGTGGGTGGTTTAGAGGTTTCAGAAATGCTCCCTTCTCCTGAACCTGACTGGTCTTGCAAGTGATCGATTGTTTCTGTCAGCCTTTTGGAGGTTGTGGTTAGGGTAGCTTTCTCTTCATTACTGTTCGAGCTTGCACCCCATGCGAATGATCTGAAGGGTAGGAAATTTTGTAGGTAAGATGTAGACCAGTACGAACTGGATTTATTTTCAGGTGGGTTTTCTCTTGATGGCGTGGGTTTAGGTTCCCAGGGCACTTCTTCATGAGCTGCTGACTGCTTTTGAAGTAACAAAAAACACCACCAGAGGAAAGCCAATGACCAGTGAAGGCGAATCATGCTGTCGACGATGGCGCATGGATCGCTCACATGTTGTTGTCCATTCTCCTGCTCCCTGAGGCACGTTTGGCTGGTTGTCGTGCAAAATGGCCTGAAAGACACGAGTAAACAGGGAATTGAGTGACACACTTTGACCTCATCCTCATCTAAGTTTAACTAATAGAATTTGCATCTGTTGAATTTTCTTTTCATCAAACATTTTTAGAAGGTCGGTCTTTGGTTTCTCTGAGTGTGACCTGATTTTCATCGACTTTTTTCCAGACCATAAAGTAAATCAAGGATAGAAACTATGCCACCCATTGCAAGCAACTGCTGAAGTTAGCAGGCTGAAAATATGTCAACCGCCACAAATCACAACAACGACTTAAGTATTATGGACACCCCACAATTAGTGGTAGCCTGTTAGATGTGGTGGTCAGTATTTATGTCAAGCTGTTGCTCACATACGTACTGTGTTGCTGGGATTGGGCGGCTTTACTCACTGGCCAATTAAGTGAAGAATGTCCATCCATATGTATTCTGCTCAGTGAGGAGTGGTCAATAAATAATGTGTGTGAGTCGAGCTGGGGGAGATTAGTGAAGAATTAGCGTCCG
Source organism: Siphamia tubifer (assembly GCA_020466265.1). Taxonomy (NCBI): domain Eukaryota; kingdom Metazoa; phylum Chordata; class Actinopteri; order Kurtiformes; family Apogonidae; genus Siphamia; species Siphamia tubifer. Next base: position 31,820,982 of record CM035794.1, on the reverse strand, counting down.
GGTTGCCAACATAAGAATAGACGAAGCTCTTTTTCTTTTGTGAAGCTCCAAGTGGTTCAAAGTCACTAGCCTGTTGCCTCAGTGAAAAGACTGGAGTACCAAAGGAATTTTTCCTGCAAGAACAACAACTTGTATGCTCTAGCTTTGCCTAACTCCCCCAGCTTTATCCTTACTGTCTTTCAATCTGAAATATATTTGTTCTTTAAAGCAGAGAGGGCGAAGGATCTGGATGTGTGGGAGTGTGTCACAAAAAAAAAAAAAAAAAAAAAAAAAACACAAAAAATACTTTGGCACTGAAGTTCTTTCTGGCTGAACACTCTATAAATGTTATTTGTTAGTCAGCCCCCGTTCTTCTTTCTGACAAGCTTGTACTGTACAGTCATTTTCCTTACTAATCCATTTCTGTTTTCTCAGTGTACATACTATGCTAGTGCTTTGTCTTTTTTTTTGGTAAATGCAAACAATCAATCAGCTCAGGCTAAGAGTCTCAAACCTGTTCTCACTCATCAAGAGAGCAGTGACTTGACCTGCTATCTACTCTTCTGTTTCTGCCTCAGGGAGTTTTACCAGCATGGGTACACAATCATATGCTGAGATATGAAAACTGACTACCAGGGTGTCAAACATACATCTTCCCACACCCTCCCTAGTTTTTCCACTTTGACTGAACACTATGAAATCAGTTTGCAATGAGGTGAAGTTGTTTTTAGATGCCTATGTGTTGAAGTCTTCACCGGTCAACCCACACACAGTTGCATTTCATGCATGCACAGTTGAGTTAGATTTGATTTTGTATATTAGAGCATGTGTGTTCACCCATGCATAATGTTCTGTGGTAACTGTACACACACTTACATATAGTACATGCACATTGTTGAATTTTGAAACAAATTAAAATAAATTACAGGTAGAAACTATTTCATACTAACTTGAATAAGAAAACAAGAGATGGTATTTTATTTTGTAATCAAACTTTTTGATTAGTTGTGAACCTTGAGGCTAAGAACTTCACACCGTAGATTACCTTCTGGTAGATCTGAAGAATTACTGATTAATTATTTAGAGAGTGGAGAAGATGTTTCATTTATTTTGGCTAACATTCTCACATTACAGTGCAGCATTCACCTAATGTGGTTCATGTAAACTCATCTACTGTGAAAGTGTTTGTTTACTTTGCATTACATCCACTATGCTTTATAATTTATCCGCTAAGGAGTGGTGGAATAATTATTATTATGTTGTCCACTGAAAAATAGTTGTAATACAAACGATTTCTGTCCAATATCTTACAGCGCCATTACATTTCTGGTGTTTTAAAAACAATATAACACACAATATGGGCTGCTTACATCCAGTTACAATTACTTAGTGTGAAGTAACCGAGCAGATGATATTTTTATACATCTTTTTTCTTAAAATATAGCATCTTCTTAGTCACAGAATAACACTAGTTTATTCTGAAATTTGGTAACAACTGTATTATATTGGGTAAATATTAAAATATACTGAATCATATGGTCTCACTTTATCAGTTACTGAAATGAAAACAAATCAGTTGTGTTTTTGACAAAGAACTGTTACTCAAAAACATTCAAACCATAAATCAAGATGACTAACTAATAAAGTAACACAAAAGTGAATCTCAAACAACATCATAGGTATTCTTAAATGTTGCAGATTGTTCCTTTAAACTTCTTGTCACAACTGTTATCACATCAAATACATGCCTGTTAGTGAAGGCATTGTCTGCTTTGACAGGCAGCAGAGCAAGTGGAAAGGAACCATAAAAAGTGTCTGGTGGGAATTTACAAGTTCCATCTATTATTGTGCTGCTGCCGTTTTGTTTCACTACTCCTGACAAAGACGAGGCCTGGCACTGTAGTGTGCTCAATAGAGCAGAGATAGAGAAGGAGAAGCAGAAAAGGAGGGCAAAGAGCAGAGACAAGGGCAATAAAGGAGACAGAGAAAGAGGTGGACAAAACATTGTATTGACATTCAGCTGTGGTATTCTTAGTCCAGGAGGGTAAACTCTTCCACAGCCTCTGCAATGCTCATCTATGTTTGTTGCCAGAGCCTCTTTGATTAACTCTGCAAACAGACTCCTGTCGTTGAATTTGTTTTGTGTGAGCGTGTGTGTGTGTGTGTGTTCCCCCTAACCCTCCTCTCACATGACCATCAGCCATCTTGATTTAAATCTGCCATCAACCTGCTGTATCTTCTCTGTGTTAGATGATTCTCAAAGCATCACTAAGCTATTACTAGCCTCTCTGCGGTGACTTTCATGCTTGAGGCCAGCATAGTAACACTAATGACAGAGAACAAGGTAAATGGAGGAATATAGACTCTTGGAAAATTAAAGTATAAGGGTGTAGGCAAGAAAACTAAGAGGGCTCTTCAATTAGAGGAGAGTATCATTTTATAATTGAATGGCTTGAAGAAGCTCTGTACTAAAAAGGAATAATCAGTAAAGATGAATTGACTGTAGCCGGTGCTGTTACTAAACCTGTTATAAGCACAGCAAAGCCTGAGGATCAATGACACAGTCCTGCATAATGGAGTAATTTACCTCCTGCAAATGGCTGCTGTTAGCCGCTGGGTGACACTTTTCTGAGTCTGCTGTGTGGGTGTACACATTTACAAGAAGTCATTCTAGTTATACTCTCCAATATTTCCATGGTTATAGATGTGCATGCACTTGCATGTGAGTACGTATTTACATGAGCATCCTCCTAAGTGCTGCTTGATAAGTGATAGGGCTAGTATTTTCAATTGTACCTCTTTAACACCATGGCTGTATCTTCCATTTAGTCTAGAGTCAACTCATAGCTTTTCCCTGTTGTCGTCTCTCCTGACTGACTTTGATGTTACACAGAGATGTCAGCACTCCTGAAGTTCACTCTGATTGGACTGAAAGCCAACAGGGATTTATTCTGCATAAAACAGGATATTTGAAGGCTTTATAAGATGTTATGGAGCTTAATGCATGTGGATATCCATCAATAATCCTATCCTTGCCTTCCCACATATATACAGAGCAAAATGTATACAACAGATAACGTATAATATATCAGCTACCTTCTGGATCTTTTTGTTTTTCATACATCAAATTAGATGCCTGCAGGTTTTAAACTGCTTAACATTCTTCTGTTTGTGTGAGATTGTCTTCATTTGTATTTTTTTTTAAAAACCTCTTCACATAGAGATAGTGCTGCTGTAGTCAATACTGACCATTACTGACACTGTCAATATGGTAATACTGACTATAATGAGAGTTATTCTCAGGTCAGAGAATAACCAAACCTCCATTCACATCCAAATGAGCAGCATCATAAACCCTTCTGCTGCGCGTTACATACTGTATGTCCCACAGGCTTACAACAGTCTGAGTCATGCTATTTACAAACAAGATTAATGCCTTGTTATTGTGATCTATGGGGTTTCCTTTGGACAGTTATACATCTCTGTGTGAAATGACGTTTCAGCTTTGACATTAGCAGAAGAGTGAATGATATGAAACCTGTTGATTCCTAAATCAACATCTTCCATTTTGACAGATTGCTTTGGTTTTCCCGTGTCTCTTGTATCCCACCTCTTTGACAACCAACATTGACAGCTTATAAATTATATTCAGCATGCTTGAGAATTACATTACTAATGCTAGGATAAGGCTTGTGTTAGCCCACGGCGGATGAATGCAGTGAACCTGCTTATTATAAAGGACGCTCTCAGACATAAGCGTTCCACCGGCTGCCTTTGCCATGGTGACAGCTGAAGCCAAAGACGTCTCACTAATCCCTTGGATTTGAGCACCTTTTGGACTTCACTGTTCTGCTTGTAGGAGTGCGCTGCACACACATGTAAATGGTCAATTACACACACACACACACACACATATTTAGACACAAACAAACCAGTCCACACATGCATTTGAAGAGTAGAAAATAATGCACACATATATCTGCTTCCCTATCCTCAGTTCATCCTTATTCAGACATGAAAACAACCAACATGGATCATCTTTCATGTAAGCCACCAACTGTATGTTGTTGCACGTCTACTCAGTACTCAGCTGATATATACTGGCACACACACACTCTGCCCTCAGCTTCACATACACACCCAATGACATATACACATTGCTTGTTTTGGTTGTGAATTTATCCCTGGGCAATTCCCTGTCATATTATAAATCTTGCTTTTAATTATTATCAAGTCATTCCTATGAAGCAGAAGTGCTTTGATATTTGTGAAGAAAATATACAGTATGTGTCAGTGTCAGTGTTTATCTAGAGCTGCAGATTCAGTGTGTGTGTGTGTGTGTCGGCGTGTAGCAGCATGCTTATGGGAGTCAAATCCACACATTCCCCGTTTCTAGATTCAGAACAGCTGATTAACACATGCATGCTCAGAGACAGAGTGAGAGGCAGAGTTATGGAAAAAGGCAGATGACAACATCGCAGAATCTTACCTCCAGATGTGTGAAATAAGATGGAGAATCCTCAGCCAGCGGTGTGTGTGTGTGTATGTGTGTGTATGAGTGCTGCAGGAGAGACTGTCTTTCTGAGCCTGTGTAGGTTTGTATGTGTGGAGCCTGGTTCCACTCTCCCTCCCTCCTTCTCTCTCGCTCTCTCTCCCTTTCCCTCCCTCTCTCTCTATTTGTCCCTACCTCACTCTCTCACTGCATCAGTCGTCCACTGCGAGGCTGCCGTCACAATGCCTGTGGTCACACCTCACTGAGCAAATTGTTCATTAGCAGAGATCACCCACTGTTACTGACACTGGGAGACAGAGTTGAACAGACCGCTGTAGTTCATGAAAACATATACTCTGAATATTACATGTAGACATTTGGTTTATGTGTGTGTGAAGCTTCATCTGTGTACGCAGTTTAGGTTGGTGACATATATGTAAAGGCTACTTTTTAATCCACCCCTCAAAGGGGAGACAAGAGCTATTGTTTTTGGTTCATTTTTTGGTCTATTTTTCTGTTTAGCAGCAACTTTATACAAAAACTACTAGCATGGAATTTTCAGGAAAGGTCCAAGGTGGTCTAGAATAGATCCCAATATGTTTTGGTGAATGTAGGTCAAGGTGAAGGTCACCAAAAATGTTATTTCACAGTGATCAAAGATAGGGAATTTCCTTTTCATTCCTCTATACTCACTTTTACATAGAGCTTCTTTTTGCTCTCACTGTTGATGGGCATTGACATCAGAAGCTTTAAGGACACATTTAAAGACTCTAGGTCAAAGGTCAAGGTCAAAATAAAGGTCAAAATACAATTTTTGATAGCCTAAAACTTTTGAACTATTCATCTTAGAGACTTCCAATCAGCAGAAAAATGCTGTTCTTGCAATTGTGCATTGTGTGCGTATAGATTTTAACCTATTGTTGACCTAAGAGGTCAGGGGTCACTCAGTGAATACCTAAAAATCTGAAATTGACTTTAACAGAAAAATGAGTGGAGATAGAGACTTTGATACTATTTTTGACAAATAAGAAACCTGCTGTGGCCTTCAAAATTTTGCCATGACCTTTGACCTTGTGTGACCTTTAAAATCAAGGTCACATGATTTTAAATGGTTGTACCTCAAAAAAGAGTGGTGATAAAAACTCAATTATTATTGTTGATAGATATGAAACTACATGTAGGCTCAAAAAACCTTTGACCTTTTGTGACCTTGGAAGGTCAAACCCATAGTGTCATGTTCACAGAAGGAGGTGTCCATTAACAGCTAAAACATTTTAGAGGGGTGGGTTTTGTTGTGTTTGGCACCACTTGTTCTATTACAGCATGATTCATAATAACTTCCATCAATTATGATATATCAGATGGATATGATTATATAAACCATTTTATTGTGACAAAAATGTTATAAATCTAATGTGTTATTAATTCTTTCTTTGACCATGTTTTGGCCACAGTGGAAATGACCTTTCAAACATATTGTAATAATCCATTTTACAGATGCTTTTGTCCACATTATGTTTCTTTACTGCTTGACAATAAACGGGTGTGTACATTTGACAGTTCTTCTGTCTTAGGGTTAGTTACTTTATGACTCTATGACAACATCAGTAGTGTTTAATCAGTGTTTCTGTTGGCACAATATTCTTCTAATGTTCACCCAATACAATATGATCCCTAGGAATGTCACAAAAATAGAAACAATCAGTGAACTCCCAACCTAAGGAAATATAATTTCCTGAATGGTGGTCCTGTCTGTGATGAAACCCCCTCCCCTGTACAGTTCACTTTTAGCAGCAGAAGAAGCACAGCTTTAATAACATATTTGTCCTTGACTCTCCTTGATGTTGTCAATACCTTTACTTTTACCTTGGCAGAATAAAAGGCTATTTCTGTGCTGAGTTTATTGAAAAAAAAAACAGCTGGGGGGGGGGGCTTCTGTTAAAGCAATGTCATGTATTGACTTGTTTTCATATAAAGTAATTGAATTTAAATTGGATGCGGTGTCAGAGGATATATATTCTCATCATCTCAAATGCAAGTGCTTTTATTTCAACCTTCAAAACCATCACAAAGCCACATTCTAATACATATTGACAAGAGACTAGTTCTTCTACATTAAAGTGGGAAAAAGAAGAAGCCAAGTGTTTGAAGCTTCTGTCTCTGCACAAAAACTAGTATTTTCTGAGGTTTTTAACATTTTTAAAAACGTTTAAAAAATTTAAAAAAAAAAAAAACAAAAAAACCTAATTGCAACATGTTTGTTGAAAGCATGGATGTGTGGAAGGAATGAAAGTATTTTATTATGATACTTCCAGGGTTCTTATTTCCAACCTTTATTCTTGGCAGTGAAGGATGATAGAGGAGACATTATCTCTGATCTCAAATTATTAAGCTACGCCACTAAGATGAATGATAAAACTGTGCTTAGGACAGATTCATGTGCATGGTTTAAAGACATACCATTGTTTATTCTCTTGAGAAATCTATATTCAAAAAAGTGACTTTGTGTGTTGCATGCCTCACACAAAATGTGGAAAGAGCTGACTGCTGCAGTTTGGTCTATTCATGGTCGCTAGCATAAATGACAAGTTGAGTGGGCTAATATTTTGGGAGATATTAGCACATTTGGAATACAATAGCAGAATCACAGACTCATCATTGAGGTGGGCTACCTGGCAACAGATAAACAATAGGACTATGTAACCATGGTGTCAAATTTCATGTACAGAAACAGACATGCCAGCTGAGATGTTATTAAACTGAAAATGCCCGTGGAATTTACCCAAAATAACAAAATAAAGTGCATTAAGTAAAGGATATAGAACCCCACAGGTCAATTCACTGGTATTATTTATTCTCTACATTTCATTACTTACTGCATTTGACTTTAAATTGAGTCTATATGCTGCTGGAATGCTGAACGCACACCTCACATCCAATTTACGATAACCTCTGTGGACCGTATCATGCACTTTCACACATATCCCTGTGTTATCAGCATGACTGATGGCAGTGGACTTCAGTGTGTTAAAGGAACTTAAGTTCTTCTCTTAGTTCTAACTGGCGTCTTGAGGACACTTTAAAACAGACGGGTGTTCCCAGGAGAGTGTTAACAATTCATTATAGTTTGTACTATCCTGTCCCTGTTAAATCTGTTGGCACAAGCACATGGAAAGTGCAAGACAATAGCAGATTATGATGGCTAAAGAAAGTTTCTTTGCCTGGACAAGAACAGAAACAATAAAGCCTATGAATAGCTTATTCACTCTGCCATCTATATAGATTCAGTGAAGGGTCATTGTTCTGCCTTTTTTTTTAAGTGGGTTCTAGATCAGGACCTCAAAGCTCCTAAAATCTGAGTAAGCAAAAAAAAAAAAAAGAATTTATTATTCTCATACAGTTGGTCTTAAAACTCCTAAATTATGGAAAACATTACATATGCTTATATCAGTGTTTTTGTGCATAAATGCATTCATGAAAATTTAATGATAGCTTTAAAATTCTGCAGTCCGTGATTTACTTTGTATGTCAGTAATTGAAGTCTTAACAGATGGAACAGCAGCACTATGGTGTAAATATGACCTTTGAAGAAAATAAATAAGCATCAGGCTGAAGTAGAAATCCAAATACACTGTGCAAAGCTTAACATGCAAAGCCATTCCCTCATCCTCATCTGCCCTCAGTTTCACACAAGAGTAAATACTGCTGCTCTGTGAACTTTGAAACACTCTGTGTGTGTGTGTGTGTGTGTGTGTGTGTGTGTGTGTGTGTGTGTGTGTGTGTGTGTCCTTGTGCTATTTTTGTGACTGTGTGTCCAGATCAGTCCTTCCACAGATTTGATGTGGTTGATTAGAGCTGCCAGTATAAATCATCTGCATTAATGATCCACCTCCCCTTCGCTCATACAACAAAAATACCCACCGTATGAAGCACTTGTAATGATGAATACTCAAAATAAACCGTCATAATTTACCAGGAACATTTTATAGGTATGATTACATGCAAATTAGTATAACCTGTTGTTTAGAAGAGAGATGAAACTATGTTAAAAATATACTGGACACCAACATGTTTAATCACTGTTGATCCACTAATCCTATTAATACATGGAAAGACTTGGTGTAAAAATGTGTTATTCACCTTTTTACTGTCATCAGATTTGGCCCATTTGGATATTCAGAGGCTCTGTAGTTACCATGGAAACCCCATCATCTTCTACAACACTGATTCAACAGTGAAACTACATGAAGATCGATTAGATGACAATGGATTTATATTTAGTTCATGATATTTTTGTGAAAAGGTAACACACACACACACACACACACACACACACACACACATATATATATATATATATATATATATATATATATATATATATATATATATATATATATATATATATATATATATATATATATTGGGACCTGACAACACTGTCACTAAGTTAAACTTAAAACCAAACACATCATTAAAGATGGTTGTTGTAAATTGGATTATCCTGACATGTTTTTGGGTGCGGTGGGGTGTACATGTCTACATGTGACAACTACAATCAATAACTACACGTTTAATAAATCAGAGTGGTGCGTCTATAGCGCTTTTTCCATAACAATTAACAAGATTAATAGGATAAAAAGACCCTCAGATGACAGGTTTCACACATGAAAGACCCTCTAAACATGTTGTGAGTGCAAATATAACTATTTACATAGAATAGAGTGAAAGATGGAAGTAGAAGCAAAAAATAAAGATGTTTAGTCACAATCCTATTGTGCCAAATCACAACACAAATGTGTATCACAGTGCTTCATTTACTAAGACAATGTAGAATCTTTTTTTTTTTTTAGTTTTACACTTTATTTAGAACATTTAGGATAAAATAAAATAAACCATCCAACAGAAAATAAATTGGCAATTGTGTCCAAAACAAACCACAGCAGACATTATACAGAATTATTCTATAAAACAAGTATAGATATCACTGTTTTGACTGTCCATAATTAAACCTAACGAGTAAGAAACAAACCCATTTACAAAATAACTTCTGTTCCAAATGGAATAGGATGAAACAACATGTATCCAGTCTTATCCCCATGTTCCTTATGAATAAATGCTGAACTAGTTATTCATACCCTGACAGACATTTTACTTTCAACCTCTATTTAATTTTTTGTTCCTCCATAGTATAATTACAAAAAATATTTTTCTACAGTTTCTTAAACTGCAAAATACTTGTATTTTTTTTGTATTTTCTTGAAGTAAATTCCACAAAATCACTCAACATAATAATCACTTTCTCTTTCTGTGAATACTTTTTATTATTTGCCTTATTCATAATTTGTCCAGTCTTGAAATCTACCAAATCCCTAAACTTTAATGTGTGTAACTTGAAGAAGAGTTTATTTGTGTGCTTGTGGTACTTTGTTCTTCCAGGAAAAAGTGAAGAAAACTATAGACATGATGGAGAATTCACTTTCCACAAAGACACACTGAAGTAATAAGAGCAGATTATAAAGAGTGGAATTTATATTCAGCAAATGTGTGTGACTTATGCCAGTGTTACATTTATCAATGACTTCAAGATGTTCAGACGGATGATGAGTGTGTAAAAAGTCAATGTACAGACCCCAGACCATGGTTATCATCTTGGTTTATTGTGATTATCTGTGCCTTCTGAGCATGAATAACTGTGAAACTGCAAATTTCCGCCAGTTTCCAGTACTTAGTTGGAGTTTTATTCTCACGCTTAAAAAAAAAAAAAAAAAAAAAAAAAAAAAAAAGCAAAAAACATGTTGTCATTGGAAACATGCGTGGCAGGAGTTTATCTCACAATGTGCATGAAGATCTGTTAAAGGCACGTGATGTTAAGTGGAAATGTGACAGAGATGAGGAGTGAAGGACTAAAAGGGAAAGACTTGGAGAAAAGCAGGAAGCTGCAACGGAATTTCCACACCCTGATGTGGGTGGACCCACATGCCCAGAGAACAGAGAGGGCACATTCTCCCCTCCTCCCTTCTTTTTCTTCTATCCCTCCCCTCTCTTGTAACTTTCTCTCTTTGCTTGGACAATAGGGGCCATGAAGAAACAATGTGCAAAAGGAAAAGGCTGGGGGGGTGGGGTGGGGGTATGAGGTGGTGAGAGGGGAAGATGGGTGGGATGGTCTTGAAGAGGGGGTCCAAAGAGAGTGATGGGGGCTTTCTTTTGCTTATAGAAAAGTTTGATGGGGGAAATGTATAGAAAATCAGCAGGGATGATGGGGGTTTGTTGAAGAGGCTGACGTAAGTTAAAGATGAAGGGTGTTGAGTGGAGGATACTGCAGACACATGGCCCGTGGTGGTGGGTGGGTGGGTGGTTGGGTGGTGGGTCATGTTTTTGTGTGACTGAAATGTTTCTTGCCTGACTGAACTCAAAGACAATAACACTGATCCAGGAGAAAATAGTCTCAGATTGTTTTGTTACTTGGACAATTTACAAACACACTGTAAAAATGACTATGGAATTAACAGCAAAAAAATGTAAAATACTATAGATAGAAAATATATATTGAAAGTTGCTTATTTCAGAAGATTTATGTGCTGATAACAATTCAATTAAATTCAATTTTATTTATAAAGCCCCAAATCACAACAAAGTCGTCTCACAGGGCTTTACAGAAACACAGTCAACTACAGACATATATGAAAAGTCCCAAGCATCCCCTGTCCTTAGACCCTCCTTCTCAGAAAGAAAAAACTTCAAAACCCAGTGGGAAAAAGAGGAAATGTTGAGGAGAACTCACATTGAAGGAGAGACCCACTCCCATGGATGGACAGGCTATAGATGAACGTCCATTCGTTCACATTGTAACACTGATGTGCATGTTTTTAAAGTATTTACTACAGATATTAAATGTGCTAAATCATACATATTTTAATAAGATGAATCATAAAACAAATGACTTTAGTGTTGGTTATATCATATTTATAATATATATGATGGTGTGTTATTCCACATGTATGCTGGTTTATGTACATGTATATAGATGGATTAGTAAATATTCCACTAGAAAGAACCTGTAAAGTGAATGGATCATAATGTGCAGACAGTGTTTTGAAGTAGATCTGATAGATCTGACACCAATATTCCTTTGGACTAAAACTTACTCTATTGTTCATTCTAAGAATTTCACATTTTGACCCAAAACTTTTCCTGAAATCTTGAGCCAACCAACATTTAAGACTTGAGTTTTCTTTATCAGTAACACACATGTGGTAAAAAAAATTCAATAGTTTTATTCTGGAAGCAATTTACTTGTAGAACAGTGTTATTAATTCAAATCAAAATCAAAATTTTACAGGAAGCATGTTAACAAAAGCAGATTTATACGTAGACATTATGTAACTATATTGTTTTGCAAAAATAAAATTGTGAATTGAAAAAAAAAAATTTGCAACAGCATAATGTTGAAAATAGAACAGCCTATTTGCTTTTTTCTTATAAATGTAAATTAACAAGTGACTACAGTTATCCAAAGGGTTGGCAGTACGAATCCTAACTCCACCTGTTCATGTTGAAGTGTCCTTGCAAAAGTCTAAAGACATTGAACTTTAAATGTCTCCCAGTTTAGACACTGTGGGCACTATTCTGGTCTGGTCTGGTCTGGTACAGTATGGTTTACACTTAATGTTAAATATACAAAATATTAAATATTAAACCTCAATGATGCTCTGCAAATATGTTTACGGTTTGATGTGTCTTTTTACAGGATAGTTATATAATATATAACTATATATTAAATAGTATATAATACTATACTTTATATATATATATGTGTGTGTGTGTGTGTGTGTGTGTGTATATATATAATGGTTTTTTTTTTACAGTGCATGTACTAAAAACTAGAAGAATTAAAACTACACTGTTATTCACTTTGCATTAGTAAATACAGCAGATGGCTGTGTATAATGTCAGTAGTGTTATTCACAGACACAAAACAGGACAGTGATTATTCAGCTCTGGAGTTATCCTAGCTTGAAGCAGAGATTTATCTAGATTTATATAATTGTTTTGCTTTTACAGTCTGGTTTGCAGTAGCAGTGCCACACAGCTGTTTTCACTAAAGCAGCTTTTTCTGCTGCCTCCAAGTGGCAAAAAAGTTTAATCAGTTCATCTTTAACATATTTCTTTTCCATTTTGATGCAGAACTTTGTACATGTGATTTAGATATTATGTACATTTCTAACTACAAGTGTCCAAGCATATATTTGAATTCTTTCAAACCAAGAAAATGTTGTTTCATAACTTTGAAATCAGAATCAGTTTGCTTTTATCTGTCTGACATTTACAGTTTTGATTACCTATAAAACAATTGTGACAATTGATCAAGTGATGTTTGAGCTCACTGTGACCAGACATTACTCCAGTGTATATATTTTCTTTATTTTGCAGTATACCCACTTCTCTTTAAAAGGTTCGTTTGATTTCAGAGTACTTAATATATTCAACTTCCTCAAAACCAAAGCAGAATGGAGGCTTATTATGCAACACCATTCAGGCAGACTGAAATATTTGCTGGTGGAACAATTAACCTCAATTGAGCTCTTATTAGAGGCACATTAATAGGGATTCAAACACACACCGATTTAAACAAAAGGCTTGTATATTAAAATATACCAAAGGCAAAAAGCTAATACGCAGCAGGGTTGGAAAATGTTAGGTAACATGAGTGTGTTGATGTGGGCAAATGACTGTGGAAAAAAAAGATCTGTGGAAAAAAAGAGAGGATGTGATGACCTAAAACTGTAATTGCTGCCTGTACGTGCCGTCACCCACACACATCACTGCCATGATGCCACTTTAGATTTATTTTACGGTCAAAGAAAACATATTAGTAAAGGGACAAGCATTAAAAACATCAAGTGTCATTAGAAGATATGAGATCATATTTTGGATGCATGTTAAGCTCCACAATTCCACTGATTTAATTGTGGGACAGTCAGTCATATCTGTGAGAGGGAATCACACAGTTTAGATTCACTGTTATAATATCCTACTGTATATAGAGGTGGGGAGGAACTAAATACAAGTACCTTGTTACTGTAGATTTTTTTAGTTGACTTTACTTGAGTATTTATTTTTATGGTAACTTTTTATTTATACTCCCTAAATTTTTGGAAAAAATATCTATACTTTAACAAGCATATTCTGAGAAAATGCTTGTTAGTTTGTCAAACTAGACAGAATGCTAAATTGCTAAAAGGCCAAAACTAAACGCTTCAGAAGGAAAATCAGTGGAAATAAATTGTGACTTAATATCATAATTATGAGTTTTCTCTCATGATTGTGACTTTTTTATTTCAGAATTGTGACTTTATTTCATAAATATGGATTTCTAATCTCATATTTATGACCTTTTATATTAGAAATGTGACTTTTTAAATCTCATAATTATGCATTTTTATTTTACATCTATGACTGTTTCTAAATTTCATAATGATGACTTTATATCTCAATTGTGATTTTTTTTTTCCCCAAAAAAATTTCCTTCCCATACCTACAGAGACCTGATCAAACACATTATCTACACAGTAACTCAATTTTAAGGGTTATATATTTGGATTCTTTTGAAAGTTTTCAGATTTTTCCTGGTCAAATGAGTATTATTTTGTCCTTGGTAAAAAAAAAAAAAACATGTTGTTTTACTTATTACTTTTGTACTTTATTACTTTTACTTAAATAATGGAGTTGAATCAGTCACTTTACCAGAGTATTTTCTCACATAAGTAGCTATACTTCTACTTAAATATAGAATGTGATTATTTTTACCACCTCTGATCCTATAATTCTATAGACAGTTCATGTTCATATTTACTGTAAGACAGTCAAAGGCTGGACCTCAGCAGTTCCATACCTTGTTTTCCACAAAACCCTTTGGAAAACCGAGCATTTTCTTGTTCTATGTTTAGGTACTGACTTCTCGAAATGCGTCACAAATGTCACATATGCATCTTCATTTAGCAATGTAATGACATTAAGCACAGAAGGCATGCTGTTTTTGAGGAAAACTTGTTCTTCAGAAGGTAAATTTTACTATCTACAGTATGTCTCAGGCTGCGTCTCCAGAGTTCAAAGGTTAATTAAAAGCTTAATGTAGGTAACCTAAAGTTATTTAAAGAAATATAAACGTGTTATAGTCACATCAGATTTTAATCGTAGGCTCTCACAGGGATGTAACACAGTAAAGGCCTGAGTTTGAAGAGGTTAAAGGAAGCTAACAGCCTAAAATATATAAACAGTAATAGGTTAGCTTGACCAGGTTTACTTCACATTTTCCTACCGCTGTTTTACTTTGGTGAAAGACCTTTATTTTTCCCAATGATCTGTCCAGATGTAGACTGGAGGAAAGATCAAGATATTTCCAGAGCTCAAATGCAGTTTCATGCCTGTATTTATTTTTAAAAGAACTGTAAACATCAGATTTTCAAAGCACCTCATGATCAAACAGGCCAGACTATAAACTGACAACAGTTTACATTTACTTAGCAGAATTAATAAAAATGGAAGAAGACCAAAGATAATTGGATGACTAATTAAATAAAAGTCATCATAGCTTAAAATGATTCTTATTATCACTGACTAATATCCTTTCAAATCATTACACGTCCATTTCTTTTAACATTCTCCCCTAAGGTACAACTGGATTACAATGTAATAAACTGGACCAGTTTTTCTATTAAATAGATGTCATGTGATCATTTCAGTCTCCACTTACTTCCTCCCTGACTCCACATGATTGATGTCAAGGCTACAAATAGGTACAGGCAGAATAAATAGAGAACGTGTCGTTGAAGACAAGAAAATCAATCTTCTACTCATATGTACTGTGCATGGTCAGACATGCTGTGGCCTTATGTCACCAGCAGGTCTCTGAGGTCCTCTGATCAGGGTCTGCTGGTGATCCCTCGTTCGAAGCTTAAATCTAAAGGTGACTGCACCTTTGAGGTTGTGACACCCACCTTCTACCAATAAATGTAAGATCTGTGGACACTGTGGACACTTTAAAAAGCTGCTAATGTTGTTGTTTTTATCATATTTATGATGTTTCCTGCTTTTACTGTATGTTTTATGTGTTTAATGCCTCTATTCCTTTTGTAAAACACCCTGTGCTCTTGAAAGGTGCTATATAAATAAAGTTTATTATAATAATAATTACTATTATATCTGCCCTTTTGACAATATTTACCCCGCCCCCAGGAATGAGGAGGGAAGTGGGTATAGTTTTTGGTTGTTTTTTAGTTACCGTAATCATGTCTTTATAAGAAAAAATTGTGGTAGGACTGGATAAGTATAGCTTCATCCTATTAGATTTTGAACAGATGTTCTTTTACAAATGAGTTTCTTTCTTACTCATTAGGATTATTTATGGGTCGTCAAAAGAGTGATAGGCAAGCTATAAGTGTTTTGGGGAATAGTTCTGTTTAATCTGAACTATTCCATTTCAGTTCAACTAATCACTTTCCATCTGTAGTCAGTCAGGGACTACAGTTGGAAAGATATAATCTGGTAGAGTACTTCTCTGTCTCTGTGAGCTTAATATTCTCTGTACATTGTCCCTAAAATAAAGAAAATATGAATAAAACATTATAATAATGTCTATCACAGTTTGTTTTTGACATGATTGCCAAAATATTTTTTTGCAGTATAGTTTATTTTATTTTGTTTAATTGTTTGAAATAAAGTTTGATACATTTTTCTGCTGTGATTATATTATCATATATTTCTGGTCTGGTCCACATAAGATCTAATATTCTTATGTAGGAGGCCCCTGCTGCAGTATAGTGTAAAACTCTATCCCCATCTTGTGGTTATAAAATATACTGCAATCATTTCATTGTAGGTCAGAGGAAACACACATGACCTTCTACTGTTTCTTTATTTAGATCAAGCTGAAGGTCACTGTGTTATTTTTATTTATAGCAGCTACATCATTAATATGTGATATGTATATTATATTAAATGGAATAAAAAGGCATCAACCAGTAGCAGGTGATCAACATACAGAGCATGTAGTGTATTTAATGCTGTGAACATGATATTGTAGTTGTTAGCTGTGCTAGTGAATAATCTCCGCCTGTGTTATTTCTCCCAGTACTCGGGAGCGAGCATCGCATCAGCCGCAGT
Organism: Siphamia tubifer; assembly: GCA_020466265.1. Taxonomy (NCBI): domain Eukaryota; kingdom Metazoa; phylum Chordata; class Actinopteri; order Kurtiformes; family Apogonidae; genus Siphamia; species Siphamia tubifer. Next base: position 31,804,346 of record CM035794.1, on the reverse strand, counting down.
ACCACAATGCGCGTTCACAGAGGACTACGGAAGCGTGGGGCGGAGAGAGCCGGCATTAAACAGGTAGACTCTACACTGGATCGTGTTGCTTTTACTCACCACCAAGAGACGACACTGGGACTGATCTGATCTACCCAAGACAAAACTGAAGAGCGGAGGTGCGCCCCCACATTTCATCCTGTCAGAATGGGGAATCTGGTGTTCTCCACAGGGTAATGTCATGACACACACTCTGGCTTTACGAAGATTTTGCTTGCGTGTCATCTGTTTGCGGAACCTGCATGCAAATACCAAGGCGATGGCACACTGAAGGACAGGATAGAAATACATGAAATCATGAAATGCTTAATAATAGGTTGAATAATCGTTATATATATATATATATATGAATTTCGATTAATCATAATTATATATTCAGTTTTAATCCTCAAGACTAATGTGTGTTTAAGTTTTTTCACTCAAATGTCCCACAAAATACACAAACATATACTTAGAAACACATACAAATGCGTATTAAACATAACACAACATAACATACGTACAAAACACTTACTACAACCCCCCGCCCCCCAAAAAAAGTGATGAAAAATCCAAGTCAGTCAAAAACTCTTATAAAATGTAGAACAAATGCAAGGTTCAAGGTGACATTATTAATACCCGTAGGTAGTTTTGTGTTGCAGTTTGGATGGGGGCATAAAAAACTTTAGACATTATAATATTGTATGTGTGGACAATGAAGAACATCACAGACAAAGACATGGACAAGTACCTCCAGGTATCAAGGACTAAAAAGGTTAATAAAACTAAAAAACTAGATATCATTAAAACTGCCAATACAAACGTGTTATAAACCAGATTAAAAACATAAGTATATATATATATACATATATATATATATATATATATATATATATATATATATATATATATATATATATATATATATATATATATATATATATATATATATCCTTTTTATATCCCTTTTATATCCATTTTATGGTTTCAACAAATCAATTTCAATCATTTGTAATCAGATTAATCACAATAATGGTGTAATCTGGGTTAATATGCTCATTGTGACAGCCCTAATATAAATGTGTAATGCTGTTCTGTTCTATTCTTTGTCCCAGTTTGTTTAAGGCTGACATGTCAGACGTCAGAGAAGAGCGTTTCATAGCCAAAAGGATCACCAAAGGGATAACATATTATTATACTCCTGGCCCAGCTGTGAGCCATTCCACGCTGTGCCCTGCCAAAGACTTTCCAAACTCCCCTGCACCCATCGCTCTGCCCCCCACAGACTCTTCTCCAGCAGATCCTTCATCCCTTGCTTTACTTTCAGATCCACACACACAGAATGAATGCCACTGCACCTGTGCTTCACCTCCTCTGCTGGTCCTCTTCACCTGGCTGGGTGCCCAGCCGGGGCCTGTAGCTAAGTACAGGGACCTTTACCTGGACTACCACATGGACGTCCTCGTGGTTCAAAGCAGCGTAATGCACTTCTTATGGCCTCGGTGGGGCCTTGAATACGGGTTGGAGGTTCTCAAGGTTCTGGAGGATCCTCAGTTCTCGAGGAGGTCGGTTCTTGTCCACGCCTCGTCCATTGGTGGTTACACTTTCTCTCAGATACTCACTCACATTGCACAGCAACCAAACAAACACGCCCCCCTGGCTCAGAGGGTGATAGGACACATCTATGACAGCCTGGTGGTGGGCACTCTGGAGCATATGGCAATAGGTGAGTGAAAGTGACCTGTCCCAGACCCACTAGGGCTCACATTACTTTTGTGTTGCGTATGTGTGTCAGATCTTTAAATAATGTATTAGGCAGCTGACCCACTGCTTCCTGTCACTCCTGTCATGAGTCCAGGAATTCTTTGTCTGGTCATATAGTCATACTGATACAGTTTAAGGTAGAAAACATCTACCTACTAAGTTATTTACTCTTTCAAGCAGTGATACATGATATTGATATTTTAACCTTGAAATGTTCGCAAATAGAGGAAATATATCTATCTATCTATCTATCTATCTATCTATCTATCTATCTATCTATCTATCTATCTATCTATCTATCTATCTATCTATCTATCTATCTATCTATCTATCTATCTATCTATCTATCTATCTATCTATCTATCTATCTATCTATCTGTCTGTCTGTCTGTCTGTCTGTCTGTCTGTCTGTCTGTCTGTCTGTCTGTCTATCTGTCTGTCTGTCTGTCTGTCTCTGTCTCTCTCACTGTCTCTCTCTCTGTCTCTCTCTCTGTCTCTCTCTCTGTCTCTCTCTCTCTCTGTCTGTCAAAAAAGTAAGAACAAAATACTTAAGATGATCAGAACTTGTTTTGTTAGTTAGAAAATGATAGGGTGGCCATTTCCACAACACCAAAAAGGGAGACACTTTGTCGCATTTGCTGAAAATGTAAAAATCCTTAAATTGCTTCGTTATGTGTATTGTACTTATACCGGGTTGGGGGGCTGGGAATTCAGAGCAATCTTTATTTATTTGTTTGTTTATGATACTTCTAGTGGCACGTAGACATTTTTCTATTTTTTAATTTACACCACTTTCGACCAATCTGTGCTTTTGCTGCTTTGGTTAGATCGGTTGTGATTAGGGGACAAACAGGGTTGTGTTTAAACGCAATTAAAAAAGTGGGACAAACAAGTTGTTCGGCGCACTTCGTGTTTATTCGGATAGCTACAATTCAATAAGGAGGATGAACAAGACGATGGATATGACTCCCAAAACCTTAAAACTGGACGGATGGCCACCCTTGATAGTTATGAGATCAGATCAAAATGTAAATAAAGGTTAAGTATAATATCTATCAAAAATGTTTTAAGAAAGGACAGAAGTGCAGACTACATGTGCATAAGATAAAGAGAAATATACACAGTATCATATTGCCTCCAAGAATTAAAGAAGACAATCCCAAATCTGGTCAAACATATCATCTTATATCAGAGAACAGAAGATAAGGGGCTTGTTGTTTGAAATATTATAATTATTATGTCTATTATTGTGACTACTAGTAATAATAATAATAATAATAATAATAATAATAATAATAATAATAATAATAATAATAATAATAATAATAATAATAATAATAATAATAATAATAATAATAATAATAATCCACTAAAGACACTGATCACTCTCTGTAAAAGATAAAGCTAACCTGCTGAGTCGTCTTTTGGAGACAAGACTTTCACAGCTTTTTTGAAGGAAAAAAAAAGTCATCCACTGCAAAGAGCATTCCAGAAAAAAGGCATCTGAAAAAACTGTTGCATTGTACTGTTTCCAAAAAAAGTCAAAGACATAAAAAAAGTAAAAACTTGGACTTTTCTGGGTCTGAAACTGTTTGATATACGCACACTTTAATAACCATATTATATTTCTGAGTTAAATCTTGAGCATTTATAAGGTATATTATTGCAAATTAAACATTAGTAATGGTATAAATTCCATAAACTTTTGGTCTCTGAACAGAAAAACATCCCAAAACTAGGAAAATAAAGACTTGCTAAAGCACCCATGGCCATCTGAAATACCCCACTAGAGGCTGAATTATTTAACCTGATATATGTATGGACATATATGGACAGCCATTAATATAATTTCTAATGTTCGGTTCATACTCAGACCAATGGAGCAAGAGAGGTTTCTGCTCAGAATTTTATATTAAACTAATCAACTAATGTAAAAGCAGCACAGACTAAGAAACCATCATTTCTGTGCTCTGACCTACAGCCTCAAAGACTGTATTTAAAGACTGTATTTACTTATTGAATATTCCTAAACCAGGATATGTTTTCACTGTCAACACACCCGCAGCCCCACACAGGTGTTATCAGCTCGACTGAATCTGGTCACTGAAACTGAATCCTTTAGATGGACATGATGACATTTACATTAGTGCTGACGACGAACACAGAATATGAGCCGCATGTTTGCTGAGTTGAAAAGAGACAGATGTGTGTTACAAGCCCACTACATCTGTGTTAGAGGTAATTGTTAACCCTACAAATGTAATAACCTACAAATATAATAAAAAAAAATAAATCACAACTTTTAACATAATAATCCCACAATTCGCAAGTGACTGCTTTTACATTTGTGAAGATTATTACATGAAAGGCTATAAAGTTTTATTACAATTGTGGTGTTAACAGGTAATACTAAACACTGACCATGTTAACCATGGACCACACCCGTCTAATATACTCCTGACTAAAATATTAAGACCAGATGAATCATTGTTCTACTGTTGGATCTTAATAAGTAGAGTCTAATACAGTACATGGTCTGGCCTTACACTCTCAGCCCAACTGACCGGCTGCTCCTGACGGTTCCCAAAACCACCAGGCTGAAGCTCAGAGGGGACTGAACTTTCCCTGTTACTGCAGCTGCACATTAGACAGACATCGTCACTGTCTGATTTTAAAGCCCTTCTTAAAATCCACCTCCTCTCCTTGGCTTTTTATACCACATAGGATGTTGATTTTATGTGCACAGGTATTTTATCTAGGGTGGACAGTCTATTTATTTATTTATTACATTTTATTGCCTTTTTATGTTAGTATTTTTTTTAAGCTTTTATTGCATTTTGTTTTTATCTTAGTATTTTTTTTCTTCGCTTTTATTATGTTTTATTATGCTTTTATCTTAGTGCTTTTCTAGTTACCTTCACCAAGGAGTTATGTTTTTGCTGGCATTTACTGTATCTGTCTGTCTGTTTGTCTGTCTGTGTACAACGTAACTCAAAAACCTATTGATGGATTTTAATTTTATACATATATATATATATATATATATATATATATATATATATATATATATATATGACATATATATATATATATATATATATATATATATATATGACATATATATACATATATATATATATATGTCATTTTAATTTTATACACACACACATATATATATATATATATATATATATATATATATATATATATATATATATATATATATATATATATATATATATATATATATATATATATATATATTGATTCCCTAATTCACCTCACCCGGATCTACAGCAAAGACATTGGGATGTCATTCGGACTAGATAAATGTGGGCGGATGATATCTAGAAGAGGAAAGGTGATCACAACTGAAGGGGTTGACCTACCTGAAGGGAATATCACAGATGTGCAAGAAAGTTACAAATACCTAGGGATCCCACAGACAAATGGTAATCATGAGGAGGCAGTTCGGAAGTCAGCCACAGCCAAATACCTACAGAGGGTAAGACAGGTCCTGAAAAGTCAGCTGAACGGCAAAAATAAGATCCAGGCCATTAACACCTATGCCCTGCCAGTAATCAGATACCCAGCTGGGATAATATCCTGGCCACTGGAAGAGATACAAGCCACTGATATCAAGACAAGGAAACTCCTTACCATGCATGGAGGGTTCCACCCCAAGTCCAGTGTCCTGAGGCTGTACACTAAGTGAAAGGAAGGGGGCAGAGGACTAGTAAGTGTCAGAACTACTGTCCAGGAGGAAACGGCGAACCTCCAGGAATACATCAAGAAAATGGCCCCCAATGACCAACTGCTAAGTGAATGCCTCAGGCAACAAAAGCCCAGTAAGGTCGAGGAACCAGAGAGGCTATCATGGAGGGACAAACCCTTGCATGGTGTGTACCATCGGCAAATTGAGGAAGTGGCTAATATGGAAAAGACATACCAGTGGCTGGAAAAGGCTGGACTAAAGGACAGCACAGAGGCACTACTCATGGCTGCACAAGAACAAGCCCTGAACACCAGAGCAATAGAGGCCGGGGTCTACCACATCAGACAGGACCCAAGGTGTAGGCTGTGTAGAGAAGCCCCTGAAACAGTCCAGCACATCACAGCAGGGTGTAAGATGCTGGCAGGCAAAGCATACATGGAGAGGCATAACCAGGTAGCGGGCATACTGTACAGGAACATCTGTAAAGAGTATGGACTGGAGGTCCCAGGGTCAAGATGGGAGACCCCCCCAAAGGTGACAGAGAACAAACAGGCCAAGATCCTGTGGGACTTCCAGATCCAGACTGACAAGATGGTGATGGCCAATCAGCCTGACATAGTGGTGGTGGATAAACATGAGAAGACAGTGGTGGTGATAGATGTAGCAGTCCCCAGTGATAGCAACATCAGAAAGAAAGAACATGAGAAGCTTGAGAAATACCAAGGGCTGAAAGAGGAGTTAGAGAAAATGTGGAGTGTGAAGGCAACGGTGGTACCAGTTGTGATCGGAGCACTAGGGGCAGTGACCCCCAAGCTGGGAGAATGGCTCCAGCAAATACCAGGAACAACATCAGAGATCTCTGTACAAAAGAGCGCATTGCTAGGAACAGCTAAGATCCTGCGCAGAACCCTCAGGCTCCCAGGCGTCTGGTAGAGGACCCGAGTCTGAAGGAGACACCGCCCACGTGGGGCGAGAGGAACATTTTTTTTTTTTTTTTTTTTAACATTGCATTTGGCAGACCCTTTTATCCAAAGCGACTTACAATAGACAACATAATAATAGCCTATAACACTAACAGTTACAAGGTAGACAGGAAATATACAGAACAACATGTAAAAATGCTCTCTGGAGTTATTAAGGTTTGTTTTTTTCTCAAATATTTTGATACAGGTTCAAGCAGAGTAGACATAAACAGAGACACACACACACACACACACACACCATGCAGCATGCCTACAGTCTACCCCAGGTGTGGGCCAGCACAGGTAGATAGTCATGACAGAGGAGAGTCTTCACATGCTTCTGGAAGGTTGTTCTAGGAGTGTGTTCCACCACTGAGGGACTAATACAGAGAACCGTTTGGCCTGGGATCACTTACTTGTCAATAAGCTTAGTAGTTTTTTCTCACACCTCACATCTATTGGCCCTTAATGTTTCTAGTTATTTTTTCCCAGTGATCTTTAATAAATCTCTTTAATAAATCCTACATACAGAACACTCACCACAGACTCCTATAACACAGTACTATATGTAATGACTAAATGATGTCTCTTCTTTTATTTCTGCAGGCCTGGGTAAGACACTGGTGCCATGTTTGGAAGGGCTGATAAAAAACATGGCCTTGCTCTACTTCTGGCTTTTCAAATCCCACACTGCTGACTTTTACACAAACAGCATTCAGGTTTTTCACAACAGTCCCATCACTGCACCAGCTCTCTTTTACTTCAGTGAAAACGACGCCTTGTGTGACCCAGTAATGATGGAAAAGATTATCGACCTGTGGAGGCGAAGGGGCGTGGCTGTACAGAGCAGGAAGTGGAAGGAGTCAATTCATGCGGCCCACATGAGATGCCACCCAGAGGACTACCTGTCAGCACTGGAACAATTCTTCAACTCACTACCGATGTCCTCCTTCACAGTAACAATGTAAATTGTACTTGCACATTAGGGAGTAAAAGCATGATTTGACTAAATATTTAAAGGTGCACAGTGTCTCAAATACATCTATGATAATCCAGTTCATGTGTCAGTTATAAACCAATGCTTTGTTCATTTGTTTGACATGTATATTTATCTATAAAATATATACTTATACATTACTATTTAAAGCTACAATGTGATTTCTAACAGGAACTACTGATTTCAAATGTCTGGTTTTGCACCTTCAGTGGAATAAAAAATTATGAACTTGAATTTTACTGCCTACATTTTGTTCTGTTTATGCACATGAAAACACTTAAGTACATTGTCAACTTAGTCAAATACAGTGTGATTTTCCTCTACTTGTGCTAAACTAAAAATAGAACTGCAGATGACTAGAACATTTGATGTTAATCACAGGTTTTTTAAAGTACTCACATTCTGTACTTAAGTAGAAGTACAACTACTTATGTGGAAAAATATTCTGGTAAAAGTAGAAGTACTGATTCAACTCCTTTACTGAAGTAAAAGTAAAAAAGTACAACTTCTCAAGTGTAATAAAGTAAAAAGTAAAACTGCATGTTTTTTTAATGCTATGGATGAAATAATATTAGGCAGGAAAAACCAGAACATTTTCAAAAATATCCAAAAATAAAGCCTTTAAAAATGAGTTACTGTGTAGATGATGTGTTTTATTGGGTCATGGTACTCAGTTCAGTGGATATGGAGAAGACATTTAGGAAAAAGTCATATATAGGAAATAAAAAAGCATAATTATGAGATTTTAAAAAATATAAATTGTGAGATAAAAAAGTAAAAATTAATAATCATTATTATGAGATGAGAAATGGATAATTATGAGATTAAAAAAGGGAAAATTATGATATATTCACAATTTCTGATTTACGATTTATTTTTCAGACTGTCACATTTGTCTAGAATGAAAAAGTAATGAGTCCATTCTGAGAATGTTAAGAGTTTAAAGTTCAGATAGTTACACAAAAATGTATGGAGTAAAAGTAAAAAGTTGTCAGAAAACTAAATACTCAAGTAAAGTACAGATAGATTAAAAATATACTTCCTTTACTGTACAGTAAAGGAAGTACTTGTACTTAGTTTAGTTACTTTTACCTCTGGGATTAACACATGTCAACTGTAAGGCTAATATATTTATATAATACAATAAAGCAGGTCAGAGCACAAATGTTAAGGTTTGTACTTAGTAGCTAAAGGGATGATATGCTATATGTCATATTATACTGTTAACTATTATTTTACAGTGTATTATTACAGCACTGAGGTATGTATAATACTAAAGTGTTTTGATAGTGAACAGAGAATAACATGTCATAATGTAACTGGATGATGATGATGATGATGATGATGATGATGTGTGTGTGTGTGTGTGTGTGTGTGTGTATAATAGATTTTGATATTTATCCTGAGACTGCCTTGACAAGTATGTTTCCTACTAAATCCTTAAGCAATTATATTTACATTCCTGTGTATTTTGTTTTTCCTAATTACAAAACCCAAAGTTTGGATTTTTATTTGAAATGTTCCAAAAGGTACAAAATACTATAAGAAAAAAACATAAAGAATCAGAATTCTTTATTTGTCACGTGTGGATGTGCATCCACAGTGAAATGAAAGTGACCGTGCAAAGATGCAATACAGCTGTACAAAAATGACAAGATACAAAATATACAAGATGAGAAAGACTAGAATAAGTAAAATATTAATAAAAATATAGAGAAAAATATGAATAAAAATATGAATAAAAATATAGCCTAGAGGGAATATAGATATGTACATGAATATACATATGACTATATGCTGTATACATGATAAGTATTATATGTACATATGATTATATATACAAGAATGTACATATCATATACACAGTGAAATAGTAGAAGTAACAGTCATTCTGAGCAGTGGTGGTTGGAGTAGATGAGTGTGTATGTAGGTATGTAGTGGGTGGGTTGGTGGGTGGGGGGGTTATGTGGCGGGTAAAGACTGTCCTGATGGTCTGGGGAAGAAGCTCTTTTTTTCTTATTTTTGCCCTGCAGGACCAGGCAGGAAGTAATCATGTTAGTCTTTTTCATTACAAAATATAATATAATATAATATAATATAATATAATATAATATAATATAATATAATATAATATAATATAATATAATATAATATAATATAATATAATATAATATAATATAATATAATATAATATAATATAATCTATGTTTTTTTACTTTATATATTTTTTTGTTACTTTGGCGAACCATATTAAAATTAAACAGTATTACAAATGCATCCTAAACTGGGATTTTAAAATTAAATCATTGAAAAAAATGACATTGCAATATTAAATATTTTATGTCACCCAGGTTATGTGAATTTGGGAATCATTTGATAGTTTTTTTGTTTCCCAAGCATGCAATTAATAAATGACTGCATTCACTTGATGTTATTTTATTTACAGACAATAAATGAAATTGCACTAAACACATCCAATACGTATGATTTTATAGTTAATTATAGGTTTTTATATTTAAAAAAATAATACTTCATATCTAAAACTGCTGGTATTGCTCTTGGTTGATCAGTACAATATATGTTTTGCATAATTTCAATACATTTTCACATAAAATCATTCACACACTAAAATTGTGCAGTAAAATGTATCTATAGCCATAGCTTAGGAAAAAAACCCGCTTTATCTCTCTCTCTCTCTCTGTATATATATATATATATATATATATATATATATATATATATATATATATATATAAACAATATTAACCATTTTCTTAATTATTTTGATAATATAACAAATACTTAACAGCACTAAATGACAAAAGTCAAGGTAAATAATGTACAAACTTACACTGTAGACAGGAATGTAGATTATTAGATTATAGTGTGCTTTTTGATAAGAACTAGCATATGTTTGATATAAGTAAAGTCTCAGCAGACCTGAAGTTTGTCCTTGTTGTGGAGCAATTTCTGTAAGTAGAGCTGCACTTTTGCCAGAGTCAGATAGTAGTGGGTGTGAGGGAATGGATTCCCATGGATCTGAGCTGTTGGTCTGTCCTGGACGGCACAGTTCATTGTCACAGCGAAGGAGCGCGCTATTCCCTCCAAGCTGGAGATATCAATCTGAATCTGGAGAGGATCTCTTGAAAGTTTTTTCAGGTTATTATCCAGGACTGTGAGGTACTGGATGATACTATTTAGACCTTCAATGGGAGGACTCTCTGGGACATTTGGTTGAGTCACTGGCAGCTAAAGAGAAGAACATGTAAGTTGCTTTAATATGTTATTAATCACAAAAAGTAGATTTTACATGACTGCGTTCTGAGTAATCTGCAGAGATGTTGCAAGTAAACCATATCTAAACCTTATTGAATCATTGCAGTAAAAGCAAAAACGTTAAACTATGCTTCCATGAGACAGTAGTCATACCGTTGTCCTTCTCCTTTGTATGTCAATATGGCCCAGTGCTATTTGAGCTATGGTCAGTATCCTGTCTATGGTGTTTCCATTTGTGGACAGAACAGCGCAGTCAGATGGCAAAGCAACAGAAATGCAGAGAATAGATAGAAGGATGTACATCCTGATGGAGAAAAAATAAATGACAAATGAAAAAACTAAAATGAAGGTTTTTTTGTAGATCCACAAATAAAAAAAATTAATTAAAATGTATATATATATATATATATATATATATATATATATATATATATATATATATATATATATATATATATATATATATATATATATATATATATATATATATATATATATATATATATTAACATTGTCTTACCTTTTGAATTTGTGGCTGTTCTCTTGTAAACCCAGTAAATGACACAAGCCTTGTGAATAAATTCCCCATTTAAATAGTCTGTTCTAAGACTAATCCTCGCCTCCATCCTCCTCCTCTTTCATCCCCCGCCTTACACTAAACTTTTCAGGTATTAGGACATATCAGAACATTTTTTAATCCCAGTAGTGTCATTGATATTATCTATTACATTCATATGAAAATTGTTAACTCAGATACATCTGACTCATAGGATTCAACATATTCTTCTTATTCCAAGTCTTGTTTTCTTGTGAAATCTGTGCATGTCTGCAGATGGAAAAAAATTATAATTTGAATAGCTACAATAGATATAGTTCTATACATAAAAGTAGTTGTAATGAGTAATAGAATGGAGAAAAGGAGACGGCCTTTAAAATGTATGTGAAGTCCAGTTAACACACTCATGAAAAACAATAGTTTGGTGTATTGCACAAATGATTTTTGTGTGCCTTTCAGCGCATGCACCTTGTTTTCACAAAATTAAAATCTATGAAATGTGCTAACAATTTCATCTGTATATTTTATTTATTGTTACTAAGGGCAACAATAGCAACAGAAAGTAACACATACTTTGTGGATTGTAACGTTTTCAAGAGGTGTTTTCCAAATCTATCTGAAGTACTCCTACTATTAACTCTGTTGAGCAACGTACTGCTGTAATTTACTTTGTATCTTAACACAGTGTTTCCCCAAAGGAAATTTCCCTTGAGGTGAATAGCACAGATGTATTTGTTAAACTGCCTATGAAAATATATATGTTTATCAAAGTATACCATATCAGTATGGACTTTTACATAAACCTCTATATCTTTCTTGTATTCTGATATTTGTGAGCAGTTGGTTCTTTTCTTTTCAGTGTTTGCTTACATTATATTAGCTGGATTCTCTCATTCTAGCATTCCATTAACTTGATCACTTAACAAAATATTCATCATCTTAATGTGTTGTGAAACATGTGATTTTTTTAAAACTCTTTTTCAACCATTATGTGATTGGCTAAATAATTGAAAAGGGTTGAAGATACTTTTGAAAAGAGACTCATCACTACACTGCACTGGGAGTCATTCACGTGTCATAAAGTAGTTAAAATGCAACATATGTATGAATTATATGAAACTGCACACAACTAATTTTGATAATAGTTTAACATTTTAGCTTACCCCTCCTGTTGTCCTTGGGTCAAAATGACCCACCAATTTTTAAAAAATCAGCTAAATGATACTTTTTCAACCTGAAATTTGATGAACTTACCAAGATTGACCTTTATATTAGAAAAAAAGTGAATTGTTGATTTTATGCACATTGTCATGTAAGCTGTACAAAGAAAGGTACAAAGATCGTCTTTGGGTCAAAATGACCCGGCAGTCGAATTGAGTGTAAATCCCAGTCATAGAGTCAGTTACCAGCCACAGGATGTGAGAAGGTTTTAGTTCTGTCTCAGATCAATCAGTAGCAGACATAAAGAAGACAACAGTGGTGGTGTTGTCATGGACTGCACTGCCTTTGATCTGATCCAAATGGAACAGTATTAACCCTTTGATCTGACCCAAATGTAAACAGTACATGGAAAGAGCAACAAGTGGTGTCTTGAATAAATGCAGTTTTTCCACCACGTGAAGAGGGGAAACTCATGTATTCACACAATTTGTAGTGAATGACAAGTTGTTTCTTCAAGCAAAATAAGTTCAAATTCAAATTCATTTAAACTGCTTATGTTGGAGGTTAAGTGAACACGATTCATTTTGACCTGGAGGACACGGGGCGTATACAGAATATAAGGACAACAGGGGGGTTAAGGGCAAGGTTTCGAATGCACAATACAGTATTTACATTCACATTATGTATTAATACACAATTAATACTGAAGGAAAAGTTATGATCACTTCCACCTGTATTGTATTTGTTCATGTGGATTATTTTGGCACTATGTCTAGGTCACATTGGAATCTGATTTTGGTTACATCACATGAAAAATAACATGAATATCCCCACAAAGGAATTGAGGATTGAACTTTTAAGACTGGCAGTGTGAACACAAAGACACCAAGCTGAAAGCACAAGAAACACTATATTCTGAGGGGCAACTCTCATGTGTCAATACATATTTAAACCAATCAAATATCCATAAATGACTAAAACCATGTGTGACCAGTGGTCAATTGTCCCTCTACACCCACCATAGGAATCAACTCCACCCACTTCTGTATCTAGCAATTGTGCTGCTCACTATATAAAGTGTGCCAGACATAGCATGACTCTCTCCTGTTGCCTTCCCTGTCTCCTTGTGATTTTATGGTATTTATTTTTATTATTATTATTATTATTATTATTATTATTATTATTATTATTATTATTATTATTATTATTATTATTATTATTATTATTATTATTATTATTATTATTATTATTATTATTATTATTGTCAGAGATGTTATGGCTTTTAAATTAACTTTCGCTTTGCTTTTAGGTCCTATTGCTGACGAGCTATCCGCTGTCAGACAGCATGGAGCTCAAGGTTCTTTAGTACCTTTTAAAACATTTGTTTCTATTGGTGGTACATTTTAACTAGTTTATTTCTTTCTTTGATAGGCGTACTGCCACTGCTGTTTTGTCTTATGCTGTTTTGGTGGCTCATTTCAATCTGTTTTGTTTACTGTATTTTGTTGTATACTGTTTAGTTTTTTGTTTTTTTTTCTTGTACGACTTCACTTAGTTTTTTTATGGTTTTGTTCTTGGTCTGTTTTATTTAGCGTAGTTTTGTTTCATTTTTGTTTTTGTTAAATTTTTCCCTAAGAAGACGAGATTTTAGTGTTGACAGATTTTTAATGGGGATGGCTAATGCCTACGTCACAGCAGCGCTTGTGTGTCCTGGAAAACGCAAGCTATAATGGTGCAGTGTTGTGTTCCCTGCTCTAACAACCGAAATTATGTTCATAAAGAAATATCCTACTACCGCTTTCTTCTGGAAGAAAATGAAAAGAGAAGATGGTCAACTGAGCAGGTCAATGAGATTTATAATCATGAAAATGGATTTACTTGCCAGCTAGCGCGAGCAGCTAACATGGCTGTTTGTAGAAGTGTGTGTAAAAGCACCAGACAACAATATTATTAGTATATTATATTATAACATTATTCACGTTTTCAACACTTGCGTATACCTTTGCTGATCAAAGTTCATGTGCAGAGTTTGACCAACTGTCATGTGTAAAACGGACAATTTTCGCGGTGGCGCTAATGGTGCTAACTTTAACTGCAGGCTAATATGACAACAAGAGCCGACTGGGCTCAGCTATTGATTTGTGTAGTAGGTAATGTTTTAGCTGTCTAACATACACTGTGCTTCTAAGATATTCCCAGTGACGATTAGTTGTCACCAAACCACAGGTACTTATTCTGACAAAGCTAAGAAATTGTTAATTGTATACGGGAGCAATAAGTAACGGCTGACATCCTTAGCTAGTCTTACTCACCACAACGTCATACATTATATTCTTCATAGAACCTGAACTTTCCCTTTCAGACTCTATTGGTTATAAAAGTTTACACCTTCTTGCACTGACTTTGTGAAGTCGGCAAAGTAGGATGCCACGTAAAAAAATGTCACCGGTTTTTTTTCCGCTATGGCCATTGTTTTTAATTAGGACCAAGGATGTGGAAGCGATGTTGTGACGTCACACTAGCCCACTCCCCATTACTTAATTTTCCTTTGGTACTGTTCTGCAGGTCTGGTGGAGGGACTGGTAGTGTGGGGTTTTCACGAAGCTTCACACTCCTTTGGTTGTGGTACATCCATTTTTGCATGCTTTTTAGTTTTACTTTATTTCTTTATCGTTCCTTTAGTTTTTTTATATAGTTTATTTGGTTTTGTGCTCAGGTGTAGCACTGGCCTTAATGGTTTGTCTTCCCCCTGGTGGCCTAGCTGATCTGTAGCACCCTTTTTTTTCTTTTTGTTTTTAAGTAATAAAGATAATGATTTTAGTACATCTTATTGATATCTCTGACATAAAGTTATATATAAATTGTGATCTTGGCAGGAACATCTGACTACGCATCCTTATTGTCGCTGCATCCATATATTTCTTTTGAACCTTTACCACAGGTCACACATGTACTTATCTAAAATGTTAAATAACCTCTGAATCTCTAATTCAGTTCATGACCCTTTACTGGAGAACCTAGACATCCAAAATGAAGACATGGTTTTTGGTAAAATTAATTTTTTTTCATGTAATTGTTTGCTATATTTTTCAAATGAACATTAATTTTAGATGACATGTATTCTATATAATAATTTTAGGCTCTAATTGAACCAGTTCCCATACATATTGATCAGTGGAAAATGTGGAAATGTAATTCATCTTAATTAATTTGTTGAAGGAGCAAGCATCATGTGATGGAGTGTGCCAAAAGAGAAAATGAAGGTACTGTGTAGTGTATTCAGTTGGGCCGACCCAAAACACATTATTCTTTTGTGCTGGAGTGAGGGTGAGATACAGACAGGGATGGGAGGACAGAAAAACAGCTGAGGCTGGGAGATGTGATTCACTGGAACGCCTGCTTTGGTCAATTCCAGTAAGCAGAGGTTTTATGGGGCCAATTAAGTATGGCCCCTCCCCCATTTTTTGAGCCACGTTTATTTATTTTTTTAATGAAAACACTATTCTCACTGTTTGGAAGAAACCTATTGAAGGTACATTTCCTGAACAGGAAATAGTTGTGGTCAAGTACACATCACACAAACGTGTGTGTGTCTTGGTATACACTCCTACTGCTGATTCAACTCCTTTACTAAAGTGAAAAAAATACAACTTCTCAATTTTAATAAAATAGAGTAAAACTGCATTTTTTTTTGTTATGCATGAAATATTATTTATTTAAGCAGGAGAAACCAGAAAATTAAAAATGTGTAGATGTAAATTTAGGAAAAATTCAAGTCATAAATGGGAGATTTTAAAAAAAAAAATCAAAAAAGGCAAAATTATGACATAGTAAGTTCACAATTTCTGGTTTACTGATTTACAACTTATTTTTCCTACTGACACATTTGTCTAGTTTGAAAAAATGAGAGCATAAAGTATAGATATTTCTACAAAAATGTAGGGAGTAAAAGTAAAACATTGCCAAAAAATACTCAAACCATTGTTAGGTATCTGTACCTAAGTACAGTAAAAAAAAAGTATTTATACATCGTTACTTCCACCTCAGATCATTTTAAATGCAGTACTGTAAATCTGCATTGTGGCATATTTTATTACCCCAGTTCTATTTACATCAAAACTATTCATTAAATTTAAGTTGGTTAAACTTTCCTATGGACATAAAATGTTGATTAAGTCCAAACTGATTCAAATCCTGTTTGAATACTAATATTGAGGTTGACAGCAACACAGTCATAACACTTCATGTTTTGCGTCATTTCCAGTGGTCTGTGTAAAAACCCAATAAGATCAACAGTTTTAGCACCATGATTGACTGGAACATGTTGAGTCAACTCACGTCAAGAGAAGCCTGATGTATGAGTAACCCCTTGAAATCTGTATTTAATCATAGTCTTGACATATGTTCTCCAACCAAGAAACACAACTGAGGCCAAAACATGGAGCATAGAGCTGTCAAGAGCCATGAAAAATGTAGTAATCTTTAGTTTCACCAGAACCTGCACTAGATAATTAATAAAACCTTTTTTACTGTAACTATAATATGGTGGGGAGGGGACTACCAGTATGTTAGTACTATTGGGTAAGTTAGCCCCAGCAGGACCACTTTCTGTCCAGATGGGGCTTACAAAAACTGTGATGGGAAACTTTTTAAATCATTTTTTCTTTCGTTTAGTTTTTTTTTTCAGATGGAGCTGCTCTGTTTTCGGCTGCAGTTCTCAACATGTCCAGTGGAGGGCTATACTCACCCAGAGATTCACAGAGGAGCAGCCCCACAGTTGATGCGGAGTATATTCAACCATTTCCTTCTTTTCTCCCAGACTTGACTGAATCATGTACATGCCTTTGAATGATTTTACGTCTTTGGATTTGACATTTTCTTTCATCTTGTACATTGATGGATTTTTTTTTTTTAAATAGAAAATTATTTCCCTTTTGTTCAGTCTTATATCTGAATGGAAAATCTGAGAAAAATGTGTTTTTTTTTCCATTTGTATTACAGATACTCCTCAAGTCATCACATGAGCCATTTTAGTATGTTTCTATACAGAATTATCAATGTCTCTACAATATTAGTTTTCGATTACCTGGTTTTTCCATTTTTTTTCCCCCAATTAATCAAAAAGTGCTGTAAACCCCAACAACTGTCTGAATCAGACTCCTACATTATCTCAGTCTAAATATTTTATTTTGTATAAAAGGGAGCTGAGATACAGGCAATAAAAATGTATGTATTATGGGATAAAAAGTCCCTTTTATACTGTGTTTTGCCTGTGGTTACCAATTTAATTTAGTCCATTACCAGTAAGAGAGGAGCAAAAGTGCATCCACCAGCCCACATTCCTATCTGATGACATGGATGAGGCACTGCCCTATTTCCCAGAGCGATGTGTGACTCACAAATTGTGGACCACAGTCGTGTTTTAACTGGGAAACTCTAGCTCTGATCTGAAGGTCAGTGGCAGATCTGTTAGGTCAGTAAAAGAATGCACGAGCCTGATTATTGGAAAAATATTTCACCTATATTACAATGTGGGATTTCACCCACAAAGCACAAAGAGGTGGCGCTTTCGATTTACATTGTGCTGCTATTCTATTGTTAAATATGTTTGACATTTAGAAATAAGTCAACAGTGCTTTCTTCTTTTTTTTTTTCCCCCTCCTTTTCTGCCTTTTGTTAATTTAAGTATTTTTCTACCAGTGTAATTTAGAATTTTAGCACGTAGACAAAAGACATGAAGACAAAAACATTACTATTTTATCTTAATTTTATTTAATTTCATTTGACAAGAGAAATAACAGAGCACTCGAAATCATGTAAAATGTTTTGAATGGATAAAATATAGTAAAAGCAAAAAACAGAAAAAAAAAAAACTGGACACATCTGTGTATGTTTTTGCTTCATATGTTTCCATTGTGTTTGCTCACTGCATCTGCTACAATCACACTAAGTCAGCGTAAGAAACATGTCCTAGTCAGTGCAGAAGAAGCAAAAAGTGCCTAAGGTGTTGACGTACAAAAACCACATTGTGTACGCTCATGGGTTCGGAAAAATAATCACGTTTATATAACACATAGTAGGTCAAAGGCTTGAAGCTTAATTTTCTCTCAGTTAATATTTTCACTGTTTGCTCTATTTTAGTCTTTTCTAGGGGTCATTTAATAAAGCTGAGTGGTGCTTATATTAATATGGTAAATATGTTGAATTAAAAAAAAAACAATATGAGCAAATGTTTTGTCATATATGTTTTTTTTTAATCATATTTGAATGTACCATAACATGTCAATTTACATATTTTATTAACATTTAAATGGTACATATGTAAATTTTTGCATAGGAATGAAAATTGTAGAATACATTACACCTTCAACAAGAGCTTTACACAAAATACATAATCATCTGAAACGTTCAACATATAAGTGATAATGTTTTTTTCCTTTTTTGGGGGGGTTTGGGGTTGTTTGCAAATATGCATTAGAGTGACAGAAATAAAGAGAAACATGTCATGCAGCTTTTAATATTACATCAATAAAATGTCATGTGTAGACAAATTTTTTTTTTTAAATCTTTCCAGGTCTCACTTTGAAATACTCCCTTACACATGCTCCTCTTTTCATCTCCATCTCCTTTGATTTATTAGTATCTGCTATATATTTCACTTCCTTGTTAAGACTCATATCTTCTTTCATGTTCATTGCATCTCATGAAATGAACAGATGTCACATATTGTTCTGCAGCCTCATGATTCTCATCTCACTGTGTACTGCCATAAATGTATAGAAGTGTGTGAGTTGGAAAATTCTAAACAACAATATTGTCTATAATGATTAACTAAAATATTCTAATGTCATTATAAACTTTGAAGTTACACTTTAACTGTAATTTAACTCGAGACTATTTAGAATGAAGGTAAGTGAGGCTACAGTCTATTTCTTACTGAAAGAAGACTCTGCAATTGGATTTGTCTCATGTTACATTCTCTGATTAGGACATTTGTTCTTCTGCACCATCCTGTATTATGCCTCTCAAATGCCTCCTATTTTAACATCATATCCTTGTGTTTCACCACTGATTGAAATCCACACCTGACTTTAGCCAAACCTTTGACACGCTCACACTTGTGAAAGATCTTGAAGCAACTCCCATGTACATTCTATATGTCATAAATGATGACAGATACTCACTGCACTCTTAAGCAGAAAGGTGTTGCTATATTCTGATGCTAGCATCCAATGCAGATACTTTTTGGGGTAAGGGCTTCCTGGCTACTGCCTTAGGAACAGCAAGCCCAGACCGCAAAAAGACCCACAAAGGACAAAAACAAAATGGACATCATTTTGTGGCAGTCTTATCAGCATCTGTAGAAAGAAGAAAAAAACAAAAACATGAACAAATGTGATGCATCTAAGACATTTCTGAAGCAGTTAGACTGGACAAATTCTTCTTATAAATGTTAAAGTTGTGTTTAGGGTTTTTACTTTCGTCAACACACACTCCCTGCTATTGAAACCTCTAAACACAAACCACACATCATTCAATCCAAACCAGTCTGTCAGAAGACAGTCACGCTCACTCATGTTGCAATGATTATAATTTAATTTAAATCTATATTACATTGTGATGTGAGAAAGAATGATGAATATGAGAGCATCTGCACTGAGCCACTGATCTGTAATCAAGTCTAGATGAGTAAAAACAATGTCATGGTGCCAAGGTCAGGATCCTTAAATTATTGCTCCAGTGTTTCTACAGTATCATTCTGACTGACCTGTACAGTCATGACTCTGAATCTGTTTCCCCTGTGGTTTTAATGCTGTGTGTGTGTGTGTGTGTGAGACTGGGCACTGTGACATGTACAGATGTGACAAAACAATAAAGGTGTCTTTAGTCATGTTACTTCAGTGAAACAAGAATTGAGGATTTACACTTCACAGAATTCACAACCATTTAATCTATAAACACAAGTCATATATTATCTATTCTCCAGTCACTTACAAAAACAAATAGTAGACTTCAGTTATTCCTTAAATTGAGACTTGAGGCTGCTTTATGTCTTGATGATGATTGTAATCCTTTCTTTGGCAGGTGACTATTTCTGGTACTTTCCACATGTTATTATAAGACAGTGGCATCAACAGTTCCAGTGAGGACACTGAGTCAACAGTGTCAGGTCTAATGTGGTCTAGAGGGTCTGGAAGGTCCACCTCTGCATGAACAGTGTGTGTACTTGCTTTGTTAGGTACCAGGGAATAATGGTACTAATGTAAGGAATGATGTTCACAGGGACCCTAACCCTAACAGGGGTCAGGATCAGCACTTGTGTTATTGAACGCTTCTAAAAACGAGTGATGTTTCTTTCACCACACATGGATTTTCTAGTTTTTTTTCTTAATATACTTCTTAGATTTTTTTGTTGTTTTATCACTTTCAGCCAAGGAACCATATATGGTAACTTAACCAATCTTGATTTTCTACATTATATATATATTATTTTATTTTTTTCACAAAAATAATGCAATCTTCTTTTATGCTCCAGTAACAGGTTGAATTTATGAATTTAAAAGTATTCCTATGAATGCCCTATTAAGGATTAACATAGTTTTAACAAGACCTCATCTCATTTACAAATGTTTATTGCAGATCTGAATGAACAAAGTTCCACAAAAGACACTTCATGCTTATTCTTCAGGTGTGACTCTTCAGAAGTGATGGTAGAAATCTTAGTTCTGCCAATGATTTCAATGGATTTCAGTGTTTAAATAAAGCATTTTTAGTGTTGATGTAAGGGGAAAAAAAAGTAGGATGCTTTTTGTCCCCATGTGCTTAAGACTTTTATACTGAAAAGATATAAAGATTGAAACATGTTTGACGGCAGGATCAGCTGTCTGAGTAACAACAGGCCTCCATCTTCCTTCTGCAAATCAGATTCACCATCATGAGGCATCTTTCTACACATTTTTTTTGCATTAAAAAAAAAGCTACCAAGCTAACATGTATATTTCAGAGTTGTGTCAAAATTACATTACAAGAAATTAAATGCACTGTGGTTCCTTACATTTTAGGAAAGATGTGAGGACTTCTCTACTTCTGTTCCATAGAGTCTAACTGAACAGCCTGTAGTGAAAGCATCCTGCGAAAAAAGTGAACAAGTGAAACAGGTGAAAAGTAAGATATTGTCCACAGAGATATTACATAGGACAGAACTGGACACTACAGAACCAGCTTTTTTTTTTCCTTTTTCTTTTTTCTGTTTCCGGCTCACTCTATATGAAGGATGGAACATATATGTTCCTCATTATCATCTGGTCTGGTCAGTCAATGAGACAAGATGACTTCTATGTAGTCCTTCATACATATGACATTATCTACACCCTTAGTCCTGAAAATAAAATGTTTTTAAAAAGGTGAACCTTAATGCTTTATATACAAACCACCGTCGCAAGGTTCAAGCTCCTCAGCTGTGACTTTATATACACGGGTCAAACTGGGGTCTAATCCCACAACAGTATTATACTATTGTCCACCTTTCTTGACTTGTCATTTGATTCAGAAAAATAATTACACTTCAATGTCCATTTCTTGAAAATACAATCTACAGAAGAGATAACAAATTAATGTATTAATGAAACTACATGTATATAATTATAAGATTTCTCCTCCTTACCCCCAACCCTACCTTACACTTGTACACTCCTCTCATGTTATGTTAATGTTGTGGCAATTATGTGACTATAGATCACATTTTCCTACTGTTCTAAGTTTGCATAAAACAGTCAGATTATAAACATGGCTAGAACTAAACATGTATTATACTTTAGTAAAATTCTAGCAACCCAAATTATAACTAAATGCTTATAATGTGAGAACTGAGTAATACTGGTAGTTGCTGTAATTGTGTATCATGCCACATCCTTATCATATCAAAGTAAAGTCATCCTCTGAAAGTGTGGATAAGCATCATCAGTCAGAGAGAACTGTAAATGCCATGGTGTAACTGTGAATGTCACATTATATTTTTATCCTAGCTAATCAGGTGTGCTTTACTACAGTCACATTCGATGTTGGTGTACAAAAAAAAAGGGTTGAGTTTTCTTACAGCGTCTTATCATTGTTATTGTTTACAGTGATATTAATGTAGTGCTATTTTTGTGGACATGTTTAATCACATTTGACTTGATGAGAAATGTTCAATCCAATTGGTCTTGTATGCAGCTGATCTATTGTATTGTTGTACCATTTGTTGTAACATAAAACACTATTCCACTAGGTTAGTGTTGAACAGTAGCAGCTGCTTTAGTAAGTAATGTATCCTGTGGAAAAAAAAAAATCACATGGAAATGATATTTCCAAAACATGTTTTTATCTCCAGTTATCAGAAACTAAACACAGACCAAAAGTAGGACCGTATTTGATCATTTGTAGTGTTGGAAATTAAATTATTCCCTAAAAAATGACTCTAAGGGTAATTTTAATGACAAAAATTCATATACAGATAAAACCTTACATGCACTATGAAATAATAAATGAAACAAATGATTTTACAGACAGTAACGTTGCACTTGCAGATACCATTATGTCACGATTATTGCATATGCAACCGCAGATTATTGTTGTACCTAAATAAAAATAATATTAATTTAGAAAAGACTGAATGTTAATTTGAAATCCAGATGAGCTTTGAAGAGTCAAAAGGAGGATAAATCTTGCACTATAAGTCAAACCGTGAGTGTAAATCCATTCTGGCCTACATTATGAAATTTCATGCCCCAGTAAAGAACAAGTTCATAAAAGGGGTTTAAAGGGGGCTTTGTAGTGTGTATTGAGGAGAGGAACACAACCACATCTGGAGTAGGAGGCCTACGCCAGTATAGGTGTTACGTCAAACCCATGGGGACTAGCAGACTGGACCATCTGTACACGTAGGCATCTGCCACACTTACCTCACCACATGCGTCATTTGTGGAAAAAAAGTGTCACATCCCCTATTGGTCTTTCTCTAAATGTATCCTACCATGCCCCATATTCTGCTTACATTGAAAGAAGGAAGGCAGCGTATATCTTTGTTTAATTTCTTCTGGAATAAGGTGGTGCATGAGTCCTAGTTGGAAGGAGGTTCAATTATCTTAATTTCGCAGTGTCAGGTCTGTAAGCCCCTTATAGAAGTTGCTGAGTTAGGTCCACCTTTTCAGCAGAGCTCCATGACACCTGCCCATCGGCCTGAAAGCGAAGGCAGTGGGAGAGAGCTGTCCATGGTTCTGAAATCACAACTCACATCATGGTGAACGCCCTGCACTGGAGCCCAGTTTGTGGAAAATGAGAAAGTGGATATGGTTTAAAAAAAAAAAAAAAAAAAAAACAGCAAAGGACGGAATAATAAGATTAAACAAAACAGTGAAACATCAAAACTAATGCAAAATGTAAAAAAAAAAACTGATAGAAGGACAATAAGTCTGTCTTTCTTCTGTCTCATATAAATCTGGCATTTGGGGTGTCACGATGGGATGTGCAGCGTTAAGATGATTTGATCGTGCATGAATTGGCACTTGTTGCCATAACGCATTGAAGCCTGGCAACGTGTTTCTATGCGTCCGTTCATGTGAGCGTGCGCACCAGTAGAAAGGTCTTATTTTCGCTAATCCACACTAAAAGAAGTAACGTTACTTCTTTTCCAGGTTCCACGCGCACGACTGCCCCCCCCCCTCTCTCTCTCATCACCATCACCACCCTCCCTCACATACACACAAACATACGCACCCGACTATGAAAAGTAGATTCTCGACAAACGGTATTTAAGCAGTTTCATTTAGACTACATATAGGGTGTCAGGTCTAACTGAAAGTCCCGGAATCGTTTACATTTTACTCTTCACGATGGTGTGAGATGTAGAGTGATTGGCATTGCAATTAGACGACACTCCTTGCAAGTATTACCTCGGTTCTGTCGTAATGTTTTCTTATTTTTCAAATATGATGAGCGGCCATCCGAACTGAAAAAAATTATTTTCCGTCGCTGAACACTTTCCGTAAAGGCAGAGTTTATATATATATATATATATATATATATATATATATATATATATATATATATATATATATATATATATATATATATCTCGATGGATGCAGAATTTGTATTGCATCGGAACAGTAGTGCTGTAGACTGAGCACGTCCACCGCTGCGGTTAATGATAAAGAATTGCAATCAACTAAGTGGAAGTCAATGCGAATTCACTTTTAGTTGAATATGTTTTCCTCTATCATCACACATCAACACGTCTCTCCGGAGAAAACACTGTCCACTGACGCTTCGCAGTCAAACTCAGGGATGAATTTCTCAATGGCTCTCTATATGGCAACACTGTCTATAACCACGAAAACAGAATGGCAGGTTGTTGTTTTACTCACTTCAACAACAAGCAAAGAGGAAATAATAAAAATAGAATGGGCTCACCCAGTCATCACCGATCCGAGGAAGAGTGCATCATTTTTCTCTTCCCCCCTTTTTCCCTCCAATAATCCCTGGGAATTTGAACGGCACCCATTGATATGCAGCAGTAGGGTCCCCCCCCTCCTCCTCTTCCTCCTCCACCCTCCCACCCTCCCTCCATCCTCTCTTCCCAGACGTCAGTCGCATTGCCTCCCATTAATTTCGGTCTATATTTATTTTATTTCTGTGCATTTCTTAATCTTAATCCATTTTGTCCTCATCCCTCTTCTCTATAAAATGCTGCAAAATCTCTAATGGAAGCCACTCAATTCCTCTAGTCTGCTTCTTGCTGGTGACCTGCATTGACGTCATTGCGTCATTAGGTTTCCCCTGGAAACACGGGAGATCCAAAAATAGAAACACATTAATTCAAACCCCGGGCTGAGGGTTGGGGTTGGGGTAGGGGCTACTTGGGGGCTGTTTTTGGCGACTGTTTCTTTCTATCAATACATCATTTTCGGACCCCCCCCCCCCCCTTCCTATCCACACCACCTCGACACAGACGCATGCATACACACACATAAACACACCCTGTTTCTTTGGCTTCCCTTTGGTTCTCTCTCTCTCTCGTTCTCTCTCTCCCTCCCTCCCCCTCTCTCTCTCTCACACACATACACACGTATACACACAATGCAACCTTAAGGAAATGTCCATTTGTCATATATGTTATGGACTTTGTGTTGACCTTACAGTCATTTGATTCTTCCATAGATTTATATTATACTGATGTCACTGAGGTGTTCAAGTGATACATTTGAGTGGGATATTTTGTACCCTAACATACATCATTGAGTTGAGTACTACGTCTGTAAGGTGTATAGTGTAGATCTATTTATACCCAAGTTGTCATTAAGCCTTCTTGTGATGTCTTAAATCACAATATGTCTGTGAATGTATAGGCTCAGTGTCACCAAAACAATATAAAGTGGTCAACAATTAGATTACAAGGATTTTACAATAGTTTCCTTCTACGATCATTTACCACAACCAACTCTTCTAAAGCCTATAGTTAGCCTATGAAGAGTTTTAGCGTGCATTTAAATACATTTTATTGTAATATTAAAAGCAAAGGAATATTTTGAATATCAAAATAATTGTTTTGCACCTTGGATAAAGCATTTGGTACGTGCTGGTCTTAATCCAGACCATAGGTGGGTTTGGTCCTCATTATCTAACCAGGAAGTGAATAAAGCCTGGGATTCTGGTAACATACAGTACAATGATGGCCATCACTAACTTTAGCATCAATCAATCATCATGTGCACATTCATACATGAAGTAGTTGCAGAACCATATATTCACTCTTTATCCATTTAAACGAGTTTTAAACAAACTAATCTCCCATCAGTTATCAATAAAGACTCCTCAACAAACAGTTGAAGGGCTCGGTGTTTTCACCAGTCATTGCTGAGGATAATGTTGACATTGTATTTTTAAATATGAAAGAAAATTGTGAGTGTTACAGTTACTTGTAGTAACTGGGGAGGGAGCATCCTTTGTCTTTTTTTTTTTTTTTTTTTTAGGACAGAATCTTTAATAACCTCATATCCTGATGTCTTCTAGTTTAGCACCATTTTCTTCGCGGAATTTAAGAAATGCTTGACTGGCAGATTTACTGAATTTGTAATAGCACTCATTCATTGGTCTTTGCTTTCATCCGGTCATTCATGTATAGTTGTCCTAATCCATTCATAACATCCAACCACCTTGCCGGTGACGCACAGTCGCTGTCCCGTTTAATCGCTTTAGCTTCATCTATCTGCTCTGATGCTCGAGATCAAGTGACATTCGGAGCAGCGTGCGCACCCTCCCCTTTCCGGTGCGCTCCCAACGTGCATCTCACTCACACACGCAACATGAACGTGCTTGGACGCACGCGCTCAAGCCTCGTGACCCTGCACAAGAGGCACGCGCCCTGGTACGAGTGGTGATGCTGCACTTACGCCGTGGCCTTAA
Source organism: Siphamia tubifer (assembly GCA_020466265.1). Taxonomy (NCBI): domain Eukaryota; kingdom Metazoa; phylum Chordata; class Actinopteri; order Kurtiformes; family Apogonidae; genus Siphamia; species Siphamia tubifer. The sequence goes on along the minus strand of CM035794.1, from coordinate 31,777,455 downwards.
AGAAAATAAAATGCCGGTAGCATCAGCACCGCGACATGATGCGTACTAATCACAAACAACCGGACGTGATTTCCTTCACAAGTAGAGTTTCTATTTCCAATTATTTCATTATTATATGCTTTGCTTATACAGGTGTCTTATATTATTGTCTCACCTGTTCGGTATGACACTTCCGCCTTTGGTGACACGTGTTGACTTGAAGATCCAGTTTTTTTTCTCCGTCTAAAATACCTTCTTCCATTTGTTGAGAATCCATAGACTTGGTCTGTGTGCTCCATCAGACAGTGAGTCTCTTTTATGTCAGTATCATCAGATCTATTTGGATTTTCTTACCAAATCTTATAATAGTAGTAGAGGATCCATAGGACATATTTCCATGTAGACTCTTTAGAAATATATTTAATCTTATTTAACTCTATAGACATAAAAGGTAGCCTACATTCTTTCATGATGCAACCCCCCCCCCCCCCACACACACACACAAAACCTAATGTTAGAGTACCAGACAACAAACACTGCCCTTCACACATGTTTTGTCCTATCTCTTATCATTGCAAAAACAAATTTTTTGTGAACATGACCTTTGACCTACATTTACCAGCATTTAATGGGATCTATTCTGGAGCACTTTGTACATTTCCTGAAAATGTCATGGAAATTGGTCAAGTAGTTTTTGTGTAAAGTTGCTGACAAACAGTGAGGGGAGGGCAGCGGGGGTTAAAATGTCCTGGCTCCCCCCATTAGTTGAGTTCACCTGCTTGCATCACAAATAGATTGGTGCATTTGTTGTGATGCATTAAAGGGATTATCTGGAGTAAAAATAATTTTAGCTCAATTTTTAGATGATTGGGAGTACATACATACATACAGTTGCATCAAAATTACACCATTCACATGTGTATTAAGAAATTAAAATTTTGCCGTTTTAAGCCAAACTGTGTTAGCATGGAAGTGATTAGGGCATGTCTTTTTGCCAACGCGAAACGCTATTTTCAGACCTCTACTGAAGTTCTAAACAACATCACACTTATGTGGTAGTAAGTAAAGGGTCCCTGAAGGCAAATCCAAGTGTCCCGAAGGTCTTCATGTTTTTGGATACTGTGTCCAGAGTTACTTATCTCAAGCCAGTACCTTTCCAGATGCAGCGAACGTCTTTAGGAGGAATTAAAAAATAGTTGTAGACCAAATACAGAGCTACACGCTCTGGAAATTCATGATTTAGTTGCATTCTTAAAAAATAACTAAATAAATATATATATATATATATATATATATATATATAGTCCAGTATTTCATTAGAAATTGAATTGAAGCTGTATGCAACAGCAAAGCTTAGCCTACTAACAGGTTGTTGAGTTTAAAAAAGAATGCAGAAAACAACTATTTCAGACTCCCTCCTAAATACAAAGGTACTGGCTTGAGATCAGTAACTGTGGACACACTATCCAATGACACGAAGACTTCAGGACACATTAGTTCACCTTTAGGGACACTTTACTTACTACCACATAAGTGTGATGTTGTTTAGAACTTTAGAAGAGCTCTAAAAATAGCGTTTCATGTCAGAGAAAAGACATGCCCTAATCACTTCCTTGCTAACACAGTTTGGCTCAAAACGGCAAAATTGAACTTTCTCAATGTACATTTGAATTGTGTGATTTTAATGTCAACTATGTATGTACTCCCAATTATCTAAAAATTGAGCTAAAATTAATTTTACTCTTGATAATCCCTTTAACACAACAGAAGAAGTTTCAAGTGGATTGCCCGGATGGTAGGAAACTGCATGAGGAGGTGGGAACGTCATGTTATTGCATGCTGTGAAATATCCAATCAGACAGTTTAAAATTAAGGCTTATACAAATGTAAGATGATAGGACCCAGCAACATCAGTTTATTAATTCACTTCTGATTATCCAATCAGATCATCCTTTTTTGCCTAAATCCTTTTGTCTGTATCTTCATGTAGAAGTGACTACAACATAAAGTACTGTATGTTCTTTCTGTTAGCAGGATGTGTGGTGCTGTAGGTAAAGAATGGAAAAGCTAACATTCCCAAAGCACTGAAAACACAAGGACTATGGTCCAATAATGGGTATAGTCGGCCATGTTGTCATTGTCAACATTACAGTGAATAAAGAAAAGAAGAAGCTACGGTCTGGTTAGTGTTACTTTACAAACCTATTAAAAGTAAGCAGGATAAAAATAGTCTTTAGCATGTATATATATACCAAAATGTTTTTTAACTGTATTGTTTTGATTTTAGTGAAGTGCTCACACAGACGTCCCCATTTCCGCTGTTTTTATTTTCATTACAGTGACCCTGATTAGGGCAGGTACCTACATTTTCCAGTTTTATGGAGTGTGTATAACAGTTTAGACTTAATGCCATTATGGATATGGTTTGTAATAATGCTGTGAAATAGTATATGTGTGGCCTTGATTCTTTACTACTGCATTGGTAAATATTTGGCAACTGGCTTTTTGGGATATAGATATTTAGAAGGTGCATTGGAGAAAAGAAACACTTAATCCTCTTGTATGGATGGATTTTCATGTTATTATTTCAAACATTCTGTTGCATGTAACTGTGTGAGCCAATTAAATATTGTGTACAAAATTGGAAAATCCAAGGGGTATAACCAAATTGTTGTCAGTCTTGTGTTGAGATTGTGCTTTGTTTTTCCCATGTGGCTTGAGCACCCAGGTGGCTGGTGGACTAGAGGCATATTCACATGGAAATAGCTGATGGACTTCATTAGGGAGGCAAAAACCTGGTTACATGACTGTGACGTTCTTCTAAGATTTTAAATATTGGTCATAATTCAACAGGATGAGGTGATTAAGAGCATTCATGCTCTAGATGCTTCTATGACTCTACCAGTGGATAGATCACACAAAGTGAGTGAATAATACTTTCATTATGAAGTGGATATCCTTTGCTCTTTCTAGATTTCTGTTATAAATAGCCCTTGGATGAGTTCCCCTGTTATTGCTATTACAAATGGAATCATGACACAACATAATTTGGGTATTTTCTTTCTTTTTTGTCAAAACTGCATGGGTAGCCCTATTTACTGCAGAAGAGGACACAGACGTCTACACACTATTGCCACATAATTAAGCAAGTTATACAATGAAAAATAAATGATTATATAAATATTCACATCCCTCAAGTCATTATTTAGTAAATAGATCTTTAGATGTAATCATAACAGTACATTTATACATCTGGACATAGCAGTTTTACTCTGCCAAACGTCTAAAACTCAGTGGAGAATGACCTTATTCCCATTTTCAGATGACTTTAAATACATTTGTTTTCATTTTAACATTAAAATGTTGAAGTAAATTGTTGTCAAAAAGCCAATGTATATTGACCATACTCCTATTTTTCCATCCATCCATCCATCCATCCATCCATCCATCCATCCATCCATCCATCCATCCATCCATCCATCCATCCATCCATCCATCCATCCATCCATCCATCCATCCATCCATCCATCCATCCATCCATCCATCTATCCATCCATCCATCCAGTTTAACCAGGGATGCCCAGACTTCCCTCTCCGCAGACTCCTCCAGCTCTTCCTAGAAGCATTCAAAACAAATGCCACAGCCACCTCAGCTGGTCCCTCTCAACGTGGTGGGACAGTGGCTGTACTTTGAGCTCTTCCCTGGTGACTGAGCTCCTCAACCTGTCCATAAGGGTGTGCCCAGACACCATGTGGAGGAAACTCATTTCACCTGCTTATATCTGAGATCCTGTTCTATAGTTTATAGTTCAGGATCCAAAGGGCATGACCATAGGTGAGAGGAGGAACATATATTGACCAGTAAATTGAAAGCTTTGTGTTTTGGCTCAGCTCTTTCTTTACTATAACAGACTGATGTAATGTCTGCATCACTGCCGATGCCACACTGATCTGCCTGTCAATCTCCCCCTCCATCCTCCCCCATTCATGAACAAGACCTCAAGATACTTTTAAACTCCTCTACTTGGGGTGAGGACTCCCAACCCAAGAAGGGCAGACCACCTTTTTCCAGTTGAGAACAATGGCCTTTGATTTGGAGTTGCTAATCCTCATCACATTCATTTCACACTCACCTGCCAAAACGCTGTGGTGCACGCTGAAGGTCAATGTTTAATGAGGTCAGCAAGACAACATCATATGCAAAAAGCAGTGATGAAATCATGTGACCCTCAAACTGAACCTCCTCCAACCTCTGGTTGTGCCTAGACATTTTGTCCATAAAAATTATGAACAGAACCAGTGACAAAGGGCAGCTCTGCCAGACTCCAACATGCATCTGGAAGATATCCAACAAACTGCCAACAATACCAGCCAGACTCCTACTTCGGTCATACAGTACAGTATACACATACACTGTCCTTAGGAGACGACCCCAGACACCATACTGCTGAAGCCCCACCCACAGGACACAATGAGGGACACAGTCTAATGTCTTCTCCAAATCCACAAATCACATGTGAACTGGTTAGGTGAACTGTTATGAACCCTCAAGTCCTCGATGGCGAGTGTAGAGCTGTTCCAGTGTTCTGTGACCTAGACAAGAACTGCATTGATGCTCCCGGATCAGAGGTTCAATGATTGGACAGATCCTCTTCTCCAGTTCCCTGGAATAGACTTTCCCTGTGAGGCTGAGGAGTGTGATCCCCCACTGTCTCTGGATGTGCAGGGACTGTGCCTCCATTTTTAAGAAGGGCGACCAGACGATGAACACCAAATGCTATTTTTGAAAATAGTCAAATCAAAACATCTAAGGGTGTGGTTACTGTTGTGTAAGCACTATTTATCTACAATCTTAATTCTTCAGTTGCTGATGTTTAAACTGTGGGCTACTGAATGTCATAAATAAATTGCTGTGTAGTCTCATAACCTCTGTGAAATCATATCTGTCCAATGGAGTTCATTTTTTAGTTTATAACTGTGGTCTGGTCCCCAGCAATTGTAATTGTTCAAGTGAATCAGAATGAGTGGTGTGTACACACTGCTCTATATCAGAGAAGTGCTTAACAACTAAATAATCCTCTTATACACTGAAATGGACAATATATGGAGTAAACATAAAAGTGAATGATCACAATTGTAAAAGAAAAACAAAAGCCCAAAACTGCCAAACAAAAAGACAATATATTAGTTGGTAAAGCATGAATTACACATTTTTTCATTATTACTATTCACTTGTCATAATTGCTGCTATTAGATATGTTAAAGTCATTTTTAAAGTGAACTGGGAAGAATAAGCCATGTTTTGAACTGTATGGTTTCACAGTCTAACATTTAAATAATCATGGTAGCATTAACCTAAAAAACCTATCTTTGGGTAAAAAAATTCCCCTTTGAAAAGAAAATCAGAAATAAAAAGAAATTAAAAATAAAAATTATGTCTGACATTAGATTACTCCTTATACTTGACATTCTCATGAGGATGTTTGTATGTTATAGATTAGAGAACAGATCCACACTCTTTGTCCTGTCTATATGAGGACTGCTAGATGAAAACACTAGTTAACTAAATGCATGCATATATATATATATATATATATATATATATATATATATATATATATATATATATATATATATATATATGTATGTATGTATATAACCCATTTCCTCAGTCAATATCTAATTTTCCTTTTCCTCCCTCTGATATTTCTATTGATTTCAGAGACAGGTTTCACTGTGCTGCTTAGCATGTGTATTAATGATCGGACACTTAATTTTTGCCACTAGTATCTGGTGTAATACACAGATGATGGCATTTTAACAGAGATGTTTGTGTGTGTTCATGATAAAAGCTGTTTATTTTTGTTTTTATCTTGCAGTTAAGGTGAGAAAACTGGGCATTTGCCATGAACACATTGCCATTATGTAGTTACTTCACAACACATGCTGACTTAAGAATAGGCCTTGTCAGTTGCACTGTATATTCCTGTTTACTGCACTAACTACTGATGCCATCTGCTGGTCAAAAGAATACACTACAGTCATAATGTTCTCATCTGGTCCATCTGTATCTGCAAGATGAATAACCTTTCTGCAGGCTTTTTAAACATTGTTAATAAGGGGATAATCTTCCACCGGCCTCTGTACTATATTTTAGTTTAGTATTTTAAGTACACATATGAAAAAAAAAAACCCTGCATAAAAATCTTATATTTTAAAGAGTGCAGTAGACAAAGACAAAACCTCACATGTGACTGACGATACCGGTATATTTCTGACTTTAACTGCTGCTGGCAAAAAAGGGAAAGAAAATATAAAATGACAATATTCAAAATCTGACACAATACTTCTGAAATAACTGGCAAATGAAACACAATTTGCTCCAAGAATATTATGAAATGATGCTACTCTGTGTGTAATTCAAGATCTAAATGCTAGTCACTTCATTTATGAATGAATGAGCTTCACCACCCCTTGGTATTTGTGTCTCTTTGGAATTTAAATGTATGCAAAGATCAAAGCTACCCTTCAGGAAGCAGAGGTGGTGCAATAACCAGAAACCCACACACTGGTTAAACAGCAGTTCCACCATCTACTGTATCCTAGTCACAGATACACAAGTATGATTGCAAACTACCACTAGGGGGCAGGAGTGCTCAGGCTTTTTTCACTTTTCTTCCACCCACCTATTATACACACTTCTTAGTTCCCGTTTTACTGTCTGGTCTGAGTTATTATAGATGCACACATGAATGCACAAACATAAAATAAACATTCATGGCAAAAAAAAAATACTAGATTGATATAAACATTGCTGTCCTCAGGGAAAATATCAACTTAAACATGCATTTGTACATATTGAGCGAAAGTCCCATATAATCATCACATTATATTGTACTCCAGAGCTTGGAATGACATTGCAGTTTCTCTGTTCACATGACCACGTTACGCTTGTTCGTGGCCCCAAAGTGACTTCACAAGGTTGTGACCTCTCCATTCTCCCAACACTCACAGCTCCATCACTGGCCTTCATGAACAACATTCAGAAGCATCTTACTTCTCTTCACAGCTACATGCCGACTCATGTCCTATTTATACCAGCTTGTTAATGGCTACTTTTATTAATTTCACAGGGAGGCAATCAAACAACACTTTACTCTAGGGGCTACAGCAGATGTCTACTGTAACCTTCAAATTATTTTCAAGTGGACCCTTAACAAGCAGGCCACAACCTTGGTTTTTGGAAGGAAAAGAAAAGAAAGAGAAAAGAGATGGATAGAAAGATGGTGTGAGCAATTATGTGTTATGTGTAGATATTTAGGGGGGAAAAAAAGCAGGTAAAGAAAAACTCAAACACTGTATATGTAAGATATAGAATGAGGATACAATGCAGAGAGGGAGGCTGGGTTAGTTTCAAAGAGGCCTTTGTTCAAGCCTCCCAGTAGCTGTATGAGGATCAGAGCCAGAGAGCAGTGGACCTTGAGGACCTTGGAAGGGGGAATTGAATGCTTACGGTGCAGAACTCTATCTTCAAGGCTCTCTGCCTTCAACTTTTTCATTTTTTATCATTAATTATTTCTCTCTAATTGCCAGGATTAGAAAAAGAGGGAGAGTGAAAGGGCGCTGTGGGTCTCTGGAGTGTTAGACCACTGATTACGTGTGTGTGTCTTGTGCGTGCGTATGCAGAATGTCTACATATACACTTCTGGGCCTTATATAAAGAAAAGAACAACGGGAAGAAGCACAAATTGAACTTTCTTGGTCAGCAAGGTTGTTAGCACTCGTTTTCGTTGATTGTGCTTGTTGAACCATATAACAATTTCTATTAAATTTAAGGAGATGGTCATAGCCCAGCAATGTCCTTGTACAATGATTAACGTTGGAGGTGATTGACTTACTGTAGGTTTGTTTTATTCTGTGCCTGTGCTATGTGAGTGTTCGTACTTATATAGTTTTTTTTAAATTCATTTCACTCTGACTTTTGCTTTCTGATTCACTTAAAACATATTCCAAATATTTAAATGAAAGTGCTTTTTCTTTATCATATCCAGAGCAACGTGGTAGAGTTTCTTTAATTTATGTGACAGTATCTGAAGCTTCACCATACTTTTAATTTTCTCTTTTATCTGCGTTTCAGATCCCGGGCATGGATAGTTATCATGAGTAAAGTTATTTGAATTCCATTCATATGATATTGTGACTGGGAGGAAAAAGCAAATAACCATGATGCGAAAAATGCACATCATTAAGATATGAGTGAGTTTGCAAAAGATAGAATTGTTGCACGTTGATGTTCTACACTTAAAGCGGGTACTTTTAATTTGTATTAAGTCATGTATAAGTTCTTTGGAAACACTGCTTTTTCTAAACCATCAAATGGTGTATTGCGTTGTTGCATCAACAGTATGATAATCTGCACAACAGTGAGAGACAATCCCACTTGTATCACACTGTCTCTCTTAGAAGCCAAACTTGAGAGGCTGGACCAGACTGGGCACTGTGCCTAGAGTATTACTTGCCAAAAACAGTGCTCACCAATACTGAAGAATTTTCTCGGGCCTTGCTGCAAAAACATTTATCATCACTGCATACCACAAGGCTGTCATGGCATATCACTTTTGCCAGTTGTGAAGTACTGTGACAGAGGACCGGAGAAAATCTCTTGACTTTTTCTGTTCAGGGAATTTCTGTTCATGTATTTTTATGAAGGGTCAGACATGTTAGCTTCTACTTACAGCTCTTGCTTTGTTTTCTTTCTTTAAAAAAAAGAAAAAGAAAAACAACACTATTTTATTCTCATTGTTCACTCCAAAATGTTTGACTAGTGCAGATCCACTGCAGCACTCTGACACTTTTTTCTTCAAGCAAGGAAATACAGTACGTGGTATAGTATTCACAGTTTGTGTTATCTATTGGGAAAATCATATATTTTTAAAGGTTCAGTCTTCACTAAAGTTTATGTTATATAAGTTGCCATGTTGACAATCGATATAAGGAACGTTTACTGTTTTATTCGCAACCTTTTCTCATCTAATATGTGAACCCATTCCACATCAAAAGTTCCCAGCAGCCTGAATTAAATAAGTTTTTTGCACTTCATTAATAAACAAGTAAAGATACACGTGCAGAAAATCATGCTTCTGTTCATTAATAATCTTTGATTGTTTTTTCCCTTGTGCATTTGCAAACATTACTAACCCAGGCTGTTAAACCTTACAGTTTGTGTTGCATCCAGAATGCCTGCAGGAAATGAATGTGCTACATTTTAGGCTATTAGATGAGCTTGTTTATTTGCATTTAGAGCAGGGAAATAAGATCCAATCACAAGTGATCACTCAAGACGAATGTGGAGACACATTCTAATGCCTAGTGTGAATAGACACACTTAGAGTTGTCACTTGTGATCAGATTGTAAAACATGCATGTTAAAGCTATAGGCCTGAACAGAGCATTTTATTCAACATCAGATAGATCTCTCTCCACTGATCATTCACTTTACAGCAGTAAGACAGACCACTCTGTAACATTGCATTAGTTGTCACACAGCCTGTGCACATTCACCCTGCACCTTTACCTGTTATATTAAACAGGTGAAAGGCTCCCAACTGAATGTCCATAGATACCTGGATCCATTCTGATTGGTTGTGTAGACGCATGCAGTTTGTTGATGTACCAAGGCATCCAGTTGCCTTGGTACTTTTATAATAGATCCACACTGTAAACCCGAATGTTCAGAATAATTAAATATATTCAGTTGTGAATACTCAGTTTCAGAAATAGTATTACTAACTCAAATGTATTAAGTTACTTTAACATGTTCTTTTTAAGTACTTCCGTCTGATATTTTTTATGAAGGGTAACTACTGTGGATATAAGTGAACATAACTTAACAATATATGAGGTACAACTGAGGGGAATGAAGTCATTAAAAGCCAGTGGTGGGCCATCTGGGCCAGGAAGGCCTTCTCTGTTGGCCTAAACATGCTCAGAAAAGTAAATATATATTATTTTATTTTCCTAAATATGTAAACTAAATGATTATCTATTCTCTGTATTCTTCGTGTCATATTATTTCCACTTAGTCGAGTGACTTCCAATGGTGTTTTTTATGGTAGAGCTTTTAACCAATTATATTTCAGCTAGCTTGTGTTGCCAGGTAAATTACATTTGCTTCAGACCTTCAGAACAGACATAGCAGACCCCAGTGCACTGAAGTGAAAGGCAACAGTCAGGTTACAATAGCCAATCAGATCGCGATTCTGCGAACCAAGGCGAGCTAGCAGGTCTTATGCTAAACGTGACACGTACGTGTTCAGTGATTGGATTAGCACATGCTAGGTCCTGCCAAGCGGCAATCTGGAGAATATCTAAACGAACTGGACACGGCAATTCAAGAGCCAGCTGTATTTTTTAACCCATAATGGACGAAGGAGAATTTTCTTCGGAGCAAAAATCTGAGTGAGAGCTTGGGACAACTTTAACACTGGTCTGTTTGGCTGTTACTGTTTTGACTGTTCTGTCGAGCGGCCATTTTAAGCGTTAAAGTGTATTCAAATGTATGCCAGAAACACGACCGGACAGAAACATCTTTCAGCATTAGCCTCCATGTCCATAGAAAATGACCTTATACTGATGGACCTGAAACACACAGATAAACTGTACAACAGCCACTGAAGTGTTCTAGAGAAAAGAAAGGAGGCTCGATTTTATTTTCAAATAAGCAGATACTGTGGAGAACTATGTTGGTGAGTAAAAGCATTTTATTTTTAATATCTTGTCATTGCAACATTTTCAGTTAGTTGTTGTTGTTATTCCTATTCTCAAAAATGTAAACCATCTCTTAACTTTATTTTCAAAGAATAGTTTGTTTTGTTATTGTCTGGTTGGTGTCTTATATGAAACGGCCACTTTGTACAATTAATTAGACAGACTTGTTTAAGATCACACAGCATCATTTTGTTGACATTTTGTTTAGTATCTTCAAATCACCCTTTTATCTTTGACAATATTGGTAATTAGTTTCCTAATCTTAATTGTGAATGCATACTTGATGGTTTTAAATGCTCCTGAAATAAAGTGCTGCTTGACTAGTTTATACTGAGGCGAAGTTAATATATAGGGGTCACTGAAGGCCTAATGTTGAAATGCACGGCTCACCACTGTTAAAAGCTGAGAATGATATTGTACTGTTATTTCTATTGTTTCATATAAGGCTGATTTGAAAAAATAAAGTTAACTGATGTAGTAGATGCTGAAATTAAATTTCAGAGCACTCCAAATAACCACCAATATCTTTCACACAAAAAAAATGCATTAATAAAACACAGTGATTTAATTCAGGGTCAGCTGTAGTTCAGTTGGTAGAGCTGGTCGTCCAATGACCAAGTGTCCTTGGGCAAAGACATTGAACCCTGACTTAGTCTCCCAGTAGGTCTGACAGAACCTTAGAATATTAAGTTAATGAGTAATGCTTAATTTAAGTATATACTTTAATAAGCATCTTAATTTTAAGTTCTGGAAAATGTTATTCTTTATGTTTATCAACTTAAAATAATTGAGGCAATCGATTGCCTTACATTTTTTGTAGTTCTGCTAACTCAGGGGTCTGCAACCCTGGTCCTAGAGAGCCGCTATCCTTCATGTTTTAGATGTTTCCCTCTTCCAACACACCTGATTCAGATGATCAGCCTATCATCAAGCTGTGTGGAAGACTGATAATGTCTGTCAGCTGTGCTGGAAGAGGGAAACATCTAAAACATGCAGGATAGCGGCTCTCTAGGACCAGGGTTGCAGACCCCTGTGCTAACTTATTGTGGTTAACAGTGCATATATATGAAGGAATAGATGAGTTGAAATTAAAATCTCCTTTTCATTAGTAGTGGCTTTTATGACTTTATGTTAAATCATATATGGAATAAAATGACCCTGTCAGCTGTCTGCCTTTCCAAGAGCAAGACTATATTTCTCATCAGTTTTTAACAAAGTTGTTGTCAGTGCGGCACATCTAATTGGCTCCAGACCAGGTCCCATGGCATGGTTATATGAAAAAGTGACCTTGCTATGATGGATGAACCTCATTTCTTGCTTTTGTGTTTCACAGTTCACCTGATACCTTGTATGTTCAAGTACAGTGCAGCCATTAAAAGTGCAACAGAAATGCTAATGTACTCCCACTGGCGTCATCTCATTGACACTAAAATTCACTGTCATTATAGCTAATTTGTTCGATTAATTTTAGACGCTGACATTCGTTACCTTCCAGACCTCTGTAGCAGATGGAACAAGGGGCACTTTGGTGTTTGTTAGGTATACTGATGAAGTCATTTTTTATTATCCTTTATTGTGTCAGTACTTGATAGTTTTTCACTTTACTGGCAAAATCATATCCTCATTTTGTGATAGAAGTGTTCCTGGAACCCTAGGTACCAACTCCTTGCCCATGTTTCTAAAAATGTCTCTTGTGATGCCCCACATTTGTCCAATTACAGAAATGTATAGATATATATGGAACTGAATATGTGATTGACACCTAGAATTCATTTTGTTAGATGTAACATGGATATGACTTTAAAACTCTTCTCTATCTTGACATGGAAGATTGGAAAAAAAAGCTTGATATTTCCATAATATATTGCAATGTCAGGTCAACTATATTAATAATTATTCTTTTGATTTGGACCAAGAGATAGCAGTAGAAAGATGATGTGAATTTGCACATTCTGGTCTTTTTTTTCTCTTCCTGTAATAGTCTGGTTTTTTTTTTCCCTTCCCGTAATATCATCTTTTGCAGCTTTAATGACTCGAGTCGTAGAGTCAATGCTGTTTTAATAAGTCACAGAAGGGGCTATGCCAGAAAATAGAGGAAGATGTTTTTCATTCACTATTAATTTTTGACATTTTTAGGTCATAATCATATCGTCTGTGTGCGGTTTGTGTATTTCTACTAACTAAAGCATTGCAGCATTAACCCCATACTGTGCTCAGGAGGGTTGTGATGTTTGTTTGGTGTGCTCTCCATTCCTCTCTTTGTCTCTTGTTTTATAAATTCTTTTCTAGTTGCTCCCCTAACAGTATGCTGACATTTTAGCATTAGTGGTTCTGTCAGAATGTGAAAGAATCAACCCATACTTTCCCTCTTAGCGCCCAGGGATAGCATACTCTCTGATTGGTGTGTGTATGTGTGTGTATGTGTTTGTGTGTGTGTGTACTTGTATTCCTATCTTTCTAGGGACACTGATATGTTTACATAGTCACGCCATGGTGACCTCTAAGACTATGGGGACCAAAATTCAGTTAATAAAATTATTATTATTATTATTATAAAATACAAATGAAGTTGCCGACTAGTAAAATAGAAATGATGTGACCCTATAAATACATAAAAATAAATTAATAAAGCATGGGGGGAAACGGGCGCAAAGTGAAACAGGTATTTTTCAAAGGTTTGAAGATGTCTTTTTTAATGTATTGTTAATATTTATTTATTCATTTTTTGTTTATTCTTTGTTTTAAATTATTATTTATTTTATTTATTTTTATGTTTTTTTAATTAAAAAATATTCATTAATTTTTTAAAAATGTATCTAAGTTTTCTTAGTATTTATTGTTGTTGTTGTTTTATTATTTTTATAAAAAAAATGTTTTTACAATCACTATCCTTGCCACTTTTCAGCTACTTTAAACCCAAACCAGATGATTTCATAACACATTGTCAAAGTTCAAAACATATAATATCTATATATAGAGATATATTTCTATATATCACTGAAAAGTAGGCAATTATGTCTTTATGCATGTCGAGATATTTGAACTAGAAATGAGAAAAATATACTAGTTAACATTTAGATTTATTTTTTTTTCAGTGTACTAAACTCTGGATGCAGACTGAGGGACTATTAAGGAGATATGAAGTCATGTACTTATAACATGAAGCTTTGAATGTGTGATTATATTGTACAGTTGAAACTCAGTCCCCCATAAAATAAACTAGTAAAGGTTCAAAATAATCCCGTATTCGTGGTGTGTGACCGATAAAGGCATATGTGTGCATTTGAACACATTTTAGGGTCAGATTATCAAAGTGACAGTATTGTGTTCATGTCAGGTATGATTAAAAGAAAATAGTAAATTTATTTGAGTGCGAGATAGGAATGAGTATAATGTGTATGGGAGCGTGGTCTAGCCCTGCCTGTTAAATTTAGTGTCAGAATACAGTGCAACTACACAGAGGAATCTGGCATGGCTGGGCATACCCCCTGCACCCCCACAGGGCTTTTGGAAAGTGCACATCTAGCCAAAATGTCACTTTAACTATAGTGAGCCACCTTAAACACAAACAAGTGCTCTCTCTCTCTCTTTTTTTTTTACCCTCCTCCCACTGTGAGTGTTGCCGTTCTTTGCATATTTAATACTTTACTCATGCACATACACACACCTGAGTAATGCTCGTGAAGCCAAGCAAACTTTGATGTACTGTAATTAAATGGGTTCTGTACAGTACATGTAATCCAGATTATGTTGCTCCACGTGCAGTTCTTGCACTACTACGTATTAGTCACAACTGATAAAGAACATAAGGCCACTCTAGAGGATGAATTTTGTTCACCAGTAACATTCTGTAATCTCCTTGTATGTTAATGGTAAAATGAGGCATATATTGCTTCAATTCAATATCATAGTGTTATGCAATTATGATAATAAGCATTTTACAAGTTGCAAAAGAGGCGCTAGGGGCCAAATGGGAAGATGAAGGAAAAGTTACTTGGGCCTTGAAAATAATTTGACGGTAGTTATTACAGGCTTATTGCTGTGGATGACATCTATTTCTCTGGTTTCTGACAGCACATCATCCTGACTTTCCTATAATAGCTTTGGTTGGCAGATTGGGACTAGTGAGAATAAATTAGAAATGATTCCTAGAGCACAGTATTAGGAGCTTTTTTAAAATAGTGGCACTTCTTTGAAAAAAAAAAAAGAAAAAGGCCATGTAATCACTCAGGCTAGACTTTGATTAAGCAGTGAAGTGAGCTAGTGAAAGTGTGGATTTCATGGTGACAGAGCTTATGTGGTTTTGACAGTTCATCCTCCATGTCTTCCCTTAATTCTAACCTTCTCCGATCCTTCCTGTTATGCCAGACCCTTTTCATACTCTTATTTTTCATCACCCCACTCATGTCATGTCTTCTTCTCCTAATGCTGCTATCGCATTTATTGATTTGCACTTTCCATTTTTGCTGTCTTTTTTACTTAAACATTACAATAACACTGGCAGAAGGTTCAGATTTAGTTGTGTAATGTAATCACTTCTTTATAAGGTACAATGTTGCCCCTAAAGTTGGCATAACTTTCCTAATTTTTATTCCCATTTATACACATCATTAATCACTAAGGCTGCTAAAATTAACACACTCATGCAGACTAATCCATTACCATGATTAATCTGATTAAGATTTTTTCTGCGATTACAGCACAGAATAATTGTCAATACCTCTGTCAAAGCATTTTGGCCAGTTTTTCCCCAAGTTTACCATCGCACATGTGCAAATGAACAGTTGATCTGGTGGTGACAGGCAGCAGAACAAATCTATAAAAATGGAAGATGATGAACTGCACATTGGTCTCTGGATGGAAATATGAGGACAAAATAAGCAAAAAGGACAGAACAGTTGAACTGTTGAATGTGTTAATAAACATGTTCAGTATGTGTATGTATGTATGTATGTATATATATATATATATATATATATATATATATATATATTAGGTCATTAACAGAGAAGTCGACAATTCGCATGTTATTCTTTCTCTCCCTTGGTGCATAAACACAGACCAGTCGGACCTAAACCAGAGGAGACATGGCTGCTGAAGGTAAAACAGGGGATGATGGGTCTAATAAAACAAAACAGAGTGACAGACACACATCGCATTTGTGGAAATACTGCACCTTAGATGAAAAAAATGGTACAGCCATTTACAGAGGCATCCACTTGATAATATGATATGAGTGATATGAGCAGCAGGGCAGATGATGCGCTTTAAGACAACACCCACTTTTTTTTTTTTTTTTTTTTGTTCCCCAAACATGATGTGGACAGTGTGGTGTGCGTCTTGGCGGCTGCTGCCTTAAACTTTTTAGCCTTAATATAAAAAGTGAGGACACGTGACAGACGTCTGGACAATGCAGACATATCTTCACCTTACTGATGTTGTGCAGTTAAATTTAAAAGACAACTCAAGGCTAATGCCTTTATTTTGTTGGGGTTAAGATGCTGATGCTTGTGTCTCGTCAGTGGACATTGTTACGTTGCAGGGAACTTTAATACAAGTTGCTCATTGCTGGACAGATGTGTGTCCGTGAAGTCGTTAATGCCCTGTATATATAGTCTTTATGTATAGTCTTTATGTCTCAGACACATGTACTACGTTTATCTATTTGCCTGGTATCAGGTTTAATCAATAAATATAGGTATATGAAGGTTAATGCTATGATTTCTAATTATGTTACCTAAAGGGAGCATACACAGCATAAACAAAATAGGCCCAAGGATTGACCCTTGAGGCACACCATAACTGACTCTGGAGAACGGCGATGATTGTTGATTAATGTTGACAAATTGGTACCGATTTAGATAAATATGATTTAAACCAGCAGAGGGCTGCTCCTCTAATGCCTATGTCACATTCTAATCTCTGCACTAAGATACTGTGGTCGATGGTGTCAAAAGCTGCACTAAGGTCTAACAAAACCAGTATCAATACTAATTTGTCATCAGCAGCTAATAATAAGTCATTAGTGACTTTGACCAATGCAGTTTCAGTGTTATGATGAGCACGAAAGCAAGACTGGAAGTGTTCAAATATACTGTTGTCCTGCAGGTGCTGACACAGCTGTTTAACTATTACTCTTTCTAGAATTTTTGAGAGGAAGGAATTTCTCGTCTGGATTTGTTTTTCTGTCAACGCTTCAAGAGGTAGATCATGCTTTGCCATCTAGGCAGAGGTTGGTGATCTGGGGCATAAAAAGGTCGGTGATCACTGATAAAGATTAACAAATGATATTTAATTGTCTTTAATCAAAATGAATCCACAGCATGCTGGTGACTAATCTGATTAAATATTTTAATCAATCCACAGCACTACTAATCACCTTTGACCAGATGCAATGATTCCGCTACTGAGTCCCAGTTACATTTTATCTATCCAGAATAAATAGCAATAAGTGTTGTAATTATTTCACAAGAAAGGTAACATTTTTCTCATCTTTATAAGTGACAATTTACTGGTTTTCATGGTAGTTAGAAACATTTTATATCATCCTCTGTGTTTTATACCATACCACCATAGTAATGACATTCAGATATGTAGTGCTTTAGTGCAATATATGCAATGTATAAGGTTTGGTTCTGTTTTTATAGCATCTCTGTACAGTGTTTACTAGTTCAGAAATGAACATTACCGCCAATTTGCCATCGCACTTGCTTTGGTCTCTCTGCGGAAACTACCAATATTAAGTTTCAGTCTGATGAAAATGTTTTCGCTCAGGGTCACATATCATCATCTATTTTGAATTTCAGCTGATATTGATTTATTTAGGTCCAAAAATCTGCACTGATGTGTGGAAATGTGCATCGGAAAGGTGGTGCGCCACCAACTTGCACTAACTGCTCCCACTAGGCGTACTGAACTGTGGCGTAGTGTGAAGTGTGTTCAAGGGCATATTGGCTGCTGCCAGAGAGCTTAAGTTTTTCTACCAGCCTCAGTTCAAAGCACGTGTGCGAAATGATAATCTCTGCATAACGTGATTGATCTCTTGTTTTTAAATTCAAATGTCCCACTGCTAGCTTCGCCTTTTTGTTTAATCTTTTCTTTCAGTGCGTGTATTGTATCTGTGTTGGTACACTGTCCATAATGATAGGTGCTTCACATAGATAGGTGGTTCACACACACACACACACACACACACATTTTTTATGTGTGTGTGAAGTTGATGCTTGACTTTTGCGAGGCTTTACATGACCACTAGTGAACTTAGTAGAGGTCTAAATGTATGTGGATACAAGTGACCTCCAAGGATAAATCCTGCTTCTTGACTGTGTTTGATCTTTTATCTCCAAAACACAAAGACTGAATAGCACTGTACTTTCGCACTACGAAGAGATTAGCTGAGAGCCCAGAACATATTGATCAAGATTATATTTGGAGTGCAGGCCTACAAACTAGCACAGCACATTCATCAGTTATGGAGGATGCAGTTAAATTGTAATTGCTCAACAGTGGCGGCTCCTATTTCAATGCTACCTTCTACTATATTCCCTCCATACCTGAATTTACAGCACGTTTCATATGTATGAGTAGAGACCGAGTTGTACTTACATTCCCTTTGGACATCTTTTGTATTGAAGCAGACAGAAGTTCCAAAGTTAAACACGCTTAGAAATCCAAATATGTACCCACCAGTGGGCCTGTACTCATACATATAAAGAATAGTTGACTACATGCAGGTTAAATGACTGATACATATGATGGAATATACGTACATTGAAACACTACCACACTTACCACTACTGTGGCAATAGACATTTACCTCCCTGTGGATTAAATCCCGTTTATGCATATTTAACTGCTGTAGGATTAGAATTATCACCCTTGTCCAATTACTCTTTTCCCAGTCCCATTTGCATTCTTGCTATCTTCCCCCTCTCTTCACCCTCCCTTTATCCTTTCTATACCCCCCCTCATTTGCAAGGTTATGGAATGATAATTAAATGAATTGGAGGATAGAGTTTAATCATATCTTTCTCCGAGCTGTATGATCAACACTTCATTTTGATATAAAAAAATGAAAGAAAAAAAAAATCTAGCGCTTCTATCTTCTTGGTTTGTCGTTCTCTCTCTCTGACACACACACAAATGATCAATATGTCCTAATGTTTCAGACTTGTTTAAAAGTCTGTTATCTCTGTTCTATTAATATGCAAACAAAATTACACACAGAAGTTGCAGAGTAGTAAGAGGAGACCGTTAATTTTCCTCTAGCCGCAGGCAAGCATCTGGAAACGGCATAGAGAAACATGTAGTGAGAAAGCGAAAGAGACTGAGAGGAAGTTCGAACGGGTAAAAATGGTGAGAGAAAACAGCTGGTGAGGTCTAGCAGTGCTGTGTTTGCAGAAACGTAGGCAGCTGGTGACCCAGAAACATCCTCTTCTCTTCCCAACACTCAAACACTGGTGCAATCACTGCAGAGAGAGAGCCAATGAGAGACAGTACGCATTTAGCGTCAGCCCATAAGATAACGTTAATTACCATAATAAAACATATATAAACAAAAAAAAAAAAAAACAGACAAAGACTAAAGTGTTTGGATCCTTCTGTGACTATGCAACCATTGTATGTCCCAGGATCCTATGTATAGAGAACCATGTTAGGCAGTGAAGGGGGAAAACAACACTACAAAGTTGCAGCAGTGTACACAATAGCCCTCTAAGCTGTTTATTTATTGTAGTATTTTATTTATGCATGTTATCATTTGAAACGATGCAAGTTTTCCTTTTAATATGCTACTTAATTGCAAAATCAGAAGTAAACAGAAAAATAAATTGTATGTCTGAGCCTCTGAGGGATTTACATTGTAGCTTCGCAGCTTTAGGAGATTATATGCCAGGATTGTTTACTTAGCTACATGTACCTTAGGTTATACTTAAATGAGATGAAGACAACATAGCAGATTTCATTTCTAAAACGTCACACTGTGCAGTGCTGCACATACATTTATTTTTATTTTTTTATTATTATTTATTTATTTGCTTTTATTTATTCATTTTAGTCTGTTTTGTGTAATCCTGTTTAAGCAAGTGCACTGATTATGTTCTATTTGAATAACATTGGTTATGTCTACAGCAGACAATTATAAGTCTGATTGTTCGGGCCAAAATAACATTAGCTGAAGCTTTTCATGTCATGAATAATAAACTCAAATGAAGAGGCTAAGTGGTTGATTTGAAGCTATATTGCATGATTTAATACAGTTTTTATAGATCCCCAATGGATTTACTTACAGTGCAGCTGTTTAATGAATAATGTTTTGCAGTATTTTACTGTTCAGTTAAAGCCAGACAGTTAGATATCATGGCATCTTAGGTTGAGGTGAATTGTATCTGCAGAGTGGTATGTCATTTCTTATTAATAAAGCCCAGCAATACTGGTTTTATTTATTTATGTGCTGTTTAAATGGGAAGAAACAGTATTCATTATACAAAATGACACGTTATTTGTCATACATAAATTATTGGACTTTTGTTTAATTTACATTCACATCTGAGCAGCATTTTAATTTTGTCAAGGTGGAGCTATTGTTAACAATAGTGAAGCCATTGAATAGTCAATCTTTGCAGAGTATGACAATGTGTAAAATATGGATGTAAGAAGTATCTTTTAACCATGGCTACGATATAAATGTAGCCAAATAGAAATGATGGTTTCCTCTCTATAGATTGGAAACATAAAGTAGCAGATGATTTCTTGGAAATATACTCAAGGTACAGGTGTGAATACTTGTTGCTGTGGAGTGAATATATTAACCACAAAACCTGCTGTGTATATTACAGTCCCTCCAGGATTTTGCAGGCCTTTTTTGAGATTGTTGCGGCCTAAAATGTTTGATGTTGCATGATCTTTTCTGAAAAAATTGTGATCAAAGTTGCAATGGTTTTTAGGCTTTTGAGGAAGTAAAAGTTGCCCTAAATAGTTGCGATTTTCCCTTTTTGTAATCAAAATTAACTAATATTTCAGATATTTAGTTACTAGAAAATTAATTAAAAGTCATTGTGATATGGTCCTCAAAACTACCTTACCGAAATGGCAAATAAATGATTACGAGGATTACAAACAAAATATATATATTTTTTCCAAATACTGTGTAGTAGAGACAATTTCTCCTGACAAAAATGGAACAAAGACGCTAAAATATTAGTGTATCATTTTAGCCATCAAATGTGAACTGCTGGCTGCACACATGTTGCTTTATGATGTAAGTTAAACAGGAAAAGGTGGAAGGAGCAGCTCAAGACGTCACAAATGATTGGTCATATTTTGTGCGAAGGTCGCGGTGATTGGTTAAAATTGTAACATCGCACTGAATTCACAGGGATTGGCTGAATTTGCGTTGAAGTTGCAAATCACAACATCGCAAAATCCTGCAGGGTCTCATATTAGGTCGTAAGTTTCACCATATGAGGTGCTGAACCACAACGGTATTATTGTTATGCAGTAGACAGAGTTCATTTATTATTATTTTTTTTTTCAAATACACAAAGATACAAATGAAACAAAACAAGGAAAGATAAGATGAAAACAAAATAACATTTTAAATGAACAGAAAATTACATGCAAGTCTGAATTTTGCACAGTCAAAGGATATGTCTACTGTAATTCTACTGTCATTGTACTGACCTAATGGGAACTGCACACACCTCTCCCCACACTGTCTCCATGGTAATTGCACAAACAAGTTTCCACATAGCTGCAGATGAGTTGAGTCATAATTAGCTGGAAAGTCTTACAGCTGGTCAGTGGAATTTTGCTTATGTGGCAAGTAAGCTGTGAGGAAAAAAAACTTCATGTACTAGAAAAACCCTGACTGCAATTTTGGAATCGGTATGACAAGTTTAGTTTTAATAAGTATAAAATTCTAACTGAAGAGAATCCCCCCCTCTTTTAAGGGTGCTTTTAAGCAGTTCATTTGGATGCTCATGAATGGGAATGGGCGTACAGAAGACCACTTGCTCCAGGGTCTGAGTCCTTCTGATTGAGGCTCAAGCCCGTGGACGGTGTGAGGTAAGTAACAGCCCCCCTAACGTCGGGGTTTGGTCTTCTCAGAGTTGGGTTGTTAGTAAATTCAGTCCAGAACGGTTGGTAAACTCCATCAGAGGCTAAATACCAGCACGAGACAGATAGTCGACAAATACCTGAAGGGAAAGTTGAAAATAACTTTGAAGAGAGAGTTCAAGAGGGTGTGAAACCTCTATTGCTCTGGTGTTCAGGGCTTGTTCTGTGCACAGCCATGAGTAGTACCTCTGTGCTCTACTGCAGTCCAGCCTTTTCCAACCACTGGTATGTCTTTTCGATATCAGCCACTTCCTCAATTTGCCGATGGTACATGCAGTGCAGGGGTTTATCCTTCTATGATAGCCCCTCTGGTTCCTCGTCTTTACTGGGCTTTTGTTGCCTGAGGCATTCACTTAGCAGTTGGTCATTGGGGGACATTTCCTTGATTTATTCCTGTAGTTTCACTGTTTCCTCCTGGACAGTAGTTCTGACACTTATATACATACACACACACATATATATACAGAGGAACTAGATGATAGTATTGCCTTCCAGATATTATCTCATAGCATGGCTGTGTGACCATGAATGTCCATTTCTCCATCTGCTTGTCAGTAGTGACACCAGTTGTGTGTGCAGTGACTGGCGCTCTGAGGTGAGCAGCTAAAGTGGATCATGAAGTGAAGACAAATGTCCAAAATGAAAAATGAGCAATAAACCAAAAAAGAAGAAACAAATGGTAAAATACTGTCTTGTTCCCCTTTAAAAAAAAAAAAAAAAAAAAAAAAAAAGGGGGGGGGGGGGGGTCTGCTAATGGAATAAGTGACAATGATCTTAAGATTTTAAGGTTTCTCGAAATAAGATTTTCCAGATCTATTTTGTAAAATCAGTTTTTATATCTCACTGAAAAGGTACTACCCATCGCAAAGAAAAAAGAGGAGCCTCACCAACTCCAGGTTTGATCAGTGTGCATACATTTACTGTGACTTACTGCTGTTCACTGGCTGCAGTTGCAGCTCTATCACTATTTCAACTCCTTCCTTCCAATGCTACTGTTGTTTACTGCTGACAGTGATGTACTGGCATCTAAAGGCAAAAGATCCTAACTACAGTTTAAGTCGAACATTACTTATTTGTGTTCACCATAACATTCAAAACCATGGCGATTTATTTTATCTCAACTCATACCGACGTTAACAGCTGCCGTCTTTGACACCGTTCATATACTGGCTCCTTTTTCCTGTAGGAATATAATCATTCCAAGAAAAATGCTCAGGACAGACTCTGGTTTCAACCGGCAAACAGTCTTCCCCAGGATGTAGTGTTGTGATGTGATGTGTCTGCTGCAGACGTAAGTGCTCCTTTTTTAATTATAAAAGTCGGCCCTTCATAACGCTGAATAGCCGGGAGCCGTTTTCATCTAGCTTCACCGTTAACGGGGAAGGAGTGGAGTTGTAATGTCCAGAAGCATGACTGCTTCTGGACATTACAAGAACATCCTGGAATATTACAATGACTTTTGGTCATTGCTGTCATCTTTACCATTTAACTTTTGCTGATGTGGAAGTAGGGTTATGCTCCTCTTACGTATTTCCGGTGCGAAATGCGGAAGTTGTGATAAAGGTCCACATTTGAAATAAATAAAACTTAAGTTTTGATGAGTCTTTTACAAAACAATGAAGTTTCCACACTGCTGCCAAAACAGATACATGTTTTTCCCTTTACATTTAATTATTTTTAGCTTTTCCAACTTTGTCTAACCACATTGGTAATCATATAGAGCAGAGGCGGTTCTACAGGGTGGCACCAAGGGGTATTTGCTCCTGTGAATATCTTATTCTGCACCTCACTTCCCACCCTACTTTATTTTCAATAGTATTTCAATTAAAATATCCAATAATTTTAAAAATATAATTATTGATCTATTGACCAAAATTCACTTACTCACATTCCTGTCTATTTTTGACTACTTAAAAAAAAGTCTTTCCCTACCTAATGAGTTATTTTCCATCCATAAACAAAATAAATGAAATCCATAAATGAAATTATCAATATTGTAAAAGGTCAAAGGTCAAGGTAGCATTTAGCAGAAAGGTGAAAATCACATTATTGGCTCTAATTCAAGAACGGGTTGTCATAGAAATGTCAGATTGGCACAAAATAGAAGCAAGATTCAGCATTCTCTGATTATGTGTTAAGCTTTTTCTGCATTATGTACAGCCTGACCAAAAACCTCCCCACTTGCTTTTAACTAAACAGACAGATAAACGGTTAGTCTTTTATTATACATTCACAGCAGAAGTTAATATGTTTTAGCTTGAACAAGTTCTTTAATAACATGAAGATTGTATTGTGGAACAACAGAAAGGTCATTTAGTCTGAGTCCATATTGACTCTGTTCCAGAGTGACGGGAGCATAAAGATGAGGAGAGAAGCAGATGAAATAAGATAAAATACGACGATATGAAATATTCCCTTATTAGTCCTACTAGGGGAAATTCCTGGTTTACAGCAGCAAGATTATAGCACAGCACACAAGTGTATTCACTTCTATATATAAATAATTCTGTATACAATAAGCAGTTATTTATTTATTTTTAATATAAATATATACACAATACACACATTAATATAAATTATTGCACTGTTAATGGATGGACATTATTGCACAGTTGATTTGGAGCAGCTTTTGTTGCAGTTTCTGTTGTGGTTTCTTATAGCGACAGGAAGGAAGGACCAGCGATACCTCTCTTTTACACATTCTGTGTCTCATTCTGTCACTGAAGTACCATTTACCCATAATCCCCAGTGCCTATACAGTAGTAATGTAATATTAGATTTATTTGTTACAATGTTATGTATCCAAAGAATGAAAGTATACGCAAAAAGGTTTATTTTTTTTTAGCAAATTCTATAAAATAAAAGCCTATATGATACATTGACATTAAATTTGCCAATGACCTCATTCGGGGCGGCCATCATGAGTCAGCTACAGTATCAGGCCACCTGTGGCTGAGAAGGAGGGTCTAAATATGAGAGATGAATTGACTTACTTCATCTCCATTTATTTGACTGTTGTTTGTTTATATCCAACTCAGTCTGTAAAGCTCTGTGAGGCAACCTTGTTGTCCTTTTAGGGCTCTTTCAATAAAATAAAATTGAATTGAAAATGAACGTTAAAGATGGTCCAAAGAAATATAGATATTCATTCATCTTTTGAGCTGCTTTATCCTCCTGACATATAGACAATCACTCTCATATTCACACTTATGGGAAAATTAGTTTAACCAAGTATCCTATTAATGCATGTCTTTGAGTACCTGACCAGAACCCATGAGGGAACAGGATCATGTTCAGATCAGAAAGGTCAGCTGGTGTTGGAAACAAACCGTGGACCTTCTGCTGTGATAAGCAACAGTGCACTGTACCACTGTGTTGCTGTTTTTTTGTGTTACTTTTTACTTTATTTATTTAGGTTTTTTGTTAGACTGTGTTCTGTAAAAACATTTTCATTCCATTGCACATCAGATAACCTCTGCTGACAGTCGTACACCTGACCTCAACTCAGTTGAGCTTCACTTTCTAGTTGATTCTCTCCAATTTTTCAAGGCTTAAGAGAAACTTTGACTTGATCCATTTTCTTTTAAGCAGACATTACGTTTAGTAATTAGATTGCCTTGATGGGATTCCTCTACACAAAGAAAATGTCTTGCTTTTGGACTCTGACATTAATTTTAGGTGTAATAAGTGTGAAAATTCTATGGAGTCATTTATGTGTAATAGATTGCAGAAATTGACATGCATTTATATGCGTGCAGTCACACTTAGCCACTGGTGTATCTGTTACCATGGCAACAGGCTGTAATTCACTGTGCTCTTCAGAGGTGATTTGCAAATGTCCTCTTTTCATCCCAACCATTTTCGTCTCCTCTCCATCTATTATTTTGTCGAACAGTGATATTCTTTTCCATTATTACTTTCATTCTCTTAGTCTGCTCATTTAGCCTCCACTGAAGCAATATTTTCAAGATGTACTGAGGCACTAGTTAATAATAAAAAGGCTCACAGTTGTACCCCCCCCACACACACACACACATACACACACATCTCTACATCTCTACTTCCTATGCCTCCTTTGTGCCCTATTACACTTGTCCTTCTCTCTGCTCTCCCACATCAAGTTTTCATCTTGACATCTTCCTCTGCAATGACCCTGAGTGTTCTCAAAACTTTATTTTCCTACTTTATTTATGGTTCCTATGCTTTTTTCCCCCCACGTTGGGGTATTTTGTATGTGGTCGCTATCTCTGTCATACATAGAGAAGTCTATTTCTCTGTTATTCTTTTTGTATCCTGTCTTAGTCTTGCCTTTTGCTGTGTAGGAGGAGCACACTCTTTTTCAGCCCAAGTCCTTATCAACCGTGACTCACAATTCAACTATTTCTACTGTGGAGCTTGTCCCCTAGAGTCTAACTCTTTTTTTGTGTGTGTGCGTCTTCTTACATTTTCCTTTTTTTTTTTTTTTTTTTTAAATCTCTTTTCAGCATCCCCCGAATAGTCCTACTTTGGCTTTTTTTTTTTCCTTTTACTGTACCTAATCTTACCTCTTTTTTTATCTCTCCATACCTCAGTCGCACTCTCCTCTTTTCTGCCTCCCTCATTCTTTCTCACACCACCATCCCTTTCTGTTCTCCCCTCAAGTTCTGTAAACATAAACATTTTGGGCGCCTGCCATCTGAGATATCCAGGGTGAGTCTGTCACCAGAATCATTTCAATGCTAATTTCCCTGGCATCTGTGATAAATAAATTCAGTCTGACAAACACACAGTCATCAGCTTCACAGGGATTGAACCCGTTCGTTTTCATCCCTTATTCCCTCTCTTTTCCCAAAGCCAGGCCACTAGGATCTGAAGCCAGCCGCATTCAATAAACACACAAAAGAGTGTACACACACATATTTACTCTCAGAAGAGTAAACAGTCAAATAGTGTATTCATACACAGCACAGCACAGAACTGCACAGCTCACTATACTGTACATAAAACAAAATTGCACAGCAAAACTGGGACTGTTTTGTACACACACATTTTAGCAAAGTGAATCAAACAATACAAACGCACAGAAGAAACACACATTCCTACACATTGTGACAATGCAGGCAGTTATAACTCATTCACACATTTTTTTTTAAAATCAAATTTCATGCAGGCTGTTTCATAAATACCATCTCCATTTATATTCATTCCTAAATCATACACAGATAAAACACTTTTTATGAGTCCAAGGTCATGCAGTCTGAAAGATTCATTCAGCCACACAATTCTCTGTCTCTGTGCACAGGACATACATACATAAGGTGAGTGAGTGTACTGTGTGTGAAATATTGAGGCAGAGGGTGTTGGACAGAGAAGAGTTGCATCTTTATGTCTCTGCACTTACTACACACTTTAGATAATCCAGGGGAACCCTCTGCAATGCAGTATTATAGTGGGGAGTAAACCCCCATAGCCTTCAGATGCAAACTGCCAGTAGATGTCTGAATATAATCCAACAGCATTCTTTGACTGCAGCTTGAACATATCTCTCATGAAAATGACACACATTATTATGTATTATAAATGTACGGCTTAAAATTCATGAATTAGAAAACCAAAATGTTGTGAAGCATTCACTTAAAAAAATCAGAGGATTGCTTAAATGTAACATAATATGCTGCAGCGTTTTGATAGCTCTTAGCCAAATATAGCAGTTACATAGATGAAAAGACACGTCACCATTCGACCTTGAAAAAGTAGGTCAAGGTGATCTTTTTTTAAGAGCTGTTTGCTCCATACCAAGAGTATAAATTTGCTGTAGATATCTTAATGCATTCTTCTGATAAAGAAATTATGTTATTGAACAGACAGACATAGATGACAAAATGATTACAATACTCCTCTGGCCAGAGTTTCCCAAGGAGTAAAACTGTTTATTGTAACTGTTTATATTTACTACTACTACTTCTAATAATAACAATGGATTAGACTTCTATAGTACTTTTTAAAGCACCCAAAATGCTTTACATTATTGATCCATTATTCGCTCACCACTGAACATTTCTACACATTTGTACACCACTGTCAGTGGCACTTGAGGCAAGGAGGGTGAAGTGTATTGTCCAAGGACACAGTTGACTGACAAAGAGAGAACAGGATTTAAAACCTTGGTTGAAACATAAGTAAATGTCCATAAACGTGTAAGTACAGGGCATCTCAGATTCTTAAAATTCACTTCTATTTAATCAGCAAAAAATTAGCCGTTGAGATAAAAATCTATTTTGCAAGAGTGCCCTGGCCAAGACAGCAGCAGCAACAGGAGAAATTACAAAAAAATAAAGGAAATTTCAGCTATACATCCACACTAAAAATGGACATGAACGCAGAATAAAAGGGAGTGGTAAACCTATTTATAAAACACCAAACATATGTATTTACAACCAGTAATTTAAAAGGTAATAAAGTTATACAAATCAACATTCCAGTGTTTATTGACTGTTGACTGAGAAATATAACAATATGGCAACATGCATGGAAAATACACTATGCATCTCAGGTGTTTCCTGTCACTTCAAAGAAAAGAATACATAATTATCCTCTCTCCCAGTACTACATGATTAGCAACACCCAATGAATAACATTCTCTAAAATGTTGTCTGATTGCAGTATTTATTTCCTGATTAAATGGTGAAAGAAATCGGGCATATAGAGTTACTTTGAAAAAGTAATTTATTACGTGTACTAGTTACTTCCCCAAAAAAGTTATTATGTTACTAACTGCGTTACTCCACTAGCAAAGTAATTAGTTACCAGGAAAAGTATTTTTGCTTAAAAATGTGAAAGAAATGAAAAAAACATTTAAACAGGGTATCCATCCTTGTTCTCTGATGTTACTTTGGATGTGATTTAAGATGCTTCCTCAATGAATCTATGTGGTACACCTCACAGAGTAAGTTTCCACCATGACAACCCTAAAGTGCAGTGGATGTGTTGTGTTATCCATCTGCCAGACCTACTGAAAATGACATGACGTGTGGACTATGGCAAAAGCAGTTGATGCAGTACTGCAGACTGGTGGTAATCTGTAAGGGTATTTTCCACCATATTTAGCAGCAGAATTTACTGGAATATCGAATATTTTCTCTATGTGCCACAGTTTAAAATGAGCCTTTAACATAACATCGCTTGACCTGGCAGTCTGACTGGTGTTTAAAAAGTTACTGAAGCACCGCAGTGCATATGGCTGTGTGTGTGTGTGTGTGTGTGAGCCGGCAAAGCTAATGTTTTCTTTTCTCAGTGACTGACTTCATCCAGTTAATGAGGCTCAGTGAT
Source organism: Siphamia tubifer (assembly GCA_020466265.1). Lineage (NCBI taxonomy): Eukaryota > Metazoa > Chordata > Actinopteri > Kurtiformes > Apogonidae > Siphamia > Siphamia tubifer. The sequence continues at coordinate 31,748,286 of CM035794.1, read as the reverse complement.
CGGTCAAGAATTTTTAATGCATTTCATCATCCACGTCTAGTCTTGTGATTTTCCTTCTCTGCCGAGGCTTTGTTTTGGCGCTTTTTGTTAGTGACGTTACCATAGCAACTCACGCCATATAATAACGTCATTCAAAGGTTCCATTTCTGTATGGAGACACACGTCTGAGAGGACCGGGCTAACTCATGGCCCGGTCAAAAGTAGCCCCCCCCAAAAAAAAAGTCTTGGAAGTTCCAATAGTGAAAACACGCCTGTAACGCGTCACATTATTTCCCAAGTAACGGTAACAGTAATATAGTTATGGATAAAGTAATTAAATAATTACTATGTGATTCGAACTGTGCTGTTATACTCTAACACCGTTATTCCCAGCACTGGGCATATAAAATAAAAACATTTAACATTCCTATTTGTTAGGATTTATTACGATGGGTCAAGGACTGAAAGTGTCTTATGGTTAGCATATTCCACCGAGGCATTGCCCAGCGGTGACACTGGTAAATCGGTACAGAGAACGTCCTCACATTCCACTAAACACTGACCAAGCATATGGTTGACAGGTTGACCAAAACACAGGGTTGAAATGGGACACAGAAGCCTGAAATGCAGTATCACTAGCGCTGCACAATTGGGAAATGGACCAGGGTCACATTTGGTTGTCCGTTTCTGTGCAGAAGTCACAAGTGTTTATTACTTTTCTTTTGAAAGACCCGGTAGAATTTGCTGACTGCATCTACCTTTACCACTGACAGCAAATAAGCTGCACAGTGCCTGTCATGCACATTACACATTATACATTAGTGTTTAACTACCTCTCTTTCTTTTCTCGGCTGTCTCTCCCTCTTCTTTCTCCTCCACCTCTTACACTAACCCTCTAAGGCCTTTTGTCTTTCCTGTCTCATTCTTTTCCCATCATTACTCTGCCTCTGAATACTTTTTGCCATTACTTTTTACAAGCTCTCTTGTCTCTCCATCTCCTTGCCTTTGCTTTCTTTCTCCTCCCTGGAGGCTCTGCCTCCACCATTGGGATCAGGGGCCAGGCACTCAATATTTCCCACCTTGTCATGCAGTGAGGAGGCCACCACCCTGGCTTTGTTGTGTTGACACATTGATCCTCCCTTCCATGCCACATAGAATTGACATTGTGTGTGAGTATCTGACATATAGCTGTGTATTCTGTGCCAGCTTGTGCACACAAATAAATCAATGTTGTTTGTTATTTTGATGTGTTTGTTTAGTGTGTAGTGCAGAAGGTGAGGGATCTTTTGTTGCTGTCCTTGTAAGCCAGTTGGAGCTTCATGTCTTAAGATTTTAATTCATTTATGAACCACAGCACTTGCATGTCATCAGTATGTTTGATGTAAAAAAAAAAATCAATCAATCAATCAATAAATAAACTAGAAAAGCACTCTGACAGCGCACCCCCCCCCCCCCCCCCCCCCCATCACCACCAAAATCTAATCATTTGTAGATCTCCTACCCCCGAAAATATCATAATCCATCCATAACTTTTTGAGTTATCTTGCTAACTAACAGATAGACAAACAAACAAACTTTGGCAAAAACATAACCTCCATGGTGGAGGTAATAAAAAATAAAATAATAATAGGTTGGATTTATATAGTGCTTTTCTAAGCACCCAAAGCACTATACATTAGTGACCGATTATTCATTCACTCTCACATTCTCACTGTGGTGGTGATGAACTACATTTGTCGCCACAGCTGACAGACTAACAAAAGCCTGGCTCAAATGTGTGCCAAATGGTCCCTATGACCACCACCAAACATTCATACACTAGTGTGAGTGATACTGAAGGTAAGGAGGGTGAAGTGTCCTGCACAAGGACACAACAGACTGACGAGGACAGATCTACCAACTTATTTAATGAAGCTCATACTTCATGAAAGCTGACAACTAAAAAAAACATCCCTAACAGCAAAACAACTGGAAAATAGAAAATGCAGGCAGAAGGCAGGGTCTCTGAAGGTTAAAAAAACAACAACAAACTAACAAAAAAACAAAAATTGAGTTAGAAAGTATTTCTATGGTAGGAGGACATTTGTGTGTCTACTTGTTAAAGGTTAGAAGTTGTGAAAATTTCATGGAACATCCACTGCATAATAGAGGCACAGAATATAGAGCTGGACATTGAAAGTATGTAAAATTTCACTTTTGTTTTGTGCCAGTGTTAGTTACGGACTGCGTTCCCTCCCACCCTCTGTTTTTAGTTGACAAATCACATCCTGGTTGGGAGTTACATGTACTGTATTGAGAAAATGTTTCCCTATAAGTTACAGCATGCCTGACTAAGCAATACCTAGTCCGTAAATTGTTAATTAATTTCTAACCAACAAGGAAAACATCTGAATAGAGAAATCTGCATTCATAAAAAAGTAAAAAAAAAAACAAAAAAAAACATGATTAATTATCTTGTAGTAATATGTGGGGATAAGCTTGGCATGAAGGGGCAACCAGTATAGATGCAGAGGATGGAGAAGTGTAATCCGGGGATGGCTGCTGACACTGATGAAGGAGCAATTTAACATGCAGGGTATTGGCAGCGTGATGCAGGGGACTTGAGCCTTTTGAAGCATGGGAATTTGTCCACTTTGGCTCAGCTTCATAGCCACAAGCAAATGAAGGGACGCTGTCAGGACGGGGACATTAAGGTAGGTTCATCCCCTCATTTACCAACATAGCAGCCAAACAATGTTAAGACCTGCTGTTGTGTGTGTGTGTGTGTGTGTGTGTGTGTGTGTGTGTGTATATATATATATATATATATATATATACTGTATTCAGTTGTGACAAACAAAGTAATCAATGCATTTTAATGGATCTGTGGCTCAGGTCAGTACTGAAAGTGTGTGAACAATGGATAAGAAGGCCACAAAGTCAATACTCACAGGCTTGGATAAGGCCAATTGTGTGAACACCAGTGGACTTTGTTGTCCCTGTCTCCTGTTAGCACACTGGGGAGCACAGCATCGGGTAGGGTCCTGTCATTACTCACAGTTTTCTGTTTGCTCTTTAGCCCTTTGTCAAAATGTACAGTTTGCCCTTTTCTTTAAAAAGAAATACAATACTTTTTTTATTTGGATAAAGGAAACAGGAGTCAGCTGGAGGAAACAAACTATGACCATGTATTTTATATGGGGTGTAAACCAGAGCTGGATTTCTCTAAGACTGCAAGAGTAACTCATTGTCCTTTAAAATGTAAAAAACTGTGTGTGATCCTGTTCATGGACTATAAATGCGTTATAACACATTCATTTAGAAGAAGAGTTCAGATTCAGCTATTTCTGACAAATCAGCTGATCTCATACATTCCCATTGCACTGTTTTTTCTTCAATGCATTTTCCCATTGAAGCTCAGTGGCGATGGACTTCAATGGAAGTAAATTGTGCAGGGTTTTTTTCATTGCCTCAAAACTCAACGGTCATTGGATAAATGCCATGATTTTGTCCCTAAATGCTCAGTGTCTGTGGAAGTGAATGGAGCTGTGGGCGGGGCATCAGCTGGCCTGGACACTGAGCTTCTGCATGATGATTGGATGATCAGTCAAAAGGCTGAATCCTGGTTTGATTGACAGGTATTTTGAGATGTACACCCTCACTTGACAGTTGAGCTCAGTCCCATCACAGATTTTCCAAGAGATGTTGAAACTGCAACCCATTTGTTGGTATTTGCTTGGCAAAATTACTTGTTCATTACTTACACTGTAAAGAAAACACACTGATAGTATTTCTTTGTTTCAGTTTAACCTAGTTTCAACATCTCCTCATTCAAGTCCCTGGAACAGATGCCTACATGGTTCAATAGGGTTACAGAGCAGTTTCTTGAAAAGGAATGGTAGAATGAATGAACATACTTTTATGATGTAAACTGACATTGAGCTTTAAGTAAAAAAATGCATCAGTTCATTTAAGATCAAGATTGTCTGAAAGTTTCATCATATTGAATTAAACATAAATTGCTGAGGGGAAAAAAGGTGAGAAGACAACATCGGGATTTAAATTTTTAATATGTGATGCACCGTCGCTTGACCGCTTGAAGAAAATGTCCGAACAGATTTATGTTGTATCTAAAGCCACACTAACAAACAAACACTTGACTTTTTCTTCCTTCAAAATGATTTAATATACGATCATTAACAACCCCCCTTTCTTAACTAACGCAAAATAGTTAGGCAAGCACTAATTACACTTTATTTTTAATTGCTTGTTCCAGCAAGAAAAACACTAAAGATGGTTTAATCTCGTTTTAACCTAGCCTTTTTGGATATTTTTTAAATGTTGTTATTGTGAGTGGCAGATCATCAATGTTGAATTCGATGTCTTTACTTTGTTTTCTGGTACCTGATTCACTTGCCTTTAGTTGTCCATTTTATTTTTCTGCATGCCCTTCGATGCTTTTAGCTTCTCTCTACTCTCCCCAGCAGAGTATGCGTCTGTCCTCTACACTTTTAGCACAACTTCCTGTGACAGTGTTTGTACAGTGCGATGTGTGTGTGTGGTCATGTCCTCTAACTGTGCTCTCCATGAGGAAAGTAGGGTGATGCAGGATGCTGCTCTAGCAGGAACGTGGCTGCAGGCTCTCAGTGCCATACATTGTCATTGTCAAGACTCCTAAGTGGGCATGTACACAAACAAACTGCTGTGACACAACTCTTTGCAGTATTTGAGGCTGACTTTTTGCTACTTTTGCAACCAGAGCTCTGGCCATTTCACCCATCTTGTTTTCTTACTTGCACCTCTATGCCTTAAGAGTGCTGGGATAGAAACAGGACAGGATCTGAATGAGTGTGTGGACCAAAACCTGTCAAAGCACATCTGTAGGATTTACCAGAACTCTCTCTGGAGAACTTTCCATTAGTGATTCTATCAAAGCCGCCCTGTACTTGTCCTCCTACAGTCTTTTTAGAGACAACATCTGAGGACCCCAAAGGCTTTCCTTTTCAAACTACTTGTAGGACCTCAGCCCAATGTCAACAACCATGGTCCTAAGTAAACCTACCAGTTTTGCAGCATTATATGCAACATGTTTGCTGAGATAGCTGCTTCTTCTTGCTGTTGGAGAGCTCTAATGGTCTTTCTGGTCCCCAAGGATTTCTTGCCCACTGAGTCTACCCACTGGCTGTCAATGTTTGAATGCTTAGATGAAGTACGCTAATTGCCCCATGAATAGTGTTGCAGACTGCCAATGCTGCCACCCTGCATCATTTTATTGGACACTGCTACAGTATAACCCAATCCTGTGCACTACATTGCAGCATATGTGAAGTGTTTTAGTTTATTTTCACCCTCACTCATTGACATGGCCAAATAGATTCTACCGATTTTTTTATTTTTTTTTCTCCCTAGTTTTGTACAAGAAAACAGGATGGAAAGCCACAAGACTAGAAATAATAGTTGGGTTTTTTTGTCATATGGAAATACTGTATCTGATTTACATAACACTGGGATTTGGGAGTCTTAATTTAACTTTTGATCTGCTTTTCAGATGGATTGTAAAGATTGTGTCATTGAAAATATACATATCAGCACTGTCCAAATGTTCCACCTGTACTGGCATTTGTTTTAAATAGCATGAAAATTATCACTGTAATTACTATATTTTACAGAGAACACTGGACTAACTAATAGGTTTGTACCATTAGTGTCAATAGCATAGGTTGCTAGTGAGCTTATTTCAGTCCATTTATAGAAATCCCTCGGTGTCTGTCTACACTAAAGACACATGAGGGATTTAGTCTGTGGCAGAGTTTGTGCACCACGTTTCCCTGCAACGAAATAATGAATAAGAATTATGGTCAGCTTTAGGTCTGGCTTCTGAACTCCAGTGTTCAGCGGTTTCCTTTATACAGACACTTGAGAGGCATTTTTTATTTATAAAAGTCTAGCTGCAGAAATTGGGCAGCCACAGTCAAGGTAACTATAAAAGTATAGCTGCATGTACATGAGAATGCTAACTTCATTCATTATAAAAAAAAATAATGTGATAAACAACAACAAACTTTCATCACACATAGCCTAACCATTGTAAAACTAGAGGAAAACCTGCATTAACATAGCTATGACTCAAGTTTAATAGAACTTGGGGGGGGGGGCATGAATCAGATTGTAGAAGCATTTAATGTGGAAGATCATTTAATGTTTTCTTCAGATTATTTGGGCTCATTTATTTTGGTGCTCATGGGTCAAGGTCACTTTAACCTCATGAAACTTTTTTTTTTTAATGGCCATAACTACAAGTTACAGAGAAACAAAAATAAAAGTAGAATAGTATCCTAACTCTTTACTCTGGAAAGCAGTGAGGAAGATTTGGTCAGTCTAACAGAGTTTATTGACCAGTGCTATGAAGAAATTGTGATGGGAAATAAACACAAACACATCGACTGCCAAAGCAGTGGTTAATAGATGCAGAAACTATGAAGACCCAACTGTCCAGCCTTGATCCCACTTTGGTGCTTGTTGGAGATAATGCACAAGGAGTTTCAGGCTCTGTGGGAGTCACTGGAGTTCAGCCAGCAACAGGTGAAGTCCTTAGCAGAGGAAAATTCTTCGATCAGGGACACGGTGAAATTTCTAATGGAGAGAATGACCCGGTGTCGGATAAAATATGGACCTTTATCAAGTTTGTACCTCAGCTGGAATAGCATGTGTGAGAAAATCAGTGGTAGCCATTTCATGCGTAAACACATAAATGAATAGAATAGAACTTTATTCATCCCACCTTGGGGAAATCTTGTAGTTACAGCAGCAAAAAATAAAGTACAAGTATGAAGAGCAGAGTTGCATTTATACAGTATTTATATTGAATGGTTCTAAGTGTATGTTTGGGGTTACTAATGGCTATTGTACCTTCAGATGGCTGTGGGGAGGAATGACCTCTGGAAGCGCTCCCTCTTGCTTGGGGGATGCAGCAGTTTTGTGCTGAAGGAGCAGCTCAAGACCTCTACATTGTGGTGCATGGAGTGGGATGAGTTGTCCATGATGGACTTATGTCTTTTCACTGTTCATCTGTCCGCCACCTCCTTGATGGAGTTCAGCGGGCAGTGTAGGACTGAGTTGAGTCTTTATCAGTTTGTTGAGTCTCTTTCTGTCTCTGTCCTAACAGTCCCCTCCCCAGCACATTGAGGGCAAAGTGAACTGCAGAGGCCTCTATAGTCATAAAATGTCCAGAGTAGAGCCCTGTTCACACCAAAGGACCTCAGTCTCAATGTCCAAGTCCTAGATGTTCATCTGTGTGAGCTGTGAGGGTTTCCTGTGGAACTCAACCACCACCTCTTTGGTTTTGCAGGTGGTTTTGCTCACACCAGTCTACAAAGTCTGTGATTACTCTCTTGAATTCCAGTTTGTTCTCTTCAGATGTAGAACTAACAATAAGGTTGTCATCAGAGAACCTTTTTAGGCGAGTATGTGGTGTTTGAAATCCGACATGTAACGTGCAAACAGGAAGGGTGAGAGCACCATAAATTCTGCAGAGAATCTTAAATATTTTCTGTTGGTGTGGTTTCTGTGTGGGGTTACTTATCAGGCTTCAATTAAAAAAGCCAGAATGAGACTATCCTTTAATGCTGATCATTTTAGGTACAATCACAATTGACCTATGTGATGATAGTGTTGTATGAAACACAGATGAGTCACAACCAAACCAAGTTTTTTCTCTAGTCTTCTCTTGTTTTCATTGAGGCTTAGAGTGGGTGCAGTGGCTTTTTGTTGTTACTTGACTTGAGGCTTAGCATTTCTGCATAATTTTGGATCAAAATGATCACATTATTTATTATGTAAAGTAGACAAACATGTCCATATTTTCCGGTCCAAACAGCTGCAGGTTTCCTTTAATTACCCAGGTTCTGGCAGCCTATTTTGTTGTGTCACAGTTTTTAGAATGAATCAACAATGTTTTCACACTAGCATAACTAAAACTTGTTTGTAAATCAGACTCGCTCCACATAAAAGTTCTGATGGTGAACCTACAGCTGACAGATCAATGGTAACTTTTTTGTCATTACTTCTTTAAAAGTGACAACACATGTATACCCAAACTCTGCTAGTTAATATGGACTGAAACGGAATGATTTAGTGCAAAAAGATGCTTGAAATATGGACTGACATAAAATGTACTGACCTGTCCATGGTTCAGTGCAATGATCTCTGCACAATACTGTAATTATACTGATGAATGGAATGTTTAAAACAAACTTCATCTGTCTATGGTTTTAATGATAGCATTTTATGGCACCTCTAAAAAGTAGATCATATGACAAGTTAAGCTATAGTATCATATATTAAGTGTATGCATAAAGGCTTTCATGGTTATGGTATAATCTTTTTTTGAGTAAGCTACATCTTTTCACATCATGATCTGTGTTGTGTAGAACAAGGATGTTTTGTTTTCTTTTTACTGGTCTTTTTTATTTTCTGCAAGGCAAGAACATGAGCTGATTTAAGTTAGCCTTATTCAAGTTTGATTTGTATTCCATTAAAAAACATTATTGGTGGTCACTACATCTCAAGGTGCAAAGTTGAAACACATTAGCATTGTGCTTTCTCCTCCTTTCAAAGTTTTATCCTTATTTTGTATTCCTTTCATCACTGTTTTGTACTTTCTTTCACTAGGGAAAAACAGGAGAGGTGAAATAAAGAGCAATATAACTTGACTTGCACTTTCCTGTTCTGACACAGTAAACCTTTCTGAGGACAGGTGGAAGATGAGGAGAGCTCTTTGTTTCAACTTTGGTTCTTAAAGATCGATATGGTCCCTTGAGCATGAGAGATAACAGTAATATACAGCAGTAATGTGTCAGCATCACTGTAGTTACCATAAAACATAATTTGGTCTTCTATTATGTATGTCACTGCAGGTCATTTTGTTGCCTCGAAAAAACAAGTGGCATTGTTTTTGGTTGTTTGTAAAGACAAGGCAGATGTATTTGTATAACACAATACAGGGCAATTTACAGTGTTTAACAAAAATGGAAGACACTAGGTAAAAACATCATCAATAAAGCATAAATAATCAATTATAATAAAGGAGAAGAGTGCAGAGTTCCTGTGTATGAATTGTGCTATACAAATAAACCTTGCTTGCAGATGGAACCCTTTCAGTTGATATATGTACAGTTGAGATAAACCATTTTCAGTCTGGATTTAAACATTGTCAGAGTAGAGGCCTGTCTGACACCATCAGGAAGACTGTTCCAGAGTTGAGCTGCATGGAACTGAAACACAGCTTCACCCTGTTTAGTTCTGACTCTAGGCACTAGGAAAAGGCCTGAAGTTCTTATAGGGTCTGAGATGGTTCATATGGGACTAGGGCTGAAAAATACTGGAAAGAACTGACATCACAATTTTTTTCCAACCCTGTGATACATTCTTCAATATGAAAAAAATACTTAGGATATAATAGCTGTGTGACACCGATGTAAATGGTCAAACTAATTACCGTATTTTCTGGACTATAAGGCACACTTAAAAGCCTTTAATTTTCTCAAAAAACTGCAGGGTGCCTTATAATCTAGAGGATTAATTCTGGTTGTGCTCAGTGACTTGGAAGTGATTTTGTGTCATACACGGCGCTCACGGCGTGGAGTAATATATACTGTATGTGACATTCTGTTGTTAAAAGCAGGAAAAGGGCGCCTTCTAGTGGTCAGATTAAGTGCAGTAACTTGTGGTTTGTACTTCGGCTGTTCCTGTAGCAGTTCACTAACCTGACTCACGTCATCTGGCTGCATTTCGCCAAACTACACACTAAGCTCACACAACCATCTGAGTATTGTATGCTTCAAGCTTTGTGAAAAACGAAGCAGCCAATCATGAAAAAAATGCCTGGGCGGCGTTGTGGCCACGGCTGATGTGGTCTGTTCGGCATTCAGATCCTATTCAGCTTTTTTCCATTGCCTTAGAGTGCCGAGAGTACTCTGGTGGCTTTTGCCAATGTTGCCTTTTATTCTCAGATTTTCCCTTCACATGTGACAATGGACATTTACAAACAACGCAGTGTTTAGGTGTTAGCTGTTTAGGTGCAGCCATACCGTGGCCTTTGTTTTGATGGTCTGTTTGTAGTATGGCTCTTCTTCCTGTTGTCACTCAGAGTCTGCGATGTGACTATTGCACACATGTGATGATGATGGTCAAGCAATCTAATGTTCAGTTCTATATGGGACCAACATGTCAGATGTACTAGGATGCTGGACTTATACATGAGTAGAGCTGTTTTAAAGTCTATTCTCTGAGTGACAGGAAGCCAGTGAAGAAGCCTGAGCACAGGATGAATATGGTTGTACTTCCTGGTTCTAGTCATGCTATCTATCTATCTATGCTTGTGATGTATGATGCATTGGAAATAGGAAACAGAGCAGGGCAAAAGGAGAATGAATGTTTTCTTTTTCATAATCTAAGGATCTCCTCCCACACAGACACCACATATTTATGTTGCAAAAAGGTAAAACAAAAAAGTGATTTTTTTACGATATGCCCCCATTAACACTCCACCACTAAAACTGTTGGTGGATTCATATCGAATTGTGTTTTTGCCAGTTGTCTAGAATAGATGCCATTAAATTTTGATGAATGGAGGTCAAAGGTCATGACCACAAAAAATATGTTTTCACAATGACAAGAGAAGTGGGAAATCAGTAATTTCTTTTTCATTCCTGTATATTCCGTTTTTCATATTGCTTTTTTATTTTTTACATTTTAAATTAATTTTAATCCCCCTCCCCTCATTTACTTACATTTAATGGATGAAAGTTCACATGTCTGTAATAACAAAACTACTAGTTGAATTCATACCAAATTGGGTTTATAGATTGCCGGTGATGCAAAATAGATGTCATTACATTTTGGGAAATGCAGGTAAAAGTTTAAATTTCTTATGAATTTTCAAAAGGTTTTTTCCTGCCATTTTGATAAAATGGAGGAAATTTCAAAATTCTATAAAATCTACATTTTGTTTACATTTTCTTCAAAGTTGGCACATATATAGAGGCTATTCGTGTGCTAACATCACTACATACACAGACATCCTGACAACTGGAACAATGCCAAAATTTACTACAATATGTGCAAGGGGGCGGGGCTTCTTGTGCTTGGCACCACTTGTTTTATTTGCCCTTTTTTTTAATAGCAAAATGTACTTTGACCCTGAGCTACATGGTTCTATGTCTTGACACTACATATGTATGTAATATATTACAGAATCAGAACAATAGTGTGATGTGACTTTTTTACCATACCTTAACCTTTAATACCATATTCATTGGTATTCACCGTCATCAGAAATCATTCACAAATCCTTTATTATGATGATTTGTCATTGACAGACTAAAGAGTTTCTGGTTAACATGTTAGGCTGTCATGGGCAATATAAGTGACCTCGGCTTGTATTCTGAGTGCTTTCTACTGAGGAATGAGACTGTTCCTTTTACAGTCAGTGTTTTCATTCATGGGTAAAAAACCTGTAAGTAAGTAAATTTTATTTATATAGCACTTTTCACAGACAAAGCCACAAAGTGCTGCACAACATGAATAAAATACAACAATTAAATACACATAAATAGTCAACACTAAAAATGAGATCAACAGCCTACAAAACTAAGCAAATGCTTGACCAAACAAAAAGTTTTAAGATTTGTTTTAAAAGCGCCAACAGATGCAGCTGAGCGAAGAGAGAGCGGGAGATCATTCCAAAGCCTGGGAGCAACGGCCTAGAATGATCGGGCTCAACCTGTTAAACTTTTCTAATGTGTTAGAAAATTACAATGAGACCAGGAATATAAAATATTAATGCATAAATGTAACATTCTTAAAGTTTAAACCTGTGCTCCAAAGACAGGTCAGCACAGTTTGAGATGACCCTAGGCCCAGTGGGGGTCGGGGTAATTTAGAATAAAAACAAACAATGGAAGCATCGAGTGGACGACGATGTCCAGCAGCCCTTCAGGTCAGCGGACATCCTGAAGAAGGAGGGGTCGACGGGAAGATGTTATAAGCTGTGTGTCTGAAGTTCCCCCTTTGGTGTCATGTGGCTATTCAGGCTATGGACACTCAAGGACAGGACCTTTAGGACTCCTGACTATGTGACTACTCTTTCTGAAATATTTTGTAATACTGTAACTGATTATAAACTATGATTGTGATATTAAAATAATGAGAAGATTAAAAAAAATATCTTAACCAACCATTATTATGCCTAAATACAGTTGAGTTAAATATGCTTACTTAATTATATAAAAAATTATTAGTTAAATTTTTTTTTTTTACGAATACACCAGCTTCATCTCTTATTTGTAATGTGTGGAGTAGCAATCAGTAATTAAATACAAATCTATTTGTCTGTCTGTCTGTCTGTCTGTCTATGTATGTATGTATGTATGGTGCAGTGAGATTAGAGGCCACCATGCAAACTGGAGAAATATGTAAAACTGAAGATTCTTCCATAACTAGATCTCTGTGGAGCCAAATAAATAGAAATGAATGTGTAGTGCATGTTCAAAGTATATCTCAATCTCTGTGTCTTTCTCTTCTTATCTACTTTAATGTTTAAATGTGTTCAGTTTGGGAAAATTATTCCTTGTGAACATCAAATGGTATTTTTAGTTGAAATGTTCATCCTTATTATGGCCCGAGAGTGTGATTTCTGGAGGAGCTAAAATATTTAATGAAAAGAAAAATATTCTAACAACCCTTTCTGTTCATTTTCAGTCAATTCCATTTACTTCCATTTTGGTGATAACAAATTGTAGCAATTCTTAATTGTATCTGTAATTTGTAGTTAACATAATTAAGAGATTTTAAGCAATTTCTCCTTTCAAACATGTTTTATTTTTTGTGCATACTACAAAACTTTGTAATGGTGTGTCAGTTTCATTCTTGTCCTTGGTTTGTCCCTATCTCTGCTGCCTGCAGTGTAGGCCCTCGAGGATGGCAAACAGTCAAAACCTTGCCCATCATTACATTACACAGCTAATGCAATAACTGTTAGGTGGAAGTATGTCAACAAAGTCAGTGCAAGCGACGAGGATCCTGGCTCTACACTTGGGTATGCAGTGGTACTGCAAGTGTGTTTTTGCACCTGAACATTTACTAGGGCAAGAGAAAGAGGTGTGTGTACTATGTGTGAGGGTTTAATGAAGCACTTCTAAGTCAGCACATTTCCCCAGGCACAGGTGACTCAGGGGCAGGGTTGTCAGAGTTTGCATCATGAACACTCAGATTGGCTCAGTTCAACACTAATGTTTAAGCAAAGAGAGCTGACATCACTTTACTTACCTTCTTATGCACATAATCTCACTTTTATTATATAACCCAGCACTGCACAGTTCATACTGCACATGCTCCATTTACCTGTATGTTTGTATGTATACACACACACACACACACACACACACACACACACACACACACACACACACACACACACACACACACACACACACACACACACACACACACACACACACGTGTCATCAAGACCAAGTTTGTAATCAAGTAGCGATTGGGTAGTGAGTGTAAACTTTGATCTTTTTTAAAAAAAAATAAAATAAAAATATATAGATAGTCTTTATTTTATTAAATTAAAAAACAACAAAAAAAATACAATAACAATGATAAAAAATAAATACATAAAAAACTAAATAAAATAATCATTATAAACATTTAATTACATTTAAAAATGAATAGAAAAATAAATAATATAACCCCCCCCCCCCCCCCCCCCCCAAAAAAATGTATATATAGATTTTTTTGTTTTTTAAGTAAAGACATCTTCAAACCTTTAAATAATACACCTGTTTCCCTCATGCTTTATGGGAATTTCTGGGAAAAAACCCAACAAATGAATGTTTAAATAGGGCCACATCATTTCTATTTTACTAGTGAGGAACTCCATTTATATTTAAACCTTTTGGGGACCTGAATTTTAGTCCCCATAGTGTCAGAGGTCCCCATGGTGTGACTGTGTTAACATATCGATAGGAATACAAACACACACAACAAAGAGGTTGTCTGGAGGTGTATCTGATTTCACAAGGCTATATTCATGCCCTTTGGCAAACTTCTAAATCGCCTTTTTATTGTTGTAGATGAAAGGAAAATAATGCAGAGCTTTGTACATATGGATGAAGAGCACCCTCTGTTATCTCTACCTTTACTCAAATACATCAAATATGCAGAGGTCTTCACCCCTGGTCCTGAGGGTCCACTGTCCTGCATGGTTTAGATGTCACCCTGGTTCACACATCTGATTCACAGCAGTGGGAAGTTATCAGACTTCAGCAGAGCTTGATAACGAGCTGATCATTTGAATCAGCTGTGTTGGAGCAGGGTGACATCTAAAACATGCAGGACAGTGGACCCTGAGGACCAGGGGTGAAGACCACTGCACCAGCCTGTTGTCAGAGCGATGTCACTGTCAGAATTGCATATGTTGGTTAGAAACAATGTTTATTGATATTTAAATTAAAGATCATTTATTTAGGCAGCCGTGGCTCAGGAAGTAGAGCACGTTGTCCAATAACTGAAGAGTTGTCTGTTTGAATTCCGTTCTGTCCTTGTCTGTTTGTTCGTTGCCCCTTTGGAGAAGACACTTCACCCTCCTTGTCACTCACACTAGTCTATGAATGTGTATGGATATTTGGTGGTGGTCAGATGGGGACGTACACTTCCATATAGTCTGCTCCACCACAAAAGGGAGAATGTGGGACTGAATCAAGAATGCAAAGCACTTTTATGCCTTGAAAACGGCTGTAGAAATCTAACCCATTATTATTATTATTATTATTAATAATTGAAATGTACAATAACGTCTCTTTTTTTTGTATTTCTTTATTTTCTCAGGTTACAGTAAAAGCAAAATAAACAAATACATCTCTCTCTCAGGGGCAGAAGGACCCTGGTTCAATTCCCACACCAGACCTTTCTGTGTGGAGTTTGCATGTTCTCCTCGTGTCAGTGTAGGTTTTCTCCAGGTACTCCAGTTTCCTCCCACCATCCAAACACATGCACTGATAGGTTAATTAGTTAATCTAAATTGTCCATAGGTGTGAATGTGAGAGTGATTGTTTGTCTATATATGTTCAGCCCTGAGATGAACTGGAGACTCATACAGGGTGTACCCCACCTTCACCCATTGTAGATGGATTAGGCCCCCAGTGACCCTAGTGAGGATAAAGTGGGTTCAGATGACAAGACAAGAGATGAGATTGTCTGTCAGCCAAATTGACACATTAAACATTGGGACTGGTTAGGGCTTTGACTCTGAACTTCGATATTCAAACACCATTAGATTAGAGATATTAAAATTAATTTTGGGCAGCTTTTATTTTTTTTGGATGGGTTTGTTTGTCTGATGAGATGGCACTGACTTCTAAGACAATGACAATACAAAATAGACAATGAGAGAATGAGGGGGTGAAATGATCTTGAACCAGGAAGCACAAGGAGCACTGGTGGAAAAAGGAAGAGAAGCTGAAAAAAAAGACCAAAAAAAAGGGTTTTGTTAAAACTCAGTTCAATCATGTTTGAAACTGAGCGGATGTTCACGGACTGTGTTTGGGCACAAAATCTGCAATGAGAACTCGGTTCGAATGAGGAAAAAGATGGAGTGTGTGGATGCTAACTTGGTTGGTAAAAGCAGTTTGGTTCGTTCCTCTTCTCTCTCCATCTCTCCTCCCTCCACTCTGTGAGTATACTCTGCCATCTGACTTAATCCAGACAACACTGGGTGTACTTAATCCTTTAAATCTGAATTTAAATTTTGCATTGTGTCGCTAAATATTCTCCTCTTCGAAATGTACACCACTCATTGTTCAGGTTTTGTAACAAA
Source organism: Siphamia tubifer (assembly GCA_020466265.1). NCBI lineage: Eukaryota > Metazoa > Chordata > Actinopteri > Kurtiformes > Apogonidae > Siphamia > Siphamia tubifer. The sequence goes on along the minus strand of CM035794.1, from coordinate 31,732,448 downwards.
TATTGGCATTTAATGGTCAAAATGTTATAAATATTTCAATGTTTTCAAACATTAATATTAATAAACAAATTACCTTCGAATATGATTCATTTTGGGCAAAAGTCAAAGCTCTGGTACTGGCTCAGAATTTAATGACTAATGTGACCTTAATTTACATGAAAAGATTGTATGTTATCATAGCAGACAGGATAAGAAAAGTATACTGATTTATCTGTGAACATTATGCTTGATTAATGTTAAAACGTCTGTTTAATTTGTCCAAATCTGTCTTACTGTGATTCAGAAAATATTCAAGGTTCTATCCCTGTTATAAAGCCTTCCCAGTACAAAAGTGAAAACGGGTGTAAAAGTGACGAGAACTTACAAAGTAAAAAGCTTAAATAATGCATTGTGAGTTTCTCTGAATGCCTCACTGTTTGTCTTCTTTATATTTGTTGATATTCTTCTTACAGCCTGTTCCATCACCTTTTCCTTTGAGAAAAGCAAATACTGGATAGTGTTTTTGATCAGCTGCCCTATAAGATGATGTGGCCTCTATGACAATGCGCTCGTCCACAAAAAGTAACATCAATGATTTAACAAAAAAGAAGTTACAAATACATGTTTGAGTTCCTTATTTGCTTATTTTTACTTAACACATTAAACACCACTGACATAGTTTTAGTACTAACCTCTATGATGAGAAGTACTTTTAAAAATGTCATCACCTGTGGGAAATACAGATGATAAAGAAAGATGAATTTAACCACAATTCCTTTGGCATTAAAAAAGTGTATAAAACTTTAACAATTCATATTCCTTCGACTAATTAAAACATATGTAGGTCTGTATCCTTTAATTATATAATTTATTAAAGTGATTGGCATGTCTGTCCTTCAGTGTGTCGATCAATCTGGGAAAAAAAAAATCTATATTTTTTCAACCAACTTGCAACAGTTTATCAGTTATGTGTTGAGTTTGACTGAGTGGCTTTATTGGCCAAACTGGGAAATTGTATAATAATAATAATAATAATAACAATAATTGAATTGAATTTGACATTATTGTTGAGAGAACACAACTTAAGTCAGTTCTTATAATTCCATGTATTTCTTTAGGTCTTTGTTGTTTTTAAGTGATTAATGTCTACTTATTTTAGAATGTTATTATTTGTACATTTGAATTATTGAATTGATAGTGATAATCAAGGTCAGAAAAGGTAGAGCAATTACACAGACTCTGGAAAAGTATTTTATTTTACCATTGAGACAGTGACAGGTAGGCTCTGAGAATTGTCATTTTACAAGAGCAGCTGAGCTTCATAGCTTGGACTTTGTCTAATTTGCTTTGTTGGTGAATAAATTGACTTAATAAGTTTGACTAACTGGATAATATGTCTCTGTGGAACAGGCCCTTGTTCATATTGAATATTATCAAGTTGTCAAGACACCTCTTTTTCATCTTCACATACGCCGCATTTCCACTAATATCGACTCTACTCACTTTGGTTTGCTTTGATGTATTTCGATTTTAAAAAAGGACCTGGCACCATGGTACCCCATACTAGAGTTTTAAAATTGCCTCCACCGAGGTTCCAAGTGATACTAAAACATGATGTATAAACCTCGCAGACACTGATTGGTCAGACAGTTGTCGCTGTGACCTGCCCCTTTACAATATACTGATGCAGAAGTTCACAGTAAATATATGGATTCATTAATACACATGATGACAACTCAATATTACACCATGGTCAGTCCAGGAGATTCAGTCATTGGTGACTGATGTGAAAGGAAATGATCTTTTTATGATTATATGTGTCTGACTTTTAACTGTGAATGCTGTAATGAAAATGAATAATATGTACTAATACGTAAATGCTGCAATGACATTTGTTACAGCTTGGAGTTTTGAGTTCAGTAACTCACACTGTTAACCTGAATAATTTAGCAGAGCTCAAAAAAATTAAGGCAATCGATTGCTTCAATTATTTTAAGTTGATGAACTTAAAAAAATACAGGATTCCAGAACTTAAAATTTAGATGCTTATTAAAGTATACTTAAATAAAAACAATACTTATTAACTCAGTGTTCTAAGGTTCTGTCAGTCCTACTGGGAGACTAAGTCAGGGTTCACTGTCTTTGTCCAAGGACACTTGGACATGTGGACAGACAGAGGTGGGACTCAAACCTCTGACCCTTCAGTCATTGGACGACCTGCTCTAACAACTAAACTACAGCCACCCCTGAATAAAATTACTGTGTTTTGTGATTGTAATTATTTTGGTGTGATAGATATTGGTGGTTATTTGGAGTGCTCTGAAATGATATTTTAGCATCTACTACATCAGTTAAGTTTCATTTATTTAATCATCCTTATTTGAAACAATAGTAATAACAGTACAATATCATTCTCAGCATTTAATGACTTAATTCCCCTCAGTTGTACCTCATCTATGTTTTTCAGTCATGTTCACATTACTTCCCCTTAATAAAAAATATTAGTTGGAAGTACTTAAAAAGTAGAACATGTTATAGCAACTTAATGCATTTGAGTTAGTAGTACTATTTCTGAAACTGAGTATTCACAACTGAATATATTTAATTATTCTGACCATTCGTGTTAACAGTGTATATGAAGATCATTTACCCAAGTAACCTGCGTGACCGAGACAGTACTGTATAAAGGCTTGTTTCTCTCAGTAGTATTCGTTCAGTCACTTAAATGTACTGAACCTGGTTTCGTGAAGCTGAGCTCAAATTCCTGTGGATTCTGACTGCTGATTATTTGCTGGTTAGTCAATTTAATCTGATATATTTTCTTGTAATAAAAACCTTGTTGACATGGAAGTACGTGCCGCCTCACTATGACATTCAGGTACTGTAAAGTCAGTACTATCCTGTATTAAATTAGACCAAGCTGACCCGGTACTAGTGAAAACGCTGTAATACAGGACAATTTGAGCAAAGGCATCATGCAGATCAGGATAAAATATGAACAAATTTCCATAGCTTGATAGAGAGAAGATGTGCCAAAGACAGGCAAACAAGAACATGAGTGGGACACAGATCAAAGAAAGTCTTCACTGACTTGAATATCAATGGTGGATTTCATGCCAAATATAGAATGTGTGTCTGTACTTTTGCTTGTATTATCCTATGAGAGTAAACTTTATCATGCTCTTTGTTGTAGTGGATTTGCCTTCTGGAGCCAAAAAAAAAAACCCCTCCTGGTGTCCATTAATTATATGGTTAATACAATGAAAAGATGCAGTGAGTCTCTTTAAGGTTCCAAAAATAGCTCAGTTTGTATATTTATTTGTTTGTATTTCTGGATCTATATGCGTATATGTATTAACTCATTATGTAGAAATCCTTATCAAACACTGCTGAGCTCTGACCACCTGTACCCAGTTGTGAGCCAGCCGGCATCAATTGTATTTCTGCCAGCGTCTCTTAAAAAGAAGGTAATTTCATCACGAGTGCAATTCTAGTTTGTGCTTAATCTATAATTTAATGGCTGCTTTTATCCAAAGTGATTTACAAAACAGAGTGCACTAAAAACTGGCCCTACAAAACATAGCAAGTGCAGCTTGGCAACAAACCCAATCAAATCTTTTCACCAGCACAGCCACTCAAATGCAGTGTTCAAAGCGTCTGTATTAATTTGTTTATTTTCCTGCCATCTTGGGAGGTGAGTTGGCAAAACGAAAATTCTCATTAAATAAAAAACACAAATCAAACGTTTTTGGAATTTTGCTGCAGTTTGTCAGAAATGTCTGTCATTTAGCTTTCAGACAAACAAAAACAAACAAACAAACAAAACCCCATAACATTTATTGTACTGTAAAAGGACACTGTTTCAACTCCCTCAGGAATTACATCTCTGTCATTTTGGCTTTTGTTTTCAAGAACTCTACTGTAGCTTTTTAAATGATTCAGCCAAGTCAGTGACAGCCATGGTGTAACTAGTAGCACACGTCTGGTATTGGATAGTTAACTCAGTGGCAAGGATGCTGTTGCACTGGATATGATTTCAGTCTCGGGGGAAGAAAATGATTTATCAAAGTCAGAGGGACCAGATCCATTCTGGGATGAGGGGACAAACAGGGAAAAGTCTTTTCCATTCCCAATGTATTGTGAAAAATAATGATGAAACAAGGGCTTTTGGATGTCGAGAAAAGTGGCAGAACCAAGGCCAGAAAAATGAGATCTAATAAGAAAACCGTGAATGATAAATGGAGAAAGTTTGAGTTGTGAAAAGGAAGGGAATGGGTAGATGTTTTGTAACGTTTCTTTGGTGCATGTGTGTTTGGAAGTGTTGACAAATGCACATATGAGCCGGTATGTGTCTGGGACCCTGTCTTGATTGTCCTAATCGATTCTCTCTGTGCCATCTTCCAGCCCTCCCTCCACCCAAGCCTCGGGCATATTTGTGTTTGCCCGCAGTGTGCTACTTAAAAGAAGCCCTGAAAAATGAAAATTTGCAGAAGGCACACGCACACAGGCGGTGTACCTCACACAGAATAGAAAATCAGTAGTGTTTCTCACATCTATCATTCTGCCTCTCTGTCTCCCTCTTCAAGGGGTGTTCTTTCACTGGCCAGAGCACAGCTAGCTTTACTCTTGAAAATACTGTGGCCCTAAGGCAAAGCTGCATCACTCTATTGTCCACTTTTCAAGTCACTTTGAGAGGCCCATTTTCAATCAAAGCCTCCTACTTCTGGCAATGGAGAGGAGGGTCAAGAATATGAATTTTACAAGCAGGGGCAGTTGTCAATGGGTCAACTTCACCTGAGTGTAAACCAGTGGTTCCCAGGAGTCTCATAAGCATCACTGCGTTATGAAATAACAAATACTAGTGGGCTGGATAATGAATTTTCTAACCAATAGGTGTCAGTGTGTAGGGGTCAACACTGTTCTATGTTCTAAGTCACTTTGTTCAATAGATTTTTTACAGTGATGTGTGCTCTCACTTCTGTTTTTCATCTTATACATTAATGACAGCAGGAGTAATTATGTAAACAGGCACGTCTTAAGTTTTCTGATGATTCAGCTATTGTCATCCTTTTGTTGTTTGGTGTAATGATTTGTATTTGTCAATTAATGTGTCTTAAGATAAAGGACATGCTCACTGACTTTCGTAAATTTCAGCCTTGTAATATTGTTCAAACTAATATTCAGGACAACAAGGTTGAAATTGTTCCTGAATACAAATATTTGGGAACCACTGTAGACAGCAAGCGGTGTTTTGAGTCCAACACTGATGCTTTATGTAGAAAGGCCCAGCAGTGTTTATTCTTATTAAGAAAAAAATCATTATTTTATGGTGTGACATTTTTTTATGTCCCTGTTTTATCAGTGTTTTATTGAGTTTGTTTTGACATTCTGCTTTGTGGCCTAGTTTGGTTACGTCTCTGTGTCCAGTAAGAATGGTTTATTTATTGGGGATGAAAATAGGGAACATCAAAAAAGTATACAGTATGTACAATAAAAATGTATACATCATTCAGAATAAATATGGTGTCAATGCTGTCAAATACAGCAGTATTTTTTTTTTTAAGTACAACTCTCACATATGGTACACTATAGATTTAGTGTTCTTTTAAATGCATGTGAATTTAGATAATCTTTTTGGCAACTTTTCCAGAGTTGTGATGACCTGAGTAAAATAGACTTTTGCAGTAAAAGACTTTTAGGTCAATTAATGGCCAAATCAGCGCTACAGTACAAGCACGCCAAATAGAATGTGAGTGTGCCTGGTTTACATATCTGATATTTTCAAACACTGGAATTGGTTTACCACTTAAAATGATTGCACTATTATTGTATTATAGAAGTTACACTGTAATTTATTTTGGACCATAGGCCAAGATAACATATAATGCATTTCCTTAACACTGGTGGAAGGACAACAAGTGCAGATCCAGGACATTTACATCAGGCATTTAACAAAAAAGGCCCACAGTATCCTTGAATGTCCAGATCATCACTCTTTAAAGAGTTTCCTCTCCTTCCCTCTGGCCCCCATTTTAGAATGCCCAGAACAAGGGCATGGCATGCCAGAATTTATTTTATTCCTGTTGCTATTGACAGGCTGAATTTCCCAGGGTAAATATTTTTTTTTTTAGTAGGGGTGGGATTTGTTTTTATTTGTACAGTAAGCTCATCCAGGATGTGGACAACTCTGCTATTTACGTGTTTATTTATTCATTTGTATTCTCCGTAAGATAACATATATGTGATTCCTGCTCCAAACAAAATTCCCTTCAGGATAATAAAGTTGAAGTTGAAATATTTTAACCCGCTCAAGCCACACTTGTTATAGGGAACAAAAACAGAGACTAAAAGTCAATTGTAGAATTATTTTATTTACATGAAATAAAAATATTAAAGCCAAATAAAACTGCAGAACATGGACGCACTCAAATTAAATAGAATTTCTGATAAAAATCTATTTGGTTTTGATCCAGTTTTAAGTTGTGAGGGAATACGTTTGCTTTTTACATTTTTAAAACTGGCTCAAACAGTATTTTGTAAATCATATTTGGTGTAATGTATTTTTTACATTCTACATTTTACCAACTTATATAAATCAAGGCTTTCCTGAATGCAAGCAAAACTTAGAAATTCTTCAAACTAAATGTAAACCTACTCATGCATACGTAAGAGTTGCAAAAACTAATCTACAAAGACACATGAAAAAAAAACAAAAACCTAAATCTTCAAGAACAATAACACTAGTGAAGGCATTTGAATACAGAAGAAAAAGTTCAGTTATAGTGATTGAACGTCATATAAAGTGACAGTGATAAGTGGCATAAACATTACTGTAATACAGTGGAAAAGACATCAGAGTGCACTATAGAATGTTCCGGTCACTGCTGATATTTCCATATTGAGTTAACAAAACACCACAGTGTATTTCTACTGTCACAGTTTGTTTCTCTGCCATTGCCACCTCATTCCTATCACTGATTTCACCTGGTACTATCCTCTCCCTCACCTTACCACACCCACCTCATCAATGTGTATTGTTTAAAGGGGTGGGTCATAGAGAAGTGTCTGCACGGTTTATGTCACAATGTAGTGTTTCTTGGAACCTGGACACTGCTCCACCAGGACCAATCAGAACACAGATCCTGATACACATTTACACACATCCATCCAGATGCTCTGCTCTGTCCTTTGCTTGTATCCCTGTGTGTGACTTGCACCTGTTCATAGTTCCATATCTCATCATCTTTTTTTTCCCTCAATCCTGTACCATGTCAGTGTTGCGTTTCCCTCACTTCACTATACCTACCCTTCAGCAGTCCCCTCTACTGTGGGGTTAAATAAATAATACTACTGAACTGATTCCTATGTTTGTGAGTTGCACCTCCTACCACTCCCTGAAATAGTACAAGATGGTTCTTATTTCAAAAGAGTGCTATTTGTATCATTGAAATGTTTCTAGTAAGTTCATCTTCTTAGATTGTATTTTTTTTTTTGGGGGGGGGGGAGGGGGGGGCTCTTTTGTCTGCTGTTTTACCTCCACCTCCTCTCTGTCTATGTGCATATGTCAGATTCTCCATCAAGCCAGAACCAATGCTCTCTGTGTTAAGAGCTGGTGTGGGTTGTCTCTGTGGTTTAGAGGTGAAACCATGTCACTTAAGTGCCCCAGGGCATTTGGGGGTCTTGTCAAAGTTAAGCCTGTTATCCGCCTGACGTCACTGTAGCATGGAGAACAGACATCCAGCCATAAAAATAAAAACAGACGTTATATAACCACAAACCATGACATGGCACTTGTCCTGCAGAAATCTGCCCTCTGGAGAGAAAAGGAAGGAGCAACTACAGAAGAGGCAACAGAAAGAAGAAATAAAGACACAGACTGTAGGAAATGGACTGCAAGTAAAAGACAGAGGGAGGTAGAATTAGTATGTAACAACAGGGTGTTTTATTGTGTCTGCAAGAGGGTGTGAGAAGGAGCTAAAAAAAAAGAAAAAAAAAGGGGGGGGTATTTAGGTAGGAGAGCTGCAGGCTGTCAGAACTCGATATATTTGTTGACTGATCAAGTCTCCAAAGACTGACTCACCCCGCAGCACAAACACTTTAGAATATAATGTTACCTTTCTGTGTACTTAGCATTTGGCCCACAATACACTCATTCACAGTTGTTCTCTTATTCCTTTAACATGGAACAGCTTCTCCTTGTTGACTCTGGTTCTTAAACCCTTAAAAAAAAAAAAAAAAAAAAAAAAAAAACATCTTGAGAATCTTCATCCATTCCTACTTCCTTAAGCTTGTCTTACCCAAATCTTCCTCTAGTCTCAGCTCTGTCTTGTCAACACTTGAAGACGAGGGGCCTTAAACATCTTCCCTCAGCATCAACATTTTAAAGCAAAGGGATTTTGTGCAGCTTCTGCTACTGCTGTTGGTGGCTAGGGTATTGGAGATGTGTAGACTATCTCCACCTCTCCCCCTCTCTGTCTGTCTGTGTGCTGTGCCCAGCGGATGTTTATCCAGGCCCTGAGCTCACAGCTCTCAGTGGACTGGGCCTTCCACCAATCATACTCAGCTTGAATACCAACACGTAAACAGAAAGAAGCTGCCAAGCTGCTTGTGCTAAACCACACGAGAGACAGACAGCATGTGAGTGTGCTTCTATGCGTTTTATGTGAGCATTAGGTTTTGAATGATGGATCAAGCAAGTGAAAAATCTGTCTTAACTCTTTATACATATGTTTTATTATAGCCCTGACAACTTCTTCTGAGTTAATCAGTGGTCCTACTCATTATGTTTTTTTTTTTTTTTTTTTTTTTTTTTATTATTATTTTTTTTCTGTACCTCGTATAATGATTTTGCTCTGTAGCCAAGAAATGTTAGCTGCTGTAGCTTAATTTAAATTGGTTATAAACAGCCTCAGAGTCTCTTTGGCTGCTGTTTTCAACTCCTGTTGTGATGGTTCATGGCAGCTTTACAGCTAAACCAAAAGTGTTTGTTGATTGCACTAACCACTCTCCACAAGTTGTTCATAGAATTAAAAGTAAATAAAAGAAAGCAAAAAAAAGACATGTGGCACGCTGCTATATTTGATCCTTATAGGGTGCTGGAGTTCAGTCATTTTGATTGACAGCTTCCCCTGTCATGTAGTTTCCAGCTCTGTTTGATGTTTTCAGTATGTGTTATCTGGTGCGCGTTCCCCAACATTGTTCAGGGTCTGTGATGCTAAGTTGCTGTTTTTTTCTAATCTGTGTTCAGTACACAGGGAAATTGGTATTTGCATTTGAATTGCTTTTCTATTGCTTCTGATGTGGGGCACGATAGTATGCTGTATGAGTGCCCGATGGGAGAGAAGCAATTCTTTTTTTTTTTCTTCTTTCATGTCTCTCCTTTTGAGGTAAAAAAACAATAGGGGGAACTGAGGCACTCTTGCTGCATTTCTGCAACATAAATTGATTTAGTATACAAAAAGGGGGAAAATAAAATGGAATTGTGATGATTGAGGTGTGTGAATAGTGTTTGAGCTAGATGCTTATGTGGGTGAGATGGGATAGACCTTCTGAAGGTTCCGTCGCTCTTGTAAACTCCGCATTCCATCATTTCCCCCCCCATCCACACCCCTTGTTCAGTCTTCTTCCATCTCTCTGCTCCATCTCACTGATGCAACTGCTCTGATCTCCACTTCCCTCATTGCAGTTTTCCTTCTATTTTCCACTACTTTAGTTCTCTGTCTCTCTTGCTCCGCCCCTATTTTAGAGCCAGCTGTGTAACTCTGCTAATGACGCTGGGAAAGCATGCTGTCAGCACATCTTCCGAGCCGCCAGGGCACGGTTACATAAGCTGGTTAACAGAGCAGGCCCACTGTCATGTCAACCCCTCATCATTATTAGGAGCAAAAATGAGTGAAAACAAGAAGGGATGGTAGAGGAGAGGAACAGGAATGAAGTGAACATATGCTTACTAACTGAAATCTATCCGTCACATATTTGCCTGTTCCCAGTCACCTACTACTGTGACCATTACTTAAACACACTCTTTATCCATATAAAATCCACAGTGCTATTGGCACGCATTCCTGAGTGTTCCTCATTTAGGCAGGGCCTTTTTTTTAACATTGATTCAGGAGGGTTGCTACTTCCATACTATCAAGGGCCCTAATTAGAGTCATCAGGTAATTAAGCACAATCAGGACATTAACAGCTATGTTTAAATAAAAATGAAAGACCTCCCACTACCTCAACCCAGAGGCATAAGCATGCACACATATGCACTTGCATATACACCAGACCCTTCCCTCTCCCTTTTTTCTCATCTCCCAATGCTATTGCAGCTCAGCTTTAATGTATCTTTTAAGACCTTTCTTTTCTTTTTGGCATCCTTTCTGAGAACCAAAGATTCTCTTTAAAAATCTAAATCCCCCCAGTTGTATTCTTCCCCATCTAATCTCTAATCTCTAATTTAACTGCAGAAAACAAGGTCATATGGGACACCCTAGAAAGAAGGCAAGCGTAGCTACACAGCAAAGAAGATGAAGAGGAAAAAAAAGAGTTACAGGCCTCAAATGCCTTTCTGGCCTAGCATAACAAAGTCCTCTGACTTATACCATTATTTGCTCGCTAACAAAGAAAAATGAGCTATTTATGTGTTACAAATTGTAACACCGCCTAAAACAAATGAAGCCTTGCAAAGTCAACCAAGCTCTAACACCCTTATTTTTTTCCTGTAATGTTTTATGTACTGTAAGCATGTGTACGCAAGGGGATTTGAATTAAATTATAATATTGCTACATTAATATTGCTTTGCCAACATAGATTCTTTAGATGCAAAAGTAATAGCAACTTTTTGTACTGTGTGCTGTAGTTAAGGGCCCTTTTTATTTGTGTTTATTTTGTCATCCATTATGAATGCTTTGGCTTTACCCACACCCTAGAGCATAGCATGTAAACTTTGCTTTGATGTTAATCACATACGGCATTGATGTGTCTACAAAACAAGATATGAATTTACATTTGCTTGTGTTATAGTTCTGGGTATTTGGTTCATTTACTCATGTATCTGTACATTGAAAATAGTTTGCTTTCCAAGTGATTATGTGGTGGAGTAATGGGATTGAGGAGACAGAAGTAGACCGGCTAACAGAGACATTAAAAACAAACAAAAAAAAGAAGCATGGATGCTCATGCACCAGCCTCTGTATACTTTTTGTCCGCAATGTTATGTAATAAAAGAACTGGCACAAAGGAGTGTAAGCAAAAAAAGCAAAAGGGAAGGAAGTAAAATCTGGGGAGAGGAAGAAAAGCTGAGGGGAGCCAGACCTAAATATTCAAAGATGTATTGCATTAATGGAATATGCTTCACTACAATATAGTGTGCAACCATTTAGGGATCTGCCTTTGTCATTAAGCAAATTAAATCTTCTTAATGTTCCCTCTGTTTAGTAATGGAGGCTCTTCTGTCATCCCCCTCCTTCCCCTCTCTGGTTCCCCTCCTCTCTCCTCTCCCTCTGTCTTGCTCCCTCTCGTGTCTCCCTTTGGCATCCCTGTGGTGCTCTGTACTCTGCAGTCAGCTTTTGCTGTCTAGCATACGCCACTAAAGCTCTAAGTACATCTTCCCAAGACTCTGTACTTAACTGTTGTGCTGTCACTGCATTGCTGTAAAGCTCCTACTACCAAAGCACAACAAACCAAACCTATGCCGTGGGTTTCAGGTCCAAGGACAGCACCAGTGCCCCCTGTCCCCTCACAGCCTTGAAGCAAAGCAAGTTTAACTCCCAAAGTTAATACAATAGTTAGTCTACTATTCCTCAATTTTTGGGGACGGCAGATCAGATAGGTTTGAAAAGGTCCTTTTGGCATCATTAACATTTTCTGTTAAACAGCAAACAATCTCTGTTGTATTTATAGGTTCTGGAATAGTTTTGAACTAGCAAGATCACTAGAAGTCACTTTTCAAGACATTGCGGCTGTGAAATGTAATGCAATTATTAAATTTTTCAAAGTTCTGTTGGCAGTATTATTAATGGGTGCAATATATGACTAATGCACTGTTGGCTATATCAGGAGTATATTCAGATCCAGTTCTAAGAAGCGGTCTGGTTTGTAAAGTTCATGTCACACACTAACTCTGCTGATAGATCAAAAGAGCTCCCTGTATGCAGCAGGTACGCATAACCCATGGGCATCCATTACACAGTACTGCAGCAGAGAAAGAGAGAGGGAGGGGAAGGGAGTGGACGACAAAGAGAACCAGAGTGACAAAACCAAAGGGACAACATGAACATATGACGGTCACACAAAGAGGAACAGTATTGGAGAAAAGGGAGCGAAAAGGGTACTATATTGAGGAAAAACTGGAAGAGTAAGTAGTATGTCTATAAAACACCTTTTCAAACTCCCAGAAGATTCCACATTTCACTCCCAGCAGATACATTTCACTGCCTGAGAGGGGCAGCAGAGATGCAGCTTACCTATAGCCACTTTCTGAGCCTCTATTTACACAGACGAACAAAAACTAATAATCCTTTTCTCATTGTTTCTCTCAATCACACAAAAAAATGCACCAAAGAACACACATTCTTTCCCTTGCACTTCACACTTTTAGATTTGGTAAACAATGGAAAAAGAGTGGCCCAAAAAAAAATGGGCAACAAGCACACCAGCAATATTCCTGGGAGACAGCCTCCTTGACCACCTACATGTTCAGTCGTCTCAGTCTTTAATAGGCAGTGTTAAACTAGCAGGTGATGTGCACTGACAGTGTGAAAGCACAGCTTGTAGCAAAGGGTAATTGGTGTGGACTGACTTCAGAGAGTGTAGCTACTGACTGGTTGAGTGGTTGTGGGAGGTGGTAGGGCCAGAAAGCATAGTAGGACATACAGTGAAAAGATCATACAGTTTGTAAGAGGGGCTTTTTTCTCCTCCTCGTAGGCCTTTTTAATCATTATCAAGGGCATCATAATGGTTCACTGCGCCGTCTTAGCTTTGTGGTTATTTAAACATGCCTCAAGGCTTTTCCTATATGTAAACTTCATTTACAAATTGTATGTTACGCAACATATGCAAAAATGATAAATATCTTAAGTCAAAGCACAATAACAGTATATAACAGAATAATATTATAAAAGATAACAGAATAATTAGGTTCTTTGTAGACCTACTCCACAAACCTTACATGCTATAGTGATGTATAGAGTTGGACACAGACCATATACAACTGTTTATATATGCAAATACACAATGAAAATATGAAAGCAGATGTGTAGTAGTGGTAGTATGTTTGACATTTGGTTAAAATGTCTGTAATGCTGACACAACCACTGCCAGGGAGGAGTGATGCCCCAGAGGCAGGACTCAGTGTTCACTCTGACTCATCTGCACGTGTACACAGACGCACATAACCACGGACATCAGAGACTGCTATATTGGCATGAAGGGGTCTTCCCCGTCCCGTATCCTTGTAGAACTCATAACAGCTCATCCAGCAGAGTGTGTATCCATTGCTGCAGGGCATGCTGTAAGAGGAACTCTGTGTGTGTGTGTGTGTATCACATGCTGCAAGGGAGGCAGTTTTGAAGCCAAACTATATACAGATGTAGTGCATGGAAGTGTAAATATATATGACATGTGAGTGAGTCTGAGCATGTCTTGATGCTTGATGAACAGTAGTAATTTTACTTAATTTAGGTGACATTCCTCGCACACTTGGGTTTCTCTTTAAACTATATATTTTTGGTGACTCCCTGATGATGGCTATGATGCCAAAACGCGTTGGGGTTTTTATATGATTTTTTTAATAGGTTTTTGTAACCAAGCCAAGTTAATAAAGGCTTTTTAATTTTCACTTATAAGAGAGTGCCTTGGAATTTTTCTTTCTTTTTTGGCTTGCTATTTTCCTATCCAATAGAGCACCTTCAATTATTATTGCTTATTTTGAGTCCAGGTAGCGCTCCTTAAGCAAACTTTTGTATATATTTTTGGTATTGTTAAAAACACTCCAAAAATTAAGTTGTTTTTTATTGTTGTCCTTGGGGGGAAAAAAAATCCTAATTGTTCAACTGGTCTGTGAGAAAAAAAAAATCGAATTTTTCTGTTTTCTGGTTGTAGAAAATCTAGCCAGTGATAGAACCACTCTGTCCAATCACAGTTCTTTTTCAACAATAGGGAAGATGAAATAGGGTCAAACTCTGTCAGACATGTCATCACTGTGGACACTCTTTGGTTTGACACAAAAGATGAGAGCAGGAGGAAGCTGTTTTCAATTTCTGTTACGTATTTCCCTCAATGAGTCTTGTCTACTTCACCTTTAAGTTTAAAACAATGTGGTGTCAATGGAAGACTGAAACTGCATTCGATTTCTTTCGCTTTAGTGGATCTCTTTATCATGAGAGTGGAGTAGAAGGGTGAGGCACTGAAAGAAAATGAGCTGGCATGTTGTGAATCACACGCGTGACCTACATGCTAAACTCAATTAGGTGAGTGTACACCCCTTCACAGTTTGATGAGAGACCATTTAGCATTGAGAGATGTCAACCTGTCCTTGCTCTGCTTGCCTCGACTGAAGCCTCTTGATAGCACAGATTGCATCTTGTGTGTATATTAGAAAAGTTAATTTTTCTGATTGGTAATTTTTTTTCAAAGCAACACTTTTCCTTGACTTCAACGAAGGATGGCTTTTTAAAAGTCAAGTGATTAATCTACTGAGTAGCAACCGACTGCCAAACAAATGAACAAATAGTGAGCTTACTTGCCTTCTTGCTCACTTAATTAGGCTTTCTCTTGCCAAATAGCCTCAAGAAGTCCTCTGATCACCTCTACTAACAGACCACACCGGGTGCCCTCCACTTGAGTCTTGCACTCTCTGTGGGCTGACTCGGAATGAGTTGTCCCTCCAAGGAACAAAGCTTGTGTCTGCTTGAGCTGTTTAGTCTGGTGTTAAAATCTGCCCCAGCCATCCTTTGCCAAGCCTGTCATCATAACAAGCTTACAGTGTAAATGCTCAAGATTAAGCTAGATATTGGCAGTACACTGCTTTGGCCTTATTTAGTATCTGCACAGTAATCTGATATGCAGGATGATGGGACAGTTGGATAGTGGTATATCAATATTTGGTCAGCCTTGGTGAGTGTGTAACATTGGACTTACACTACTGTAATCCAAAGAATCAGCAGATTGTATTTACAATAGATGCCGGTATTTATGTATGTGTCTGGGCCGCAGCCAGTATCAGATTCAGTGTCTGTTGAATCGACAAGTAAGCACAGAGGAAATCTCAGCTCAGTAAGCAACATAACTGTCATGCACACTACTTGAAGTAGCTATAGATAGTTTCATTTTGCTTGCTGTTAGATAAGAGAGCAATAAGATCTGTTGTTATGCAAAACTGTATACAAAGCCCTGTCAATCTTTGTAGGAATCAGAAGCTCTCGTTAAACAGAGATCTAGCTATATCACAGTTAAAGTCTCCCCATTATGTTGGCTTTGTCTGAACCAAACAGCCACCATCATGCTGCCCCACTGTGTGTTTTAGAAAAAGCACGATGTCCTTTCAGAATCATTGTACTGACAGATCTTTGTTTACCTCCAGTGTTACATAAACATACATGTTGGAAATACAAGCATACTAGTGTTCAATAACACTGGCTGATTCTATCGGGTTGCACACAGAGAACATTATTAAAACATCAGTCTTCTCCTGCAATGCAGATTTTCCGTGATCTAGTCTTTAGCTCTGTAAGTATCTATGTTGCTGTCTTATAGCAATGCCCTCCTACACCATGTTTGTACCTTTTTAGAAGAAGCTGTGCAATTAATTGAATTGCAGTGTTAGCCTGTGCAATCATATAATCAGAAAAGCTTGTAATTTAAAGGTCCAGTGTGTTAATATTTTGGACTCAGTAATGCTGAGTAGACAGTAGAACTATGTAATACATGCAAAATGAAAGCCACTATATTTTTCATATCTATGATCGTTGAGTTGCAGGAAAAATATAGTTTTCTTCCAGATTTAATACACAAAGCTTGACCAGACTTCCAGGGAAATCTGGTCTACTGGTTTAACTCTTTAGATATGATGAGTGGTTTTATTTCAGAGGGGGGACATATTTAATAATCACATAAACAAGCAGATACTATTTCGTGTAATCCCAACAGCTCTCAGTTGCAATTAATAGTTAAAGATATCTATATTTGTCTCCTGAGTGAATCAGCAATGGGTATGGAAGTAAAATATATAGTTCAGCGTGTTATTCTTTTTATTGTTCATCAGTCGGGTTGTTATAGAACATTTAATGGTGCAGAGTGCAGTTTGGCAAAGCTATCATTTGATTTCTCGGATCACAAGAAAAACAGATTTTCGCTGCTAAACTTTAAGTAGCACATTCCTCCCATTTTAATGCATTCTCCTCTCAGCAATGCTCTAGCCCGTAGCTGCTCCGCAAGACGGTGGTGTGTGTAATAGGGCTGCTTTGGAGGAGCTCTCCCCCAGCTGCCGTGCTAATTGAGGCGCAGACACGAGCCCCAGCCAGATGGAGGGAAGATGCCGCAAATTGATTCCTCGCATTCGTCTTCATTAAGGTCCCGGCTCTGGGGCTCTGTGGAGAGAAAGTGTGATAGGGAAAGAGAAAGAGAAGGAGGTGGAAGACATAGGGAAAGGAGGGCAGAGGACACCCCCCCCCACCTCAGGCCCAGAGGACTGTGCTCTGATGAAGTAAATTCCAACTCTCCAAAACAATGTATGTATGTACTTCCCTTCTCCCTTTTGTGTGTGAGTTGTGGCTCAGTCAAAGGACTCAAGAAGGAAAAGGAACCTTGAGCTACAGTCGTTTTCAATCAAAAACACCACAGCATGGAGTGTAACTTCAGGGAGGTGGACATCCACCTTTTTCCCTCTGTCCTCACCCTTTTCTGACCACCAACTTCTAATCACCCCCCACCTTCTCTGAGCCTCCAGCTGTGCTTGGTCAGTTTCCTGCCGCTTTCAATTATGTGTTAGTAACTCCTGCTAACTAGGGCCCAGAGGGTACAATGCCCTTACAAGAAAAGCCAAAAGTTGCTTGAATGTGATGTACACACAAACATATAC
Organism: Siphamia tubifer; assembly: GCA_020466265.1. NCBI lineage: Eukaryota > Metazoa > Chordata > Actinopteri > Kurtiformes > Apogonidae > Siphamia > Siphamia tubifer. Next base: position 31,715,400 of record CM035794.1, on the reverse strand, counting down.
ACGCAGCTACTCCAACAATATTTTATAATAGGCCTGGGTTTGGGTTATATGGACTTTATCGAATAATTCAAGGTGTTTTTGTTGCGGCCTATTTAAAAAAATAAAAAGCACTTTTTTTTGTCTTCTTCTTACGGCAATCAGGAACTTCTGGTGCACCCTCCCTCCTCCTCCTCCTCCTCCTTTTTCCTGTCTTCCTCAGGCTTCCAGAAGACTGATACGCATTTGTTCCTGAGGATTCACAGGTGCTGTTCAGCAACAGTTTGAGCGTTGCTGTTTTAAGGTCCAGTTCAGGCACGGGATCCAAATCTAATACCGATTCTGACTCATACCCCATCTCCAGTCCATACATAGCTAGTTTATACTTATAGTACTAACGTTACATTTCCTTGTAATTTATGTTAGTGACTAAACAGTTTTCTGGTGAGTTTTCCATTCTAATATTACTACTATAACTAGCCTAGCTTTAGCTTCATTTCCTGTACCAGAGCACAGGCTTTGAAAATGCATGAATCATGCAGGAAGTGCATGTGCAGGGGCGGGGTTAAGTGATAGTTTAGTGATGCACGGGCTGACCCGATTGGTGGTCACCCGCAGTCATCTGAAGTTGTGGATCAGTGAAAAATATTTTTAATGATATTCGGGTTGAGGTCAGTTGAATATTTTGTCGTTTGACATAAACATTAAAATAACCTGGTAAATCATTGTAATTTATTTATTAGGTACAATTTTCTATTATTAATACATACGCTTTATTGAATGAATTTCCATGAATGTGACGTACAATATCAGAAGTAGCCTACGGTACGGAGGGAGCAAGAGAGAAAATAAAGTTGGGAGAGTGGAAGCTCCAGAAACATACAAACAAAAAAGTAAGCTTTATTACACACTGAGATTTTTAAAGATGATGAGCAGCTCCCAGTGTTTTCTTTTCTGTGGAAACTGGGTTCAAATGTCTCTTTGGGCGTTACAGGTTTAGATGCTGTGCGTCGATAACTTGATGAAGCAGGATAAAAATATTTTCTAAAGATATTAACTTACAAGCAACGCCATCGAATTTTAACAGAAATAAAGGTATGTGAGTAAGGTCATGTGATGTTTATAAAGACCATTGACTTTTTAAAAAAATACAGCCCGTGTTGTGGACAGGCTTGTTAAGAAAACAGTCGATTGCAGGTCGATTGCGCATCACTGATGTGTGTGTATGAAAATATGGTTTATTCACCTGCTGAAAATGATAGATCCCAGGCATGTGTTGTAATAACAGCTGGCACTTTCAATTCAAGGAGGAAAATAGGCATTCATTTTGTTAAGGTTTTGATATAATGAAAGCAAAACTGTGTTTTGGGCTTTCTCTGTCATCTGTACCTATACTTTTTTTTAAATAGTTGTGAGAAGAAAATAGTAAATAGAATTTTTTGTGAAAAAATTAGATTTTATTGTTAGGCCATATTGTCTGTCCCTAATTTATAAACAACACATGACTTCACACCAACCTGCAAACCACTGACCACACCTGGATATTAGTTGCCATTCGTGTATTTGTCTCACTCCCAGTGCCATTGATGCAGCGTCTGCAATTACCAGACAACACAGAAAGAATGATCTGTCACTTCCACAAATTACATTCCCTCATACTTAATGGGCCCCATGTTTATGTAACAATCCCTTCAAATTCTCACCATGGGAGCACTATCAGTCTGTTTTCCTGCCACACTGTGCATCTTTCACTGCATGTTAGTCACCAGCACCCTGCACCCAAGGAAACAAATGCACAGCATCTCATGCTCAAACAAATAAATAACGAACCTTTCAGGGTGGTTTTTTTTTTTTTTTTTTTTTTTTTGCTGCCACAAATATCTATGCAATAAAAAATTTCTCTGTTCTATTTTTCCCAGCATATTGGGGGAAAAAAAGAGGATTTGTCAACGGTGATAAGCTTTTTGAGCGTGCTCCACAGCGGTAACATGAAAGGGGATTTTGGTTGGGATGGGCGGGCTGGCAGGCAGGGGTGCAAATGCTTTAGTTGGTTAGCTGAAGTTAGGAGGTTGGCAGGGTGGGTGGGTTGCTGTTTGATGTTTCATCTATTATTCGTGCCACGTTACCTGGATTATGTACTGATGGACTTGGTGGGGGGTGGGGTTACTTAGGCCTGTCACCGAACTGTCTGAAAATGCTTTTTCATTTCACTGTCTGTCTGCATCACCCCTACTCTTGTCTCAAACACACAACCCATCTCTTCTTTCCCTGTCATCCTCACCCTTCTCTCTCATCTCTTGACATGGGATCACAGGCCCAAAATGCCTGGTTCTCTTTTTCTTAGTCCATCCATCTTTCCATCCATCCATTCTCCTCCTGACTCTATCCTGCTCTCTTCTCCCAGCTCTGCTTTCCTCTGTTCTGCATTGACATTAAGCAGCTTACTGCATGTCTCGTTCCAGGCTTACAGTGTGCTGGACGCAGAGTTTTACTGTCATTCTGTATATACAGGTACTTTGTGAGTCAGAGCTTCTGTGACGACTTCCATTCTGTGGACTTTCCATTTTATGTATATGAGAAAAACCCAATACCGTCAAACAGAGAATTTTTCACAGGCATCTTCAGTCTCAGAGCTGTAACTTTTTTTTTTTTTTTATCTCTTGTTCTTGTGTAGGTAGATGGTTGTTTCATGTCTATCTGTACCTGTTCAGTGTTTGCCATCTTCCATGCATACAACAGTCAAAGCACTGGTTGTAGTTAACAATATTACAACTTTAAGATTATCAGAATATAAAAGTGAATCTTTCTCAATTTTTCTAGGTCATAACACATGTAACTTTGGTACTGTGAGTTGATATTGTTTTCAAGGCTGTGATTGAACAAAAAGCAGCCTATTGTTGCTCAAGTTTAACTTAATTATAGGTTTTGAGTAAAATGCCTTACCTTGCAGTTTCAGTGTTCTACTGTAGTGTGAGGCAAGTAAAGATCTGTAGATAATGGGCAATCAAGTTCCATAGAAAACATCAAGAGACAATTATTTATTCTCACATACTTGTTAGGCTAAAGGTGACAGGGAAAGAAATAAATATTTACACTGTCAGCACTGACTGAACACTATCAACCTAACAATACGTCATATTCAAAGAAAATGTACAGTGCTTTATTTCTATCTTGGGACTTTGTTATACCATTAAATGTACGTAGATCTTTTCAAACATCATACGGATCATTAAGAAAATGGCATATGAGTAGATGAGCTGTAATGAAGAACAATGTTTTTAATCGGTGTCTCCTTTTTTCTTTGGATTCAGTTAATAATGCATTACCACCTATGATGCTGGAGGTAATAATATATGCTAATGTTTCATTTTATAGAATTGTTCATCATCAGTATCGTAGTGTCCTGAAGACCAAAGGAAATGTAGTCTATGCAATGTCTTGAAAGGTTTCAATTACATAAAAAATGATCAGTTCATAATAGGATATGATCTCTCTTTGTATCACCGATATTGTGTTGTTGTTTTTTTTTTTTCCTGTAATTGTCTTTGTCTCCTTTCCCCTTTAATTTACTTTGGTCTTTTATTATGTTTTTCCTTTATTCTTTGCCGCTTGCTCTAACTGTTCTGTGTATGTGAAAGCTGAGCCTGGGGCATAGATGTATAGTTCCTGCTGGTGCATTTTTAATTTCATCTGATCTGTAGGCCTGGGGATTTGGCAGCCCTTTTCAATGCAAAAGCCCCTTGCCTGTGCCTTTGGAGCTGACCTCGGAACAGCTTTGCATTCCCAGAATGCCTCTTGGCTGCTACAAGAACACCCAGTACTTGCATACCCAGAAGGTCAGCAGGGTCATCTTAATCATATAGCTTCCTATGGTATTACTTATCACATTTTCTACTAATTATGTCAAATTTGGCATTTCTTTGTCACTCTACCTCCCACTTCTTTTTCTGTCATCTCTCTTTCCACTCTTCCATTTCTTGTTTACTTCCTTAAAATATTTGTATTCATCACAAGTTAGTCTATTTTATTTTGTTCCATTTTTGTTTATTGCAGCTGTTGCTCAAATCCTCCAGTTATTGAGGGAAGTTAATTCTCAATCTCCCATCATACTGCAAGTCTCTCCCCTGTCAGTTTTGGTCTTCAGTTTGTGAACCGCTGCGTGTTTCATCAGGTCCTCTCTTTCATTTTCTCAGCTTGTTTGTCTTAACCTTCTGACCTCTTTATGTTTCCATTTACTTTCAGTTCCACCTTCAGTCTCAACCTTTTGCTTCTTCTTTGAAGGAGAGGGAATGGGTATATCAAAAACACGTATTTGCTTCACTGTACCCAATTTCTCTTATTTTTTGGCTGTAGTGAGAAACCAGCAAAAGTCAATTTTACTGAATGCAGTCTGCCACCCTGCATGTTTTTTCCAGACGTTGGAAACCCTGTTAGTAATATACAGATGCATACAAAAAAGGAGGAAAGTATAAAAGATGGAGGTCATCATGGCCGAACTGATGACTCAGCAGCTTGTTGACAGTGCTGCTTTTTGAACTACAGATATACACACATGTCAAGACAGGTTTTACCATTTCATGAAAGACAGTATATAATGTAAAAAAGAAAAAGGTCTACATGTCCACTGCCTACATTGATAGAGGTCCCTATGTATCTAGCACACAAACGTATAACTACGACCACAACTACTTTACTTCTGTAAATGGATCCTTACATTCTCAAAATGCACATTTTCAAAAGGTTGTTTACAGAATTGGTGAAAAAGAAGAATTCAGATGGACACATACACACACAAGCCACTTCCCTTTTTTACTCAAAAGCTCGCAAAAACAAACATGGACATTGAAAAGTGACACAATTAGTAGGGTAATCTATATGCAATTAAGTGTGCCGCCTCTGTTGGAGAAACAGCAGACAGATGTTTCATTAGTGTTGATGAAGAAAACTACAAACAGACGCTGAGGGTCAATAGTCTGGGGAAAAGTACTTTATTATGATATAATGCACTGTACAGTGCACATGACTTATTTGTGTAAAAGGGCGTATCTATATATGTAAATATTTAGTTTTCCTTGTTCTTGAATTTAGTTGACAGTGTGGTGTAATTTGTACATGTACAGACAAGTTCAGAACCAATAGTCTCAGTAATTAAAGCATAAATCTGTTGATCATTATTCTTCACTGATTTCATTATAACAGAGCAGTGTTAATTCATTACAACATCCTCCTCTGACCTTTAAAACTAAGATTAACCTGATTGCCATTGCTGAAGGTGATCAACAAACTATGATAAACTAGGTTTCCTTTTTTCATCCATTGTATGTCCTCTACAGCAACAGCATACAAATCCATAAAATATTATTTAATTTTGTTTCAGGTTAGTTTCAAGAATAATATAAGCAGCCTGACTGTGAGCCAAAGGGTAAACAGATTTGCGGTGTAATTTGAAAACAACTTTTATATTTATTAAGTAAGGTTAAAATTTCACCCAAAATGCTAATGCAATTTACAATATGAAATAATTAAACATAATAGTATTGTGTAGCTGTAGGAAGCAGTAGTACTATGTTACCAGCCAACCCTGTGAAATATAAATCCTTGAATGCATTGAGTGTGCATGTGCACGCACTCATATGCACTTCACCCCTCACCCTTAAATGCAATCAAGTGCTCCCACTCTGTCAACCCTGCACCCACCCACACACCTTATTCATTGCAGCATGCAGGAGAGAACAAATCCACTTGGTAAATATCCCCCCTACAATGGAGGAGGTGTATTTCTTTGCAATGAGTCACTAACATTATTAAAAAATAAATAAATAAATAAAAGCAGAGAGAGGGACTCGGACTGAAATGAAACGACTCATCTTTATGGTTCCCAAAACTGCAGTAAAATGTTTACTGTTCACAGTACTTGCTAAGCCCTTCAGAGGTGTGAGCATTATCGGTATGTGCATTTGTAAAAGGAATAGGAATGGCTGATGCAATTTCCCAAAGAAAAGGCAGAAAAGAAAAGATGGACACGAGGAAAGTTGATATGAGAAAGCTCAAAGGCTGACTGAGTAGAAAGAAGCCATGGGGTGTGGAAGTGTGAAAACCTGTAAGCGAGTTAATGAAAGACTAAAAATATACTGTAGAAAAGACTGTCGAAAACATCACTCAAAGATAAAAAATCATTCTCATTTCTTCACTGTATCAACATCTCCATTGTCTTTCCTCATTTATTTTACTGACTTTTAATTCACTGATATTTTGTCAGCTGTATTGACTTCAAGGATAAAATATATTTGTGTTCAAGTAATGTAGTGCACTGATACCATTGTCTGCAATCTTTAGTCAGATTGTATTTTATGAGCTCGAGCCAATGTAGCATAGAGAAATACAATTTTGGACTGACATTTGATATAAAGACAGAGAGTGAAGATTAGGAGCGAATGAAAGATGGATTCCAGAAGTAGAAAGTGATTGTGTCAGAGACAAAAATATAGAAAGTAAATCAGCTATTTGATTTTCTCTGCATTTATCATGTGTTTTTGATTAATGCTAACTATAGTTAAACTAAACCTCCCTTTGATCCTATGGAAAAGACAGATGAGTAAAGAAGATGAGCAGCTGGGTTTTTTTTTTTGTTTTTTTTTTTTGTCCTATTCTGTATTAAGTTTCTGGAGCTCTGTTGTGGATTGGAAAGCAGCTTCACAGTTTACCACGGCATATGTGGAAACCACGCCCGGCCAAGCACATCATCCCACCTGCCCCTAGATTGAGATCCCAGAGGATCGGTTGTTATGGCACACATCGCCAAGCTGCTGATTCTGGCGGACAGCCTCTGTCTGGAGCCTCCTGATGAACTCTAATTGACCTTTTCACTTTGCCATCATTTCATGCACTTCCCACACTTCCAATTTAACAGACCTGTAGAATTTCTGTCATACTTCCCCCACAAAACTTTCAAAGTTTGTCTTCACAGATGCCCTAGCAGGAATTTCCTTCTCTACATTTACAGTGTTGTGTCAGACTAATTGGTTGGTACCAGTAAGACTGTGTGGAGTGTCTGCATCCTCAGATGGAGAGAGGAAGAAAAAATGGCAAGTAAACTGCTATTACAAACAAAATGGACCGCACTTATATAGCGTTTTCCACCTCCATGCTGCTTAAAGTGCTTTACATTAGCCTCACATTCACCTATTCACACACACACACACACACACTCACACTCACAACAGTAGGCGGCTGCTATCATCCAAGGCTCTGCCAGACCTACCGGGAGCAATTTCGGGTTCCATATCTTGCCCAAGGACACTTTGACAGTCAGAGCCAGCATTCAAACCACTAACCTTTCAGTCATTGGACCACCTGCTCTACCATGTGAGCCATAGCTGCCCAAATACACACTTTCATGCATGTCACGTTTCAGATGATGAGTTTTAAACCTTGTGATTGATACAGTTTGTTTTTTGTCAGAACATGACAACCCTCGTTAAAAATGTTCTAGCTGTTTAAGTGGCTACAGGTCATTACCTACACAAAAATGAGCTCTCAAAGCAAACCCACACTTTGGGGAAAAAAAAAGATTTTTCTTTTTTTGTCTTTGTCTAAACTCTGAAGGATACAGTGCAGCAGTGTGGGCTCATGAAAAATGATCCTCGTGTCTCTGGTATGTGTTGACATCAAACCACTTATTTGTCTTCCCTTTAACCTCCTAGGACCTGGCGTCCACATATGTGGACTCCACATTTTCTGTTGTCTAGACCACAATACCACATTTTCTTCTACAAAGGCCTGGTGTCCACTTACAAGGACATTATACTGACACCACGTGATGTCAGAAGAGTATAATACTAGCTATATTATATATATTATAGCTCGTATATGTATAGCTATATATATATATATATATATATATATATATATATATATATATATATATATATATATATATATATATGTATATGTATAAAACATCACAGGTGTGCAGGAAAGTTACAAATACCTGGGGATCCCACAGACAAATGGTTATCATGAGGAGGCAGTTTGGAAATCAGCTACAGCCCAATTATATACAGAGGGTAAGGCAGGTCCTGAAAAGTCAGCTCACCGGCAAAAATAAGATCCAGGCCATTAACACCTATGCCCTGCCAGTGATCAGATACCCAGCTGGGATAATATCCTGGCCACTGGAAGAGATACAAGCCACTGATATCAAGACAAGGAAGCTCCTTACCATGCATGGAGGGTTCCACCCCAAGTCCAGTGTCCTGAGGCTGTACACTAAGTGAAAGGAAGGGGGCCGAGGACTAGTAAGTGTCACAACTACTGTCCAGGAGAAAACAGCTGATATGGAAACGACATACCAGTGGCTGGAAAAGGCTGGACTACTCATTCCTGCACAAGAACAAGCCGTGAACACCAGAGCAGTAGAGGCCGGGGTCTACCACATCAGACAGGACCCCAGGTGTAGGCTGTGTAGAGAAGCCCCTGAAACAGTCCAGCACATCACAGCAGGGTGTAAGATGCTGGCAGGCAAGGCATACACGGAGAGGCATAACCAGGTAGCGGGCATACTGTACAGGAACATCTGTAAAGAGTATGGACTGGAGGTCTCAGGGTCAAGATGGGAGGCCCCCCCCCCCAAAGGTGACTGCGAACAAACAGGCCAAGATCCTGTGGGACTTCCAGATCCAGACTGACAAGAGGGTGATGGCCAATCAGCCTGACATAGTGGTGGTGGATAAACGTGAGAAGACAGTGGTGGTGATAGATGTAGCAGTCCCCAGTGATAGCAACATCAGGAAGAAAGAACATGAGAAGCTTGAGAAATACCAAGGGTTGAAAGAGGAGTTAGAGAAAATGTGGAGTGTGAAGGCAACAGTGGTACCAGTAGTGATCGGAGCATTAGGGGCAGTGACCCCCAAGCTGGGAGAATGGCTCCAGCAGATACCAGGAACAACATCAGAGATCTCTGTACAAAAGAGCACATTGCTAGGAACAGCTAAGATCCTGCGCAGAACCAGAACCCTCAGGCTCCCAGGCCTCTGGTAGAGGACCCGAGTCTGAAGGAGACACCGCCCAGGTGGGGTGAGAGGAACATTTTATATATATATCCCAAGCACCCCAAATATGCCATGCAAGACTTTTTGGGAGGTTAAAGGTAGTTGTGTTCTTTGATCTGAGTGTATAGTTTTGTAAGCAACACCTGAAAGGATTCTGCAAATCTTAATGTACTTCCTGTGCAAATTTGCTCATGTATATCATAGTTTGTCTGTGAATAGAGAGTTTTTCATTTCTGGAGAAGCACTTTCAGTTCAGACCAGGAATGGGGAAAAAAATTCAGGCACTTAAAATGTTTATTAAAGTCCAGGCCTTCTGTGCTTATTGTTCAATGAAGCAGAAGCGCTGTTTAGATGACAAGTTAACCACCTTGAAACAAACAATAACACTTAAAAAGCATTTATAGCATGTTGTATTTCAGAACTGTTTGTTGGGTAAAAAGTCTGAGAAGTTTACTTTTGGTGCTATGTAGTATATCTCAGTGAAAGTAGTCTCATAGGAAATTCTTATTGAGTTAGGTTTTTCTGTTCACATATGGACAGCTTGGTAAAGGCATAAGTATAGCGGAGGACATGAAACCCCACACTCCATGGGCCATTGACATTGTCAGGTGGGACTGAAAGCACTGATACCCATAATTTACACTCAATTGTGCTCAGATGACTGTCCTAAGGGCTGTCCCTTATCATGATGCATTGTCCAAAAATATAGCCATACACCATTTTAAAGTCTCCTTTTTTCTGAGACTGTGTATTTTGATGATCTGGATGATAGAGTCCCCTGAACTTCTCTTCAGTTGTACTTTTTTGTCAGAATTTTCAGAACTTTCTTGCTTTCTTGTCCCAACTTTCTCACATCACTTCCAGAGTTGAAGAGACTGAATGTCTTATTGTTCTGTCTCCAGTCTTCATTCCTTCACTATTCCCTCCAAACTTCAGCTGCAGGTGACATAAAAGACAGTATTATGGAGAAATAGAAGTTTCATCATCTAGAATTTATCGGAAGCCTTTGACCTCTTTTGAATCTTTTTTTTTTTTTTTTACATTCTTTTTATTTGTTTTAGAATATAAGTTACCAAACAAACATAGATATGGTAAGAGGTACATTCAGTCAATTACATATTGTCCACTGTCCACAGATTGAATGAAAAAGTCCCACTTTTCCAAATATTTTACACCCTTGTGTTGTTGTAGGCAGTGATTGTAGCTCATTGTTTCTATTAGATGAATGGGATTAACCATTTTTATCACCAGAGACACTGAGGGAGGGTCCTTTTCTAGCTAATATTTGTTTTTTTTTCTTTTTCTTTTTTGCAAGCAGTGTTCTAAACAGATATGTCACTTTTACATAATGCTTCTGTGGGGATGATGCTAAAAAAAAAAACCAAAGCAGCCAATGACATAAAAATTAACACCAAAAAATGATTAAATCAATTTGATCATATTTCTCCAAAAGCCAACAATACCAGGACAAAACCAGAATACATGTGCTTGATCTGCCTCAAGCGATTCACACTCCCTCCAGCAAGAAAAAGATTATATTTGTACAGGAATTATAACAAAACAAACCACACTTTTCCAACAAACAAATATATATGTATAATTGTCCTTTAAATTCAAAACTGTATAAAAGTTAAGTTTTTGTGGAGCCTTAATTTGTAAGTCTTTGCATGCATGTAGATCTCATAATGGTTAACTATAAACTACAATATATACTTGTTTTAGTGAAGTCCAATTTCCAGGGTCAAAGAATGTAATATTGCTTGAGTAGTTCTATTAGGAAATAATGATCTTTGGAGAGAGTCTGGCCTGTGATCAGCTCCTCTTTGAGTCAGTTTCATCTTCCTCCTGATGAATGCCCAGTGTAATCACTAGGTGAGAAGCTTGGGCCAAAGTGCAACTGGAAGCTTTGCACCCTAATGGCTGTCATTTGTCCCTGCCATATTGGGTGGCAATTGAATAACTTCATTGGGTGGATGAGAAAAGGCAATTTTGGTGCATTTAAAGTGATATCCTTTATAGCTCTGCCAGTCATAAATCACCAGGGTGCAAATAGCAAGTGAGACTAGCAAAAGAATGCACAAATAACGGCAAAATACCTAAACAGAGATGGTTTTTGCCCTCTATTAAGATTGAATTTCAGATGTAATGCCTTTTAAATTATGTGTATGTGGGGGTTATTTTTCTGTATTTGTGGGGTCCAAGCACCAGGAGTCTCATCTCATCCAAATGCTTATTGCTATCGTTTAAAACAGTACATTTAAGAGTGAAGGTTAAGGCAATGCTATATGTTAAATATACAACTGTGTGTGTGTGTTTGTGTGTTCGTGTGTTTGTGTGTTCGTGCGCTTGTGCGTGTGCTTGTATTCCTATCTTTATGGGGACATTGATATGTTTACACAGTCGCACCATGAGAACCTCTGACACTATGGGGACCAAAATTCAGGTCCCCACAAGGGTTAAATATAAATGAAGGTCTGCGCTAATAAAATAGAAATGATATGGCCCTATAAATGGATTAATTTGTTTATTTTTTTGGAAGTCCCCATAAAACATGAGGGAAACAGGTGCAAAGGTTTGGCGATGTATTTACTTTTTTAAAAGTAATTATTTTTATGTGTGTTTTTTATTTATTTTAGTTAATTTTTCATTTTTTATTTGTTTATAATAAAATTATTATTATTAATTTTATTTGTTTTTTTTACATTATAATTATTTTATTTATTCATTCTTTTTTTTTAATTTTGAAATCTTTTGCATTCTTTTTTTTAAATTTTGAAATCTTTTGCATTCTTTTTTTAAAATATTATTAAAAAATATGCTTACACTCACTACCCAATGGCTACTTTTCAAACTTGGTTCTCATGAAACATGGAAAGGTGTGTGTGTGTGTGTCAGTAGCATTAGGCTGAGGTTAAGGTGGATGGGCTTTTACTTTTTCCATTTCCTATCACTCATGGGGAACATTGTCCACACATAATACATTTTCTTGGCATGGAAGGTCAAGATTGTTCCAGAAGCAGTAGACACTAACGTACACACAATTCACATGTGCAATGCGGTTAGGTCATGGTCTAGAAAACATGCTGTAGGTGTGACAAATGTAGGCGGATAATCATGGGCTCCTTGACTAGGTAGAAGTCTTACATTTTATGTCAGTAACATGCTGAGCGGAGCTGTCTGCTGTAAATGCTGTCAATCAATATTCCTGGCAGCTTCTGTTACGGTCACTGTTGAATAACAGTCAGTTGACCCCACCTATCTGCTCGACCTTCACCAGTTTTGACACCCACACACCAGACTGCAGAGTGCAAACAGATACACACAGTTAGTCATGCAGTAGTGCTTCACACATGCACACAAAAATGTGAGCAATATGTGAATACAGAACTGCTGTGTTGAGAATGATGAGCTGTCTGCTTTTGGAAGTAATGAATTTATATCCTTCATCAGCGTCACTGAAGGACAGTGACAGGCTGCAGTGGCCCATCCATACCAGAACAGACACACTTTAAATATGCATGTACCACTGCCGTCACTACAACAGTTATCCTTGGTCAGAGTGGCATGTAGGGGCAAAGTGTAGTCCTCTTTTATATATTTATATATATATATATATATATATATATATATATATATATATATATATATATATAAACACAAAACACAACTGATCTTTAAAACCCTTCCACTTAAATGGTGGGATTTGTGGGAAAATACAGCGTTTTTGATGTTTGACTATTTTTATATTTAGTGCTACAGCTGCTATGGCTGCATTTTCAGAAATACGCCATGTGTTATAAATATATGTTATACTTGTTTTACACACAGAAAAAAAAATTCATGCACACTAAAATAAAGGTTTTTGCTTTAATATGCTGTCAGAACATGCAGCAGCAATCTAGTCAATCATTTTAAAAGTGCAGAAATTGTATTTATTGATTCCAAACAGAAAAATCAGTCTGATGATTGTAGTTCAATATAGACTGATAAGTGTACTTACAGCACAGTGCAGCAGTCAGGGATATGAAGCAATATTTCACATTTATAGCTAGGAAGGAGAGTGAAAAGGGAGAGTGCCCTTCACCCACCATCATACCAGCTTCTAAATGATGGTAACATGACAATATGTTCACAAGCGTTCCTTATGTCAGTCTGAAAGTCATCTATGTCTGTGTCTTCCAGCATACCACATAAATTGAGCAGACAGTTTGGTGTGTTTTGCTATTCTCAGGGAACTACCCAATTTTTCATTTTTTTATTTTTTCCAGAGTTCAATTATTGTTAAGTACATAAAAAATAGCCTCAAAGGCTGGGGGATGGAAAACGTCAGGGTAAAATAACTCTGAATCACCAGGGAAGAAAAGGTGACTTGCAAAACAATTAAACGTCATCTTATGTAACCACTTTCATTTCAAGTGTGTTATATACAGCAGAGACACTGTTATAGTCTATAATTTTAGATATAAAGTTATTACAGAGGTAGGTGCCAAACCCTGTCACTTGTTGCTGTGAACAGGAGCATCATTCTTGCATATTTTTCTTCAGTTCTTTTATGTAAAAGGACCTCTATTCAAGAACATTATTTGCCCTAGAGATGGTCTGTTTTGATGAAGAGGAATGGGAGATGTGGTTTATTTTTTACTCTGCCATGAGGATATAAAAAAATGTACATTTTAATAAATATAACAGTTATGAAAGTCACACTTCAGGAGGGGGAACTTTTTTAAAGAAGATTTTATTTAACAAAGTTGAGAGCCAAGAAAAATCTGTGAATTAAACAGTAAATCTGTGATGAAAAATAAACAGTGTAATTATATCATAAATTTTTTTTTCCCCCTGTACTCCAGGAACAATGGATCTCACTGCCGTAATAATTAAAAATCAGGGTCCCCATGTATTGTTACAAAGAGGAAAAGGGGTATTTTTTTTTTTTTTTTCATTTGTATGTCTGTCCATCTGTTTTTCAGAACGTTGACGCAAAAACTACTGGACCAATTTCCCTGAAATGTTCAGGAAAAGTGTCAGGTGGTCCAGAATGGATCCCATTAAGTTTTGGTGTATGTAGGTCAAAGATCAATGTCACCAAAAATGTGTTTTCACATCACAAGAGATAGGACAAATCAAGCATTTGTTTTCCTTCCTGTATACTCAGCTTCTTATTTGCTTCTTTTTGCTCTCATTGTTGTGTGCAGTAACATCAGAACCTTGAAGGGACACACTAGGTCAAAGGTCACAATAAAGATTAAAATTAAATTCTAGATATAACATTTGAACTATTCATCATAGAGACTTCCAGTGAACCCTAAAGTGCTTGTCTTTCAATTCTGCATCTTGTGTTTATAGATGTTGACCTACAGTATTGTTGACCCAAGATATCTGAGCTCACTGACTCAATACCTACAAAACTAAAATGGAGTATAATGGGAAAACGAGGGGAGATATAGATCTAGTTACTATTATTGACAGATAGGACACACTATTTTGCTTCTGGAATAAAATGAATGAAATGTCCCCACATGTGCGTTACTGATACAGAAAGCTCAAATCTTAAATGCTGGTTGGATCAAGTTTCCAAGATAAGTCTGAGGTCAAAATGTGAAATTTAGTTTTAGTCCAAAGGAATATTGGTCTCAGATCTACCAGATCTACTTCCAAACACTGTCTGCACATTATGATCTATTCACTTTACAGGTTCTTTTTAATGGAATATTTACTAATCCATCATATATGAGGAATAACACACCATCACAGTATATATTAAAAACATGAACTAACCAACACTTTTGTCATTTGTTTTATGATTCATCTTAGTATAGTCATAGTTTACTTTTCAGTTACAAAACTACAGCACCATGATTTAATTCTGTGCCTTCAGTGAATATATATCCTGGACTCTATTCCAAGGTAGGAATACCAAGCATGTTTGCCCTGCTAAGCCAAAGGTGATTGTGCTGGCTTGGCCACATCAGCTTCATAGAAGACGGTAGAGGTCCCAAGGACATGCTGTGTGGTGAACTGGCCACAGGAACCACACCTGCAGGAACACCTGTCTTTCGCTGTAAAGATGTTTGCAAATACGATATGAAGACCGGCAACATCAGCCCAACAGGGAGGGAAGCTGTAGCTGCAGATGGAAGTTGGCCGTCAGGGCATGCATTCAGTCATAGGAGAGGAGAGGAGAGGAGAGGAGAGGAGAGGAGAGGAGAGGAGAGGAGAGGAGAGGAGAGGAGAGGAGAGGAGAGAGGAACAGTGGGAAGAGAGAAGAGAGCTCAGAGGGGTGCATCAGTTCCCACAGGGTCAAGCACGGACTTCACCTGCATCAACTGCAACAGAGCATGGATTGGAGCAAGCAAACCACTTAAGCACAGATCCATTGTGTTCCGAGACAGAAGGATACCAGAACATCATATATATAAACACATTCTTACAGGAAGCAGGGAAAAAATAAATCTGTATCTGTGCATGTGTGTGTGCACGTATATAAATACACACACGTATACGAAAAGCCTCAAGATTTTACTCTAAATTATTCATCTTTGTTGTAGTATTAAAGCATGTAAGATTTAACACATTTAATCTATAAAGTAGATACTTTCTAAAAATTGTAGACCAGTGAATTCTGGCATGGGCTTCAAAATAACATCATGACCTTTGACCTTGAGTGACCTTGAAAGTTCAAAATGAAGGTAATGATTTTAAATGATCACTTTTTTTTTCCTTTTTTTGACAAATAGGAAACTACATGTAGGCTCCAAAATCCCATCTGGACCTTGAGCGACCTTGAAAGCCCATAGTCTCACCTTTTGAGAGGGAGATATCCAAAAAGAGCTATTTGTGAGGGGGTGGGGTTTTTTGTGCCTAACACCACTTGTTTTGGGATAGTCGTGACACTGAACTAAACGGTGATAAATCCTGGAATGTGTTGTTTTATTGTTGATTTCTCGTTGGGCATCATGTATCATTGATCATTTCTTTTCATTTTAGGGTCAGAGGTTTTGGGGGTGGTTTGTTTAGCAAATATGCACTAGTGTTACCTTGTGTTACCTTTTTGTTATTGCTGCAATTTAATATTATACACATATTGTGCACTTTAAGTTTGTCTTGAGTGCATACTGTACCCTCTCAGTGTTCAGCGAGGGTACATCAATATGAATACTGCATTGTGACACTATGTCTCTGCAGGAGCCAAGGTAGCGTGATAAACCTCGGGCTGTTCTTGTGATTACTGAAATACATGCTTGGGCACACAATACATTCTGTACACGAGCCCACCAAGGTGTCTGCAAGACCATTTGAATATGCATGCATGAGACACCTACATCACATCTTCTCACACTGTGTATGACATCAGCTCAGAACAAAAAGTAATTTAATCACAGGCCTGTGGATTTGAAAAGCTTTATAGATTCTAACATGGACAACAGTGGGCCTACACCACACTAATCCAATTGCACTAGAAACGACAACATACACAGCAACCATACACACATAGACGATCACATTTGCATACTGACTCAAACACTGCTTATGTGCAAATGAAACACACCGTTGTACAATCCTCTGCACACAAATGCACAAGTTTTGGCAAAAGCTGCCTATTTTCTCTGCCTGTGGAAGAAGAAAGGGGGGATAATCGTACAGAGAAGTAACAGGGAGGAGGGACAGAGACAAACAGGGATGTGGTAGCAGATGGTGAGACAACAGAAAGTTATCATTATTCCAGAAATAATAGACTGTTAATGAGAGGGTGTGTGTGTGTGTGTGTGTGTGTGTGTGTGTACACATGCTTATGTAATGCCCTTAGTAGTGAGTCGTGCAGTTGATCTTTCACATAGTCTAAAGATTTAATGATTGACTTATTAACTAGTCCTCTAGGGTCTCTGGGCTGGCATAGGCTCCGTCTTAATTCTGTCTTTGTATTTGTTGCTCTTATGAAACCAGCTCATCTATAATGTCTACATCTACAGGTATAAAACCTCCAATGCCAAATCTTCTGCTCCAAAGAATCAATACAGCCTTCATATCAGGGACAAACAAATTTCTTTCTGTCCTTTCCAACCCATATTTGTGAAACTTCAGTAATTTATGTACCTCCTGTCTGACTCATCATTTGGAGTTTAATGATACTGTCGACCTTTCAGAACTTCCTCCTTATTTTGTCCCTGATGGCATAACAGATAACATGTTCTTCCTTTCTGCAGGCCTTTTTTTTTTTTTTTTTTTTTTTTTTTTTTTTTAATATTGCTTAGATACTGTACTACCAGTATAATACAAACACAAACCTCCAAGACCCATTGATTCTCACCTTCTCTCTCCCCTGTCACAGCCTTGCCTCAAGCTTCATTCACAACATTCACATATCCACCATACAATGTACAGACCTGAATGGGACCTAAAGTCACAAAGCTTCTATAAATATTTACATACAGTACAGTCCTTCATGAGTGGCACAGTGTTGCAGTGGTTAGCACTCGTGCCTTACAGACAGAAGGACCCTGGTTCGATTCCCACACCAGACCTTTCTGTGTGGAGTTTACATGTTCTCCTCGTGTCTGCGTGGGTTCTCTCCAGGTACTCCAGTTTCCTCCCACCATCCAAACACATGCACTGATAGGTTAATTGGTTAATCTAAATTGTCCATAGGTGTGAATGTGAGAGTGATTGTTTGTCTATATATGTTCAGCCCTGAGATGAACTGGAGACTCATACAGGGTGTACCCCGCCTTCACCCATTGTACCTGGATTAATATTTTAGGCATATAATGAAATATAAAAGTTCACTCAACCATATTGACCACCACTGGATTTCCATATCAGCAGATGTGTTCCATTCCAAGTTTTAAGATAACTTGGATGAAGGTAATAAACTGCTATCAAACACTGAATAAATTGCCCACTGTGGTTGCAGATATTGTCTCAGAGATTGTTTTTCTAAAGTGACATACTGGTTACAACCCTATATACAATGTCAAGGCAACATTGTCATTAATCAGCTATTGACTTTTATTTTTCTTATTCACTACAGTTATGTCATTGTTCTTTAAAAATCCATTACCAGTCAACCTCTACATGTTAGTGGTCACACATTTAAACAATACAAATTCCTAAAACAACACAAAATCACATTAGTAACAGCCCATACTAACTGTTCAGCACACACCTAAGTGAAGACAGAGAAGACACAGACACACTCTGAGGCAGCCAGGCCCAGTAGGGATGCTTAGGGGCTGATGGTCAGTTAGGATTGGGTCTGTAATTACACTGGGGGGTTGTGTGAGAAAGAGTGGCTCAGAGATGAGATCAAATCTCTGCCCTTATCTATCCTGCCTGTTTCTTCAACTAAAATATATAAATAAAAAAAATAGACAGTGTGTATACATGTGAATGTGTTTCTATGATTTAGTATGAAGATAACACGAAAGACCTATGATACTGAGTAAAGGCTTAAAATACATACATTTGGGGCTTAGATAAAAAAAAAAATTTAAAAAAAGAGGGAGTGTGTGTTTGAGCCTTGTGGAAACACAGGTGGATAGACTGTCCATTTACCAAAGGGATTGCACAAGTAATTTTGCCATTTCCCCCGGCTCTCTTACTGAGTGCAATACACACTCAAGCACAATGTCTTGCATTTGTGCAGATTTCATTTCACATTGCTTGTTTGCTCAACCAAGACCAGCTTACAGCACCTGGCTTGATTTAATAGAGAGAGATTTATAGCATACTGGTTTCTTATATGTATCTGCTATAATAAAAAGAAAAAGAAGAGGTTTAAGAAGGCCTATCAGTCCAGAAAAGAAGTTATGAAGTAGGGAGTTAATTAGAAATGGTTGTGCATGGTAACAGTGAGGATACTTCTAACTATCCCTGCTGAGTGTGCAGTGGTCCTATGGCAATGCTCGGAGCTGGAGGCTGAGTCCATGTCGTATCTAAATTATAATGAGGTGTCATGGTTATCAAGTTCTGGGTAGGGGACACAATGAGGCACACATACCACTCCTGTGGTATATGTGTTCAACACAGAAGCGGATGACAGTAGGAGGACTAGGTCATGAGAGGGTTTAGTCTGACAGAAGTTTGCAAATGTTGCATATCTGAGTGTCTTCCACTCAGCGTCTCATCAATAATAAAGTCTTACACTGTGGGAAGTAGAAGCACAGAGCTTGGACAGCCCACTGAATCATTTAATGCTGATCTGAGGCAGTGATATGGCTAACTGAAGGACATGATGTTGTTGTAGATATACAGTAGGTATTACCCTCACAATGGCAGGGTATTTTTATCTGTCTATTTGACTGTGCTTCTAAGTCAAAAACATCTACACCATATTTTAGCTTGAACATTTTACACAAAATATCCCAGTACTCTGCTTTTAGAAATATATCCATATGTTTGAATTATTCTAAGGTATTTTTTTTGTCATTTCAAGACTTTGCACTTTTTGACATTTGTAATTTTCTCAGAAATGAATGCTATTGCTGTTTAAGAATTATGCCTGGTAATCTCCATTACCTTGATCAAATGCTTGCTGATGCAGGCCATGATCCAGAACTAAGCAGACATTTTCATTTCTATCTCGCATATTTGAATTGAAGTCCTGACCTCAGCTTTGATCATAGTAAGTTCAGTTTGAATCTTGTATGATTGTCCATACTTTTTTTTTTTTTTTTTTTTAACATAATACCTGTTCAGCCTCCACTGATAATACGACTGACAGTATTGATTCTGAAATCTCATCCACTGCATGTACTTCCAACAGCATTGATAGAAACATGAATTCACATCATGGAAATGGACTCTAAATAGATGGTTTATTTAAAAATTACATATACCATTAAAAATGAAAATGTTCAACACAAGGTCCAATAGTGGAACAGTTGGTTCTTTTTTTTTTTTTAATTTAATTTTTTTTTTTTTTATTTGGACATTCTTTAATTACATTTGAGGATGTAGGAGGTCCATTTCATGCCCTTCTAACCTTGCTTCTTATCTACTGCATATTATGTAGTCTACCACCCTGATAGTATTACACTACATTGTGTCATTTGTAAAAATGTTCTGCTTGGTAGTTTCTCAAGTTTTAAATAGACTTTATCTCATCCACAGGTTTCCACAAGAGATAGCTTCACCAAACTTATTCCCTAACCCCTCTCTCTGTGGATCAAGTTTTTTGATGAGTTGGCCCTGGTGGGGTACTGTGCAATCAAATGCATCACTGCGTAAGCCAGCGTAAAATGTCCTGGGAGAGGTAGGGAAGCAGGGAGAGGCAGGAAGAGTGAGAGGGTGTGCATGGATCGATCACACCACAGCGCTTTGAGAATTCAGAGTGAGCAGCCATGAAATGGCTAATGTCCCCAGAGTAGGTGCCACTATTACACACAGTTCTGCCTGTGCTCAGGTGGGACTGTAGTAGATATGGATGCACATGTAATTCATTAAGGATATCAATGTCTTAGTGAATGGAGGGTGTGCATGAGCAGCTGCACGTTTTCAGATGTGGATCTTATTTCCTTATCCCAGAGAGCCTAAACCTGCCTGACCATTGTTCTTTCTGAGGGTGCAGATCACCATTGGTTTTAAATGAAGTAAAAGGGTCTGTAATAGAATCAGGGTATGCTTTACCACCACGGTTCCAGGTCAGTGCAGATAAGGGTAACTCTCACCACATAGATTTCACAGGAATGATAATGGATAGTTGTCTTCAGTTAGGAGTGCATGAGGCAGTGCTTCTTAACCTGGGTTAAATCGAACCCTAGGGGTTCGGTGAGTCAATCTCAGGGGTTCGGTGGAGGTCAAGACACACACCTGACTCATATGAGTTATGATGACACGCTCCGCTTGGCCATCACTGGCTACAGGTGATCACGTTACACTTCTTGGCCAATCTGTGCTATAAGGAATTTGTTGCACTCATGACTGTCATAATGGTATGTTGTGTGAGTGCTTTAATATTTTAAACCACACTAACTTTGTCAAGAAAAAAAAGTGGTATAATATGGATTCACATGTATAAAATTGTTTTATTTTTCATGACCCTAGTGAGGATAAAGTAGGTTCAGATTCTAAATGACAAATACAATAAATAATAAGTAAGGTATGTAATTCATGCAGTTAATGTATTGTATTGGTTTTGTTCTTTGAAAATAGTGATGTCAATGCACAGTTAGTTTTGTGCACCAGTAAAACACATACCTATGTCTTGAATTAAAAAATAAATCACATTATATTTTTCAATAAAGAAAGGTTCAGTGGATATTCATATGAAACTGGTGGGGTTCGGTACCTCCAACAAGGTTAAGAAGCACTGGCGTAAGACCACCTGCAAAGAATGCACAGATGGATGTTTAAAAACCTATAAAGGGTATGCACGTGACGGCACAGCTAGTGGATGTCACTGCAGTTACGCCACCTGCTTGGTAGAAAAAGGGAGATGAGTGACCATTTTAAGAAGAATATTAAATAAAAATAGGGAAGAGGTGTTTTGCGATTGGTTGTATGAACAGGTTTGAAAAGCAGCAGGAGCTATAATTTTACATAAACCAAAAGCCAAAGAGAAAAGCAGGCGGATCCGCAAATCCAGTTTTTATTGCTTGGATTTGTGGATCCTGTTTTGTGTCAGATAACATTAATTTATGCTGTGTTTGTGTAAAATCATACCTTCAATTAGTATTGTTTTGTCTGACGTTACTTCTTAGTAAAGCTCTTGTTAGCATTTTACATGGTTTTGTCTTTATTTGTGTGATTATGAACCTTGTTTTTGTTTTTAGACCTGTTTATATACTGTTTTAATTGTGTTTGTTAAGCGCATTGAGAATTTTGAAAGGCGCTGATAAATAAAATGTATTATTGTTGTTATTATTGTGCTCTTCATAATGTATAAACTAACTTATACTAAGGCTCACCCTGTTTTTCAGGTACAGAGGTACTCAAGCACAAAGATACAATGCTGTATTAGGGCCACATGAAAAAATAAAACCCCTTGTCCCTTCGAGAAAAAGTCAGAAATTAAATATTGAGATAAAAATCATAATTTTCAATACAAAAAGTCTCTCAATTTTATGAGAATAAAGTTGTAATATTTCAACAATAAAGCCATCATTTTATTAAAAAAAAAAAAAAGGATAAAGTAAGAGAATAAATAAAGCCATAATGTTATGAGAAACATGTAATTGAAAGCCATATGGTTTAAGTTTATACCCTGCTGGTCCAAAGCAGTAGTAGTATCTGTGTTGTATAAAATATTTGATAAAGAAGTAGCCTTAAATGTTCACAGTACCAGTAGATCATACATATGGGCCAGTCCACTGTCTTTGGATCAGCTAGTTCTGGGCCCTAGTTTCGGACCTTGATTGTCAGTAATGATGAAACTGTGTATATGTGTTTGTTTCAGGTTAAAAAAAAAAAAAAAAGCAATGATCCCCTACACCCTGGAGGATAGGATACAGATTCTGGCCCACATGTCAATATTTGTAGACCATTTGTTCTTTGGTAGTTTGTATGAATTCGTTATCCTTCATATTCCACATCTATCCCTGTCTTGCTGTGTTTACTGCTATACTCTGTTGTGTTGAGTGAGGTTTTTGCCACTCAGTCCGACTTAAAGGTGCATGGCCTGGGGGGGGGGGTTACATAAATGTATACCTTCTATAATAAATCTATGTTCTCATACGTCTGTACCAGTGTATAATCAAGCTCCAAAGGTTATGTATGAGGCTGTACATTTAATATAGATAGAAACAGTGATTGTTTTGTGTTATTTAAGGCACATGTGTGAATGTCATCTTTTTCAATCCAATTTGTTTCATTCTGCAGAATGAGAGTGGCAGTTCACACATGGATCCCATTGGGAGAAGCATCAACATGAAGTCATGTTACTACAAGCAACACTTTTTAGTTACAGTTAGAAAAACTATCCATAATACACCAGTTACAACATTAAATGTGGATGTGAATAAATATTTATTTATTAATAGCTTTTTTTTGTAATATGTGAGCATTTTGAACCTTTAATAAAAAAAAATATTTAAAAAAATCACTTCTGCTGACTATTTAATTTGCCTACAATTATAGTAACAGTTTGTATATTGATTTGTATTTAGAGGACATATGGTCCTCCTCCATATGGTTGCATTTACAAGAGTTCCTGAGTGTCTCAGTACTTCTGTGGTCTGTATCACAGGAGAAAGATCAACAGACCCACAATCTCTGTTTTCCCTGACTCAACAAAACTAATCACATGCGGTTACACTAAATCACATCACAATGGTGTCTATCTACTCAACATGGAAGGAAGAGCTAACACAGGTTAACCAAGAACAAACATGGACATTCGCACAGGATGAATAAACTGTAATTTGAAACAGATAAGAGAATTGGAAAAAGTATGACATTGTTTAAAATCAACATAGCTATTGTCACTAAAATGAAAAGCTGGCAAGAAATGGGCCACTGAATGTGTGAGTTAATATTCTGATCAATATCACATCATTAACTCTGATTGTAATTACAGTTGTTCATTCTGGTAAATTAATGTGCTGCTTGGATCTATTTATGATGAGCAATGCAATTGGAACCCTATTGTTTTTTAGTTCAACCCTGGTGCTATAACAGAGTAAGAGTAGGTAAATAACACATAGCTATAAAATATAATTCAAGTGGATATAAAAGCATAATTCTATTCAAAGTGATGTTAAATGATGTCATGCTTAAATGCATTTTACTATTACACAAAGGAAAACAAATGGTTTAGAGTCTTCCCTTCCTTGTAAATGCTTTCATTATTCAGCTAACCCAGAGCTATAGTAGCACGCTACTCAACAACTGTGGAAATAATCACATAAATTCAATAAAAACCAAAGTTAACATAACCAATGCAGAGAGCTAATGAACACAACAGTGAACCATACCGCCTAAAACTGAAGCCAACCGCAAAGACATGGTACGAGGAAAAAATACAAGGAATCAAAGGGCCGCTGACATCAACCTGCTGCCAATCTTCCAGCACCCATATATGTATAATTATATGATTTTAAATGTCAATGCATACACTCACAAAGTGTACAGCAACTTTAAGTATCTACAGTAGGGACAGGTCTTTTTTTATTTTGCACAATTCTTCCTTAATAAAAGATATAGGATGCATAATGTATTCAGTCTTTGTATATTTTATTTACTAGAATGGCTAAAAATCATTAAACTGACTCACTCCAGATGTATGGATGCTTCACATGGCTGCTCACATCTTACCTACTATGTAATAGTTAAGAAAACAAGAAACTGAAATGTTAGTTTGGTCTCCATCTTGATTGGGGAAATAAAAACCCTCGAACAGTACTTACATGAACCCCTTTTAGCATTTCTTTATTATATCCTTTGTAGGAGGGTGGACCCCATGGGCAGATAATCTTCCCCTGGTAGTGTCATGAATAAGCCATCTCTCTACAGGATACAATCCTCACGTTGAAATGACTGAGAAATCACTTCACTGCTTGAGCACTGAAACGACCACCTAGTTGCTATTCTGATGCATAATGTAACAGCAAAGTTTAATGGAATGAAGATGGTGGCAAAGAAGCAGTGGTGGTAGGAGTATTTTTTTAAAGCATCCCCGACTTCCAATCCACCCACTCACAATCACACACTTGCTATCAATAATCTTCCTGGAGGTGTATTAGAAGATATTCACCCTGATGGGAACATTTGTGTTCTATTTTGTTCTCTCCTCTTTTTTTTTTTTTTTTTTTTTTTTTTTTTAATAAATGTAGTCATTTTGTCTCCCTCTCTCAAGCTTTTCTCCTACGTCTAAGGTCATTGTAATGAACATTTCATTTTTCAATCATTTTGGATGATTTATTGTTAGAGGCTCTCAGGGGCAAAGTGGGGCCACATGAAGCAGGATTTTACCCTTTATTCTCCTGTGTTTTGTTAATGTATTTATTCTTGGAGCTGTCAATGTCTTTAGGACCATCAGCTCATAGTTATTCACTTCATCGTATTGTGGAAATTACAAGCCTGCCGAATGCCTGAGTGATTCACCACCGTACTTTTCATTAAAATAAGCCCACAGAAAAGAATGAGGGCCACAAAGAAAGAGGGAGATAGGAAGAGGTGGGGGTGCGGATGTGGGGAGAGGCGAAATGTTCTTTCCATCAGCAGGAGTTCTCATAAATATTGTAATTGTGTGGTTACAGAAAAGAAGCGGTTGTGAGCCACTGTGCTGTGATTGACTTGAGTGAATGCTGTCTCACCTTCTGAATGAATTGAACATGAACACTGGTGACAAAAAAAAAAAAAAAAGTCTTTGGAAATATGACATATACATCATATAATTCCAGCAGGGAACTAAAAACAAGACAAAAGAAAAATGCATTCCATCTTCTTTTTTTGGTATTACTTGGTGATAACTTGTTACTTTTTTTTTTTTTTGTCTCAAACTGTGTGAACCCTAAGAGATACCCATTAATATCGTGCAAATTGCTGAATCAGCATACCTAATGATGAAACTATGCTGATTCCAGAATATCCTATTGCATTATTATTATTATTTTTGCTATCTTGACTCCTACTGTAGTTTTAGTATGGAGGCTGGAGTATGAGGGACTCCCTGGGTAAAAGCCCCAGCTGTTGAACTTCTTCTGTGCCTGCAAGGACAGTTGGCCCAGTGGAGACAGAAGACCAGGGCCTCATGTACAAAGATGTACTGTATGTGGATTTCATACTAAAACCTGGCTTACACACATATCCAGAAAAGTCTGTACAAAACTGCGTACACATGAATCCAAGCAGATTTCTTTCGTACATCCCAATCAAGAGTGGAATTGAGTGCATCTGTTGGAGAACCAGACTCCTCCCTCTCCACACCATCATTTGCATATGTATTTTGGTGTATAGTATAAACATGTACTGCAGGTGGGATTCCCTCTGGGATTCCCCTCTCTACACGATCAGAGGAAGACTGTTGTTGACTGATAAATTGGAGGAAGAGTCTCAGTGGGATCTTAATAAAAAAAATATTAACGTAGCTTAAAGTCCAAAATCACTCATCACTGAATAATGCATGTGCATCTGTAATTATGTCTGCTATCATTTTCAAAAATCAAACTCATGAGATTGGTGATGATTGACCGGACATGAAACTATACTATACTATACTATACTATACTATACTATACTATACTATACTATACTATACTACTTTTGACATTAAGTGTTATCAGTTTTAGACAGTGTTTAGAGTCTAAACTTTAGACTGTCCACATGGGACATGTCTCCCAGTGGCGGTCAATGCTTTGGTCCACCAACAGCTGCTGATGTCTGTCCTCGGCCGTGTCTGCACCTTAGTCACAAGAGGACATGATAAGGGCAGACAGTGACATTAATGAGGCCTTGACCAACTTATAAATGTTCTGACAGGCATTAACATTAAACACCTTTAGCAACAAAGGAAGTTTATGTGACTGGTGGAGTCGCACAGTTTGTCCCTCCGCAGCACCTGTGCGCCTCTGCCACTCATTGATCATTCAGCTGGCTGCTATAAAACAGGCACATACGGTTTAGTTAGCAGAGCATTACCGTCTACATACACAGCTTTTGACTGATCATGTTGCACAAAAAAAATATGGTTGAAGTGTATCAGGCTGATTGGCACCTTTAAATAAAGTTATGAGAAAACATATTTGATAGTCCTACATCTGTTTTGACAATTTATTTATTGCATTTCCTTTCCAAAATGGCTCAGTTTGTTTTTCCTGCTGTCAAAGCATCACTATTTTATGTCCAGCCTATTTCTGTCTTTATAATAGGAATTGCCATTGTTGTTTTTTTGTCTGTTTTTTATGTGGACACAGGCCTGTCTACATATACATAGTTTGTTTGGTAATACAAATACATTTTTTTTTTAAATTTGCTGGGGAAAATTACTTTTCCATTAGTTCAAGAAAATAAAAGGTAATAGTGTGTGATGCTGTGGGGCTGAAGGATGTGCTTCTCAGGTTTGTTATGAAGTGGTAAAGAGGTCAGAAATGTACAAGATGTTCTCCTCTCTCCTCTGTGCTGCCTCCCACTGACCAGTAAAATATACACTGCATCTTATGGCAGATGTCAAATGACCTGAGTCTCCTGAGTAAAAATCACTGAGCCCTGTCCCTTTCAGTGGAGTGCATGAATGCTCAAAGGCCGGTCCATCCTGCTGAAGATGCACAACAAATTATTCATACGTTGGCACTCCCTCAGTGTTCACCCCACAAATGTTGACTGGCTAAAGAAAAAGCTTAAACTTTCTGAAACTCATCAGCATTTCTTTGGTGTTGGTGTTCAGTTGGAGGCATGTTTTGTGACTCCAGTCACATAGGGCTTTGGTCAGGTCTCTGTACTCCCCTCCCTGGCCTTTCCTGATACATGCCACAATAGCAGTGTCATCAGAGTATTTCTGGATGTGACAGGACTTTAAGTCCACTGTGCACAATGTGAACAGTAAGGGAGCCAAACGTGTCCCCTGTGGAGCCCCAGTGCTGCTCATTACTGTCCCAAACACACAGTCCCCCAGCCTAATGAATTGTGGCTTTCTTGTCAGGTAGTCTGTGATCCTGAATACAAAGGTAGGATCCACCCCCATCCCCTGGAGCTTGTTTCTAAGAATGAACGGTTGGGTTGTGGTGAATTCATATAGTAACTGAAAAAAACTAAAGAGGAACAAAAACCCTTAAGTGGTCTTTGGTTTTGCTAATTAAGATCTAGAAAAATTATACTAACAATAATGTCAATAAAAATGTGTTATATTAATTTGGTTCAGGGGGATGTTTTAGTCAAAGAGGACAAATGGGCAGTGGTAGGATATAAAATTTGATTCATACAATACAAATTAATATAATTTTAAATTGCTCTCTTTTTTATGAACCACTTAAGAACTCAATGTCAAGTTACACAACCTTTGCATAGTAAAACTAACCCTAAAATAGGTGCAAGTAACATGTGCAAGTAATGTGTTGCTGTAGTCAATTTAATCAAATAAATTTGCATACGTCTGAACCACTGACATGTCCTCGTGGGGTGCGCTGATTTAAGACCAAACTTGGCTTTGCTTAATCCTCTGATGCACAACTTTGAATTCATGTCAGTGCAGCCAAGGACACGTGTGGGTACATATAAATGGCCATTAACAAACATTAAAAAGGATGAAAACTGACACTAGGACACATTCTGAGAAGAATGTTGGTGGATCAGAAAATTAAAATAAATTTCCAAACCCATAACCAGAACTTTTTTTTTTGTTTATAGATATTGCCTAGACTCAGATGCATCATTTTAAGATTATTTTAATATTCATAGCTCTGAGCTGAGTGAAAACACAGTGCATAACAATTTCAGTCTTACATAACCACTAGCCAGATGCACACCCAAATAGGTCCATGTGTACATGCACCACACACACAAACAGAAAAACCATACATATGCATGTAAATTTAAATGCAGAAAGGCAAATACATCATCACACAAGGGAACATGGAAGCAGAGACGCAAATATATAGATCCAAATTACAACCACACTTTAGCCTTTCTTTCTATTCTGCAGGGACACTCCAGTTAAATTAGTTCATTCATTTACTCTTTGGAAAAGTCCATTTCCTCTCAGTGTTTGTCTGAATGCATATGTTCCTTTAAACCAGGGGTCTCCAACTCCGGTCCTAGAGAGCTACTGTCCTGCATGTTTTAGATGTTTCCCTCTTCCAGCACACCTGACAGTCATTCTCAGTCTACTGCAGAGCGTGATGAGAGGCTGATCATTTGAATCAGTTGTGCTGGAAGAGGGAAACATGTAAAACATGCCGGACAGTAGCTCTCTAGGACCGGAGTTGGAGACCCCTGCTTTAAACACTCCTAAATATGGATATGTTTCTATTATATTTGTTTTAAACACCTTCACTATGCATGTCCTCCCTCTTCTTTGTACTTTTCTGTCCTTGTGTGTTTCCTGCAGTAATGACTTAGGTGATGAGATGTTTGAAGTTCTAAACACTAACAGCATAGCTCACCACAAACACCAATAAAAAGTGAGAGCTGTAAATGTGCCATATTCTCACCCTTGCCTGGGGCCAGCTATCATCATATTAGTAGAAGTGGCTGTTCGCTATACTGTGCATATATGTGTTTCTGCGTATTTATATGGATGAGAATATGTTCATTTTCCTAGCCCTACAGCATTGGCTTGCATCCCATATGTGATTGCTATGAAGACGCAGTTACGCCTCCTAAGGGGATCTCTATAAAAGACTATAAAAGAACGTAGCTTGATGACTTGAGACAGAACAAAAGGTGGACTTTAGATGAGGTGAAGGTAATATAAATGAGGGGAGAAAGGCAAAAGGAAAGGAATGAAGGAGAAGACGGCAAGATCTGTTGAGAGAGAGAGAGCGAGAGAGAGAGAGAGAGAGAGAGAGAGAGAGAAAGCCTAAGATGTAGAAAAAATAGATAATCTCTTAGTGAAAAAATAAGAAATAGCATGAAGGAGATCTGCCCGTTCCCTTGGTGATCTGAGTCATCTTCATTGGCGGGATATGTTGCTATGTTAGTAATGATTAGTCTCACTATGAGTATGTGAGATCTATTTGTACATGTGTAGGTGTGTGTTTGATATAGCAGAAAACTAATATTATATATCCTAGGCCTAAAAAAAATAGTTTGGTTCCTTTTGGTTGTCAGTTGAGGTTATGCGTTGGTAGGATATGAATTTTAGGGATACACATGCCCCTTAAAAATCTTTAGGAGCACAGAAAAAAAATGGGGACACATTGTTTTTGAACATGTATTACAGTTCACACTTTCACACACCAACAGCAACATTATTGAATGAACTTTATACAAAAAATAAAGGAATTCTAGCTGCACTTTTCCTGCATAAGCACTGGCAGTTGACTTAAAATCTAGAGCCATGGATCTGCACAAGGTTTATGAAACTATAAACTAACATCAAATTTAACTGAAAAAATGAAACTACAGGCTAAACAAAAATCTTTTCATAATCTGAAGGTCAGGATTCATAATTATTTGGATGTGACCACGTTCCTACCAGAAGGGCTTGGTATCTTAGCCAATTTACATCAGTTCTGAATTCATTCAGCATGATTCAATTCAGGGGCAGCACAGTGGTGCAGTGGTTAACACTTGTGCCTCACAGCAAGAAGGAACCTGGTTCAATTCCCACACCAGACCTTTCTGTGTGGAGTTTACATGTTCTCCTCATGTCTGCGTGGGTTTTCTCCAGGTACTCCAGTTTCCTCCCACCATCCAAACACATGCACTGATAGGTTAATTGGTTAATCTAAATTGTCCATAGGTGTGAATGTGAGAGTGATTGTTTGTCTATATATGTTCAGCCCTGAGATGAACTGGAGACTCATTCAGGGTGTACCCCGCCTTCACCCATTGTAGATGGATTAGGCCCACAGT
This sequence comes from Siphamia tubifer, assembly GCA_020466265.1. NCBI lineage: Eukaryota > Metazoa > Chordata > Actinopteri > Kurtiformes > Apogonidae > Siphamia > Siphamia tubifer. Next base: position 31,684,930 of record CM035794.1, on the reverse strand, counting down.
GACCCCAGTGACCCTAGTGAGGATAAAGCTGGTTCAGTTGACGAGATGAGATGATTCAATTTGATCCAGTATTGATTTGATTCAACATGAATTAATTGATCCATATTAATTTATTATATTTGAACTGTAACCTGATTATTGGACGACTGCGGCCATTTAACACATCAGTACTGGGATCAATATTGATATTATAAAGGAAATAAATCTGACATTTTAGCAGTAAATAGATGTGAAATAATAAACAGGGCTGGGTTCTTATAGTGGCTCTGATGGATCTTCTGCATTATCTTTATTCTGTTTTTGGATTGTACTCACTGGGAGGCAGTTAGCAGTAACGGTCCATCAGTAGCTACATTTCCATTACGCTTGAAAATCTGCAAAATGTAAATACCACTATAAAAAAACTGGTAATGGAAACACCTGAATTAAAAAAACAAACAAAAGCTCAAATATCTAAAAAATGTTTTTACGCTTTCATGAAGTGGTTTTTCAGACGTTTCAATATTCTAATATATTGCAAAAGCGCAATAGAAAATTTTTTTCCACAATTAAACATCACAGGACGTTACGTACATGGTCACATTATCACTTCTCTCAGAGTGAAAATGGTGCGATACACATGGACAGAGGAGACGAAGAGTTATCTTGAAATAATTCACAAGAAAAACATAACTGCCATTTTAGACAGCAAACAGTAGAGAAATGCAGCGTTATATTTAAGCATCAAAATGTCCATCTTCCAGCACTGACATGTTTTTTCACAAGACTTACAACGCTCCTGCCTTAAACAACTGTCAATGGAAACACGTTCAAAGCACAAATATGTCAACATTTTAGGAATATCGCTATTGTTTTGCGAAAAACTGTAATGGAAACGCAGCTATTGTGGCTTTACTGTTCCTCTGACTGAATATTAACTTGTGGTTCCAAGTGAACATTCCTCAAACCATCAGCGTCTGCCACTCTCCTTGTAGAACCTCCAGACGGACAGTTCCTCCGTACCAGGGTTCAAGTTTGAGGAGGACCTCATGCAGAGTGATTTTCCCCACACACCGTCTAGAGTTAGATGGACACACCAGGTCTTCCCCAGGGACTGTGGGATGGAGCCACTTTGATACGATGATACGTTTAACTGATTCCATTCTGTCTGTGCTCAGTGCTCTACTTATTATGGGCTGCAGAAGCACTTGCACATTTGTTTTGTTTTCCTGGGTTACATGTCGAAATATTTGCTCACACATATGTCTTAAACCAGGGGCAGAGCGTTTGGTTAACTGTAGGGGGGGACAGTGACCTGTAGTGGGCCCTTTATATAGTCAGAGTATAGGTAATGTTAGTGTTCATTCCAACATCATGGTTTTAATTAGTCCTCCTCATGTTGATCTTCCTCAAGGCATAGGCATTTTGTTTGTTTTTTATGTCTTGTATGTTCATGTTTTCAGATTTCTATCGACTCCTTCATAGTCAACATCATTCAAACATAAGAGGAAGTTGCGCACACAGACAGGACTCAAAAAACTGCATGGAAACAGTGTTGTTGATATAGATGACATACTTAAAGCATAGCTAGAAATGTCTAGTTGTTGTGTTGAGCCGACAACAGAAACGTTACAAGGACAAGGTTAAACTGTATAGAATTTCATCTGGATCTCACCCATTCGAAGAAAAAAAATCTATGACGTCTATGGTTACAAGTGATCCAGAGTGTGGACTGGAATGAGAGCTTGATCAGGAATGTCTGTTTGTCTGTCCTTCACATTCTAACCATAATCTGGACTTTGAAAAAAAAATGCAGCAGCAAGGACAAACAACAACAACTTAGTCCAGTAGGATGTTTACTCTGCCATACATGTGCAGTTATCTGTCTAAATAGAACCATCCAGTTTATTGTAAAGCACTCAGGCTTCGTACATAGGAACCTTCTGGACCTGATGATAACTTCAGTCACAGAAGTTTACGTCTATGTCGGTGTAAAACATGTTTTACACATGCACACATAACATAGTTGTATGTGTCTTTGAAGTTTTTCATGAGTGTACATAGAAAGCTTGTCAATTAATTACATATATATGTCAGGATATTGTATACGAGGAGACTTACCAACATCGTCCGTCCACTATTTACCAAGTAAGGATCCAGTGGGCGATGCTCACTTTGAAGTGCTAATTTATTTATGTAGCATTCTCATTCTTGAAAAGACACAGATTTAGCATAGTCTGACAGTTCATAATGCCGGTCTACTAAAAAAAAAAAAAAAAAAAAAAAAAATTAGTTGTGGCTTAGTTGGGCCCATACATGTGGGCCCCTGATCCATGTGGGCCCAGGGCGACCACCTGTTCCGTCCGCTAGTGCCTTAAGCCCATAAAATAAATTAGGGTTGAAAATCTATTGACAGGGTCGGTCATAAACCAGAACCAAACAAAACATTTTTAGGCCCTACAAAAACAACTTTAGGGTCATTTGCCGACATCCTTACCTTCTCCCATCTGAAAACTTAATTTATTTATATTAATATGATGTTAGGTTTGTGTACACATACATATTGGCAGTATGATTCTGTGGTGATATACTTCATCAACAGAATGACTTAACTTTTAACCAGATGATCTGCAGTTAAAAGTGCTGTTGCTATTTTGGATCACCAATAACTTTTCTGAAAATTGGATTCAGGACTAAAGAACTGAATGTGATGAGCACCACAGCTGAAGCAATCCACAGGTCTTGAATGAATGTATTTATAGGAAAGTAACAGATCAAATCCAATTGTCTCTTCTCTGACTTTAGACAGTCCCTTATTCACGTCAGAGAGGTAGGAGTTTAATGATGTTTTGACTGCCGGATGATTTTTTTGCGGATGAATAAGCTACAGAATGTAGAGGTGCTGGGGTGTTAGACTCAAAAATGTGAAGCTGCTGATTCTTTGAGCATGAACATGCTTTCATACAAAGAAAAAGAAATTGTATAGACATCTCCATCTATAAAACTGCCTCCTTACCTACTCCCAGAAATATAAACTACTTGTTTGTTTTTTGTTTTTTTACCTTTTAATGTTTTTTTTTCTTTTTACTCAAATCCAATTTTTTTAACTATGGCTTTTTAACCCGAGTGGATTATCTAATAATTGAAGTGACCCATTGTTCACCATTCACCATACTTTAGCCATATAGCACCATCGACCTAAATCACATTGTATTTGAATTTCTAATCTACAGCTTTTTGCCTGTGAAATAAACAGCAAAAGTGACTATTGTAGTCCAAACTAGAGGGAGTTACCTTTACAAACAGCCTGTTCTTTTATCTGTACCCCAAATGGTTAAATAACAGTTGTCATTTTAATTTGGAGAGATATTTTTCAGGCATTTTAAACAAAATCACCCCAGAATGATAAGGGGTTAAAAGCTTACTGTCATCCAGTTCCCTCTAAAGGACTGTTCATTTAGAAAAACAAAACAAGCAAAAAACCACAAGTTGTTTTTTTGCATGATGAAGCCAGAAACACATAACTTGAGATAAATTGAAATGAAAACAACTTTCCTCTTGACATTTCTTTTCTTTTCTTCTAATGTCTTCTCTCTCTCTTTTATGCTTTGCTTTTAAACTGAAAATTAAGTAGGTCTAATATGAAATCTGCTCTGCCCCTTCATCCTATCAGAACATGTTTTTTTTCCATGTACTGACTTATTACTTTCTCAACTACTGTTGCAGTCTTTGACCAAAAGACATGAGAAAACTTTTTTTATCTTCAGCCTGCCTTATGTTTCTTGTCTAATCTACATCACTGTTTAAATTGAAGCTAATGGGTTCTGTCATTATCTATTTATTTATTTTTAACATACATTTGCAAAGCAGAGTATTATGTCTGTAGCTTAACAAAAAAATATCTGAACTGCAAATCAATGCTTCAAATGAAGCAGGGCCTTTCATATTTAGTGCACACATTATCTAATTGCTTTTTGATTTCACATGCAGGAGCATATCTAAGTAAAATCAAATAATCTTTTTAAAATCCCCCACCACCCCAAACATTAGCCACTGGATTCACATTCAGGGGCTGAGTAGACTACTAATTTGCTGGCAATTGAGATCTTAAGTGTCCTTTCACACCCTAATCAAATTGATAAGGTGGTCCTAGTGCAAGGGCAATCTTGCCGTCCTTGCTTTCAAAATTCTCAGGCTTTAGTTTCTCTATCTTTCATCTCTGTCTCCAGTTCATGTCAGTTCAATTCAATTTCAGTGAGATCCAATTTAATTATGTTTAAATTGGAATAATGGCTAGAAGCCACTGATGCAAACACAAGTGTTTGATGAACTATGATAACATGATAATCATCATATGCAGAAGATACTTACACATATAAATGCTGTTATGAATCAGGTGTAGGTGTTCGCCATAGTCTGTGTTTGTCCTCCTGAAGATGACTGCTTTTCGGTTACTGTAACCACCCCTTCTCCCCACTCTGTTCTCCTTCTCCTCTGTGTTTCTATTCTCATCCAGATTTCTCGGAGGTCTACTAAACCTCTGATTGTCTGTCTCTCTGTTGTTCTAAGATAAAGCCACCTTTCACTGTTTGAGATCAAAGAGTGAGTTTGCATAATGGAAACAGTGAAACAAGATGAGAGTGGTGGAATAAAGTACATGGGGGGGGGGGGTTCAGTTGAATAATCTAAAATGGAATACTAACACTTTTCCTGAACCCTCTGTTTTAAAGCTCTTTCATACACCATTCCAACCATGACCAAGTAAATCTTACAGCCAGTTAGGATTTTACACTCATTCATTGCTTGAGGTATATAACTATTTTCGAAAAGCAGTTTTGTGTTTGATGGCACTGAGTCTTTACCCCACTATGTGCGGGATATCTTAAAGGCAACCATCATTTTTCTTTGTACAGAACACATGTTTGCTTTGCTTATGACACATTATTGTTTAAGTATTTTTCTCTTAGCTACAGTTCCATGCAGTCACATGGTTATGGTCAGAAGAAGAATTCAGATTAATATGAGAGAGGTTTGTTGAAGTCCAAAACTTTGTTGACTCAACAGTTAACCCTGACTTTTATGGACTTTTGTTATCTTGTAATATAATATATATCCTTGTGGAGCAACAGCCCAGTTCAGACCTTACCGAAAAGCAGTGTATGATTTTCATCACAAATTCCTCTTCACATTTGTAAAACCCCAGTGATAGATGAAGTATCACTCATATATTAGTCCTTCCATGCTTACGCACTTCCCTCACAGTGAACAACTTGGAAGATGACTCCATCACAAGCAGTTCATTCAGGTACCAAACTGATAGGTCATTTTGACCTTTTCCACATTTTGTAGTGAAGTAAATTGTAGGAATGAGACTTCCATGCAACCACAATGTCTGCTAATATAGGAGAAGAAATCACTGTAAGTTAATTGTCATCATATAAAATGAGGTGGGTGATCATGAAAAACAAGACTTAGAATTTGTTTTAAGGTATTTACAGAATATGTCATTTGTGAATATGTGTGTGTGTGACAGGCACGTACAGAGAAGGTACTTTTGATCTTTGATGTCGAAACTGCCCTGGCCTATTTTTGGCTTTAAAATTTTTTTTAAACATTTAGGCTAGTTCCAACATGAATATTCACTATAAAAAAATAAGAAATTTACAAAATCATTTTCTGTGTAAATTACAGCCACCAATCTGTCATGTCATGTATTCAGTAAACTTTCAGACAGTAGACGACAGTAGACGACAGTAGACGACAGTAGACGACAGTAGACGACAGTAGACGACAGTAGACGACAGTGCTGGAGGAGAGGGTTAGGAGCTCAGTTTGATCACTTTGGAGTTAGCCTATTTGAATGTGCACTATTATTCAGCTTGGAGCTACAATGTTTAAAGTTGTTTAATGTTTCATGATTTGATCATTTAAAGCCGCTTCAACCATGTTGACTCTATGTCTGGTCACTTGTGGTTTAGAATCTCTTCTGGTCCTCACTCTACCTGGAACATGCAGATTCAGGCACCGTCCTCACAGCAACACAACAAGGTTTTGTTTGGATAGAAAAGGTATCGTGTCCACACTGGGAACGGATCAGTAATGTATCATGTAAACATGGCAACGAAACACGTGCTGAAAACGAGGCAAAACATATGCCACACAACAAGGTGTGCTGTAAGACAGTCCTACTGGATTCACCAGAACAATAGAAGACGTACAGTGCATGCATATACACCCCTTATTATACTGAGGCAAAATGCACCTTGGAAACAAACAAGAAGAAGATGGAAACGACTACACGAGGAAGAAATGATTGTCTTGTCTGGACTGACAACGAAGTGGAGTTACTCCTACGAGTGATGCTGAACTACAAAACATGTACATACCAAGAGAATGTGGACTGGGATTGCAACTAAGTATGACAGCAGCATTTTATTGTAAGACCCTTTTGTTTACACGGCGCTGGTGCCATCAGGGTGTGAATACACAAAAATCTGAAGACTCCTTCCAGGGTGGGGCGTATTGAAGATGTGCCGGGTCACGTGTTCATCTAAACAGCAAGAAGCGCACATGTTCACTTTGCGTGGGTGTTTATGTCAAAGTAGTCAAAGTACAGGAGTCATTTCAGCTATTGTACAGAAATGACATGCATACTATAGCTGAACAGAGATGTACAATTACATATGTCAAAAACTGAAAAGGACATGTCTATCACAGTACCACCTAGTGGCCTGGCATGACTATCCAATTGTACACCTACTGTACGCCTACTGTTGTATCTTCCTCCTGAAAATGCTTGTCTAAACAAGGATGAAAAACTGAAGATGAGACGTCACTTTTGCATCTTTTTTTTCATCGCCACCGTATAAATGTAGCCTGGGCCTGTGTCCACACAGCAATGCAACAAGGTTTTGTTTTGTACTGGAAAGAAAAGATATCATATGTCCACACTGGGAACTGATCAGTAATGTTATCACGTAAACATGGCAATGAAACGTATGCTGAAAACTATACAATACCTATGCCACACCTCTACTGTAGATGTGCTGTAAGACAGTCCCACTGGATACACCAGAACAATAGAAGAAGTGAAGTGCATGTGCATACCAGTGCCAAACGCACCCTGGAAATAAACAACAAGAAGAAGAAGCCAGCATGTGTAGGTGTCTCTGCTGCTCGTACGCTGCAGTAGATTTTCCTTCAACAACACCAGTAAAATTGTTGGATAGTGTGTTCATGTAGTGGTAATAATAATGGATTTGATTTCTATAGCGCTTTTCAAGGCCCTTTACATTATTGAGCCATTATTCATTCACTCTCACATGCTCCCTCTGGTGGTGGTAAACTACATACGTAGTCACAGTTGCCCTGGGGCAGACTGACAGAAGTGTGGCAGCCTTTTCACGCCTACGGCCCCTCTGACCACCACCGAACATTCATACACCAGTTGAGTGACACTGGAGACAAGGAGGGTGAAGTGTCTTGCCCAAGGACACAACGGACTGATTAGGACAGAGCGGGAATCGAACTGCCAACCCTTCAGTTAATGGACGACCCGCTCTACTAACTGAGCCATGGTAGCCTTTACTACTTTTTTTTTGCTTTGGATTGATGATTACAATATTTTTTGAAAACATTATTTATTGGAGACATTGACTTTCAACATACAATAACAAGACTTACATTGACACACTGAAAGTATCACATCAGATAGATTTATACCAACATATTTACACACAAACAAAACAAAATGATGACAATAATTGACCAGTACTAAAAATGTATTGGGTAAATTTCCCGTGAAATCCGTATATATAACCTGACTGTGACAGAGAAGGGCATTCACTCTCACTCTCAACAAATCTCAGCTAATAAGTTCAAGGAGGCTTTGATCTGCAATAGGATCTCTGGTGCCCGCAGTGTATTTGTGACTTAATTGTCTGAGTAGATGAAGGTTCGTCAACAGATTAATCATCAAACTAGTGTCCTGACTTTGGTATGACGTCAAGCCTCTTTAGTTACATTGCAGGCATTGTAAGACTGTTCATAAATTATAGAATTGGGAATAATGTAGAGCACTTAAATGAACAATAAGAAATACAGACTAATTAAGAGTTAATTAAGTATTGTAGGAAAAACCTTTTTCACCCTCCTTGTTCACATCACACCCCCTAAAAAGAAAGCAGGAACTTCTAGCAATGCTGGTCCAGCCAACAAAATTATTTAACACTTTAATACACATTTCATCACCAATACTACTACATGACCATATGGCTACATTTGAAATTAGATTTGGATTCATTGATTGAAACACTGTTGTGCAACATTATTCTAATTAAATCTGGATTTGTTGTACATTTAGTACGAATGGTTTATTTAAGTGAACTTTAATTAAAATGTAGAATTTTAAATGAATGAAGCTTCAGATGTTCATATTGTTCATATTCTTTTGTTTTTATTTAAATGGGTATTCACATTGCCTGAATTATATATGCTATAATTTATACCAATTGGATCATTAGTTGTTGCATTTGTCTTGTGTTTTATTTGTACTGATTTATTGTATTTGACTTAATGTGTGAATTTAACTTTTATTGTCTTACTAATTGGATTTGTTTTATATATATATATATATATATATATATATATATATATATATATATATATATATATATAATCATGCTAAGTACATATGTTCTGTACAATATATTGGTCAAAATGTGAAATTCAACAAGAGGATATGTTTTTATGTTTTTAACTTTACAGGTTCTTTCTAGTGGAATATTTACTAATCCATTGTATGCATAAACATAAACCACCATATATGTGGAATAACACACCATCATATATATTAAAAACATGAACTAACCAGCACTTTTGTCATTTGTTTTATGATTAATCTTATTAAAATATGTAAGATATAGGACATTTAATGTCTGAAGCAGGTCATTTCTAAAAAAAAACTAAACTGTAAGGCAATGTTATTAGTCACCAATATATAGGCCTGTAACTGTACGTAATGGTTAGTAACCCCCCAATAGAGTAGTTGTAGAAGGACACAAGCAATTTCTGGATAAAGTGGTCTTTCCTGAGAAGCCTTGGGATTTTTAGTCTCTGATGTTCCTCTGTTACCATTGGCAACCAAGGCCAAGTTCAAGCTCTATGTGGATGCCATAAACCAACAATCTATAAGAGTCTCTACACAGTCCCTGCTGAATGTCATACCAAATGGAATACTTAAGGTTTAACTTGATAATTATCTGTGCTAAATTTAAATAATACAAAAACATAATAATGAATAACTGGTGTTATGATGTATTGGTCAGTTGTGTACACACCTTGAGGATACTGCATTCAAAATAATTTCATTCTGCAGGATTGGCTATTAAAGAATCTAAGACTTTAATATTTTCTGGCAACCTTAATCAGAGCATAATGAATTATGAAGGTGTTCTAGGTAGTCAAATATTGCCAATAAACACAGTGGACAGGAAAGGACACTGCTTAGACGGTCACAAGCATGTTTTTTCAAGATACATTTCAATCGCAACTAAGTTTTATGGGAATCTGGTTGTTAAAAATGTACGCATTTAATTTCACACGTGTAAACATATTTCTTGGTGATTCGTTGGTCAATAAAAACTTCATAATTCATCAAATATATTAATGAAGTAAAAAAAAATACAGCTGTTGATTTCAGTAGAAATAAAATCATATTATATGTAAGTAACAATATTTAGTAATTCTAATCTGTACTTTATTTAACTTGCATCATAGATCATTTATGATACATTCATGCACAGACACATGGTGGGAAGACCACAAGGCAATTAAAATGTCTCACAGAAGCGTAAGTAAATCAGTAAGAGGTCTGAAAGTCAAAATGAGTGTTGGGTGTTTTAGTCTATGTAGCAAACAGAAGCCAAATGCTGCTGCTGCTGGCCCTCTGTGGTGAGGGAATCTCCCCTCAGAGAGAGACATGGTGGGTGGAAAATCAGAGTGTGTTTTTATAGGGCAGTACAAACTAGGTCCTGTGTGACTGATCCTCTGCTCCACAAAACACCAAAACATACAGAGAAGCCTCATGCCCAAGTAGAGCAGTCACCACAATACAGGGAGTGTTGTTTTTATCCTTCTGTGGGTGAATTAATCTTCTTGGTAATTTAGCTGCTCTTTTGAAAACATTTCATTTGTCATTCAAGAGACTTCTTCACTTCTAACAACTAATAGGGAAAACTGGATTTCTACACAGAGGCTCATCTGTAGACAATTTACATGTACACTGTAGATTTTGCAGTGTTAATTTGGAGAGAATGGGACCAAATACACTCTAGAAGAAGTTAAATAAACTCTCTAAGTGTTGATTTAACACTGCAAATTTTACTGTGTAGGGCGGATATTCAGGGTCATTGACCAGAGGGATGGGTCACTGTCCAAATTGTTCAGTGAAAAGGAGTTAGTTTCAGGTGCAGAAGGTTGTTGTTTGAGTGTTATTTAAAATGGTGTTATAGGTTTGGATCAGTAGTGTCTCAGAAAACCACCTCTATTCAGGGAAGGATTTCCCACTTTCTCCAAAAAATTATTTCTGTGACTTCTCTCACAAACCATTTGGCCAGTATTTGGACATCGCTGTCCTCAAAGGAGTGTTCTTTTTGTTCTTAGTGAAGTTGGACTGCAGAGTCTAGGCCTGAGGTGGAGCATCTGTTGAGAGCAGATGGAGGTGTTTTTGTTTTTGTTGTATCTCCTATGTATAAGGGTGTTTTCACACTGGGTATCTGGATATGTACTGTACTCTGAAAGAAAAAGGTCAGACATTTTGTGTAAAAAAAGTCATGGAAAGTGGTTGTGTGCAATAAAATTATTTTCTGACTTCATAGAACATTTACATAAAATCTTCAGGATAAATACATAAAACGTATGTAAGATACTATTATGTTTTTAATCCAAAATAGTTTTCCGCAATAACCTCAGGATAATTATATACTATTGGAGTAAAACTATTTTGTTTCCTTAGTGTAATATTATGTTTTTGATTCCAAATTATTTTCCACAGTATGCTTAGGATAAATATATACTATTGGAGCAAAGCTATTTTATGTTTCCCAAGTGTGATAAAATCATGTATATTTTTCATATTTGAACTATGATATATATATGCATGAACCATTTCTATTGGTTTGATGTATATTATACCATTAGTGTTATTTTGCTTTTTAGTTTGAATATATAAATACCTTTCATATTGTATATATAATACAGTTCTCTTCATGCAACCAAATATATATAACTGTCACTGCATTATTTTTTACCTGTAAAGTAAACCAAAAGTACTCAGTCTTTAAATATAAAACTTTAATATTTGAAAACGGACATGACATATGTATTTAGGCTGAAAACATTCCTATTACTGAACATGTGAAACACTTTTATCCATATTGACTATAGTAATAAGAGGGCAATGTTGGAAAAAGACAAACAGTCATTCAGTCACATAACCATAACAATGTAAAGCAGAGGTGTCAAACTCATTTTAGTTCAGGGGCCACATTCAGCTAAATTTGACCTGAATCGTGCTGACCCGGTGACATAATAAGACAATAATACATAATGTCAACTCCAAGTATTTCTCTATATTTTAGAGTGAAAAAAGTAAAATTCAACAATGAAAATGTTTCCATTGACAAATGATCCTTTGAAACAATGTGAGTAACATGAAACAAATAAAGTAATAAGCCGAATTTTAATATTGTACTTTTCTTAATCATTTTAACATGCTCATTATAACTTGCAGCTCATAGTGGATCAAATACAAATACACTAAATATTTAATCAGGCAGATTATTCTTAAAATTTCACAGAATATTCTTGAAAAAACACTTCATATATTTGTTCAAGACTACTCGAATGGTTTGTGAAATTATACTTTGTTTTACTTTAAATATGTGAAAATATTAAATTTACAAAGACAAAAATTGGAGTTGTAATTATTTATAGATTATTATGACCGTATTTTACTGGTCTGACCCACTTCAGATTGAATTGATCTGAATGTGGAACCTGAACTAAAATCATTACCATAACTTTATGTCTATTTCAGAAATTCATCACAAAGGGCAGATTGGACCCTTTGACGGGATGGATTATACCCTAGATTGTCCTTGACAATTCAACTGAAGGACTGAGTATAGTTGAAATCTGTGGAATCAGATGTTAGCTAAAGAATCAAAACTACCATGATACAAAAGCATTTCCTCCCAAAAAAGGCATAATAGGACAATAAGTGTTAGCCCCCTGCATTTGTTCATCCTTCGATGCTGCTGGAAAAACATGTAAGATGCAATGGACAACCACAGTGCAGCGCCCATGAACCATCTTCAGATAGAGTCAGGCTAATGGTCAGAATCACCTACGGGAGTATTTTACCCTGACATAGATGTTTTTGGGTGATGGGGTAAAGCAGAACACCCAGCTGAACCCATTCAGACACAGGGAGAGAAAAATGCTTCACATGGAAATGTCCGCACTCTGGAAATCACACTGCTGTTTTCTTGCTGTGAGGCAAAGGCACTAACCACTCAGCCACCATGAAGTCTCCAGCTGCTGTACTGTGGGACACCACTGCTCCATCAAAATGGAGATATCTGTTTTTGTGAATTTTATATATATATATATATATATATATATTTATATATATATATATATATACATCCACCCCTCATTTACTCACCACATATTCTTTTATCAGATTTTCAGGGTGCTTGTTCAAGTAGACACACAATGCCTTCAAAATGCACTTCCTCCCAGAATCAACGTCATCCTCATTGGATTTCTAGATGAAGAACAGATGTTAATTTAATTCCTGAATCGGTTTTCATGACCAAATTGAGCATGGCTAGTAATTATCAATTTCATTAACCATAGATTTATTCATGCTCCTGCAGCAGAATGAATGAAGCTAAAAAGAAACTAGTGAGAAAAATTATATATATATATATATATATATATATATATATATATATATATATATATATATATATATATATATATATACACACATACAAATTATAATCGCATTGACAAACTGCTCAATATTATGTGCCTTAAAAAAAAATCTAGAAATGTTACTTTTTGAGTACTTACCATGTACTACAGAGCCTTCAGACCATCTAAGATGGATTACTTCAGAGGTGATTGGAGGACATCTAAAAACAGCAAATGCACAACCGAATAAGCAGGGAGAACAGTGTTGGTCATCATTTGAATGTTTTCCCAATTAAAATGTTACAACAATGTTTTAAAGTGTATATGCTAGAGTGAATCACTCTAAGACCCATGTGTAACCCTTGTATTATGTTAAGGATCAATTTGACCTATTTCAGTTTTTGGAAGCAACTAGAGATCCTGAATTTATTGTTTTTAATCTGATGCCTGATGAAGTACTCATGGAGGCTATGAAATTCTGAATATTTGTCATTCATGGGCTACTATCAAAGGAAAGTCACAAGTCTCTTCAGGCAGTGAGCACTGGATGATTAAGAACATACTTTGTTGAGAAACATTTCTGACCTTGGCTATGGCTGGTAGCTTTCAGTATGGAGTCAAAGAAGTAAAAAACAAAACAAAACACAAAGATTCTAAAGTTACGTTTTATGTTAATACAGAGAAAACACACAAAGCTACAATGCTCCATTCAAACACAGCTGTACACTATTGTGTGCCTTTGTTTAACTGACATCACTTCTGACATCAGACCTACATATTTACATTTACCGACATTTGTGTTATGCCTAATGGATTTCACTTTATTTGTAAAAAGCCACTCTAGCTGCACCTGGCAGTTGCTTGCAAATAAATGACAAACTGTGTTCAACTCAGCAGAGTAGTTTATTTTTCATTCATTGCCACTGAAGCAAGAGTGATGTGCAAAGTAATACCTGTTATGGGATACGGCTGTTTTCCCCCAGTCCAGCACTGAAGTGACTCTACGACTGAATGTCAGCCACCCTGTGAAACTCATAGTAGCAGACAAAGAGCAGTTAAAAACAACAGCAAAAGTCTTCTGCTCTGAATAATAGAACACAAACCACATATACACACATATTCCATACAAATGACCATGGACCAGAGACATTTTTCATTCATTTAATTTCATTTATTTATTTGCACCAAAGAAATAATATAAAACAACAAATATGCAATACAATGAAAAAAGAAAAAACAGGAGAGCAGGAGGCTTCTTTATGAACAAGAAGACCAAGACCTTGCGTACCCGGCCCAGAGGGTTACCGGGGCCCCACCCTGGAGCCAGGCCTGGTGCTGGGGCCTGTGGGCAAGAGCCTGGTGGCCTGGCTTTTGCCTATGCGGCCCGGCTGGGTCCAGCCTGAATTGGAGACATGGGGTCGTTGTCACATGGGTTCACCACCTGTGAGGGGAGGCAGAAGTGTCCGGTGCTTTGTGGATTGGGCAGCAGACCAAGGAGGGGGCCTTGACGGTCCGATCCTCAGTTACAGAGGCTGTCTTTAGGAATGCTTTGTGGAGGAGGCTGAGCGTTAACGACTGGACATCAACTGCCTCACCTCTACACATAGCGTCGGTTCTGGAACCCGAGTCCTTGAGAGGGGTTGGACCTTGTTGACCATGTTAGGGTTTACCCCAATGGACAAAAGGGTTACTTCCCTGCGCCTCTGGGTCGGGGAATGGGAACTGACTGTTGTCGGTGCATATGCACCAAACAGCAGTTTAGAGTACCCACCCTTTTTGGAGTCCCTGGGATGGGTGCTGGAAAGCACACCGAAAAGGGAATTAATTGTCCTACTGGGGACTTCAACGCCCACGTGGGTGAAGACAGTGTGACTTGGAAGGGAGCGGTTGGGATGTACGGTCTGCCCAATCTGAATTTCAGTGGTGTTCTGTTATTGGACTTCTGTGCAAGTCACAGTTTGTCCATAACTAACACCATGTTCAAACATAGGGATGTCCATTGGTGCACTTGGCACCAGGACATCCGAGGTCGCTGTCGATGATCGACTTTGTAGTCATATCATCAGACCTGCGGCCATATGTTTTGGATACTCAGGTGAAGAGAGGTCCTGAACTGCTACCGACCACTACCTGGTGGTGAGTTGGATCAGGTGGCAGGGGAAGTCACCGCGCTGACCTGGAAGACCCAAACGAGTAGTGCGGGGAACACCTATCGGAAGAACCTGTCAGGCAGATCTTCAATTCGCACCTCCGGCAGAGCTTCAATTACGTCCCGAGAGTGGAGGGGAGCATTGAGTCTGAATGGGCTCTGTTCCACTCTTCAAGTGCCGAAGCGGCTGGAGTGAGCTGTGGCCACAAGGTAGCCGGTTTTGGCAGTAACCCCTGAACTCGCTGGTGGACTCCAGAGGTGAGGGGAGTCGTCAGGCTGAAGAAGGAGGCCTACAGGGCATGGCTGTCCTGTGGGTCTTCAGAAGCAACTGACTGGTACCGACAGGCCAAGTGGGCTCCAGCTGCCGTGGTCCTCAAGGCAAAAACTGGGGAGTGGGAGAAGTTGGGTGAGACCACGGAGGAAGACTACCGATTAGCTCCAAAGAGGTTCTGTCAAACCGTCTGGCGCATCAGGGGGGGAAGGCGGCAATCTGTCCACACTGTTTGCAGTGCAGGTGGGGAGTTGCTGACCTCAACTGAGGATATAGTTGGAGGGTGGAAGGAATACCTTGAGGAGTTCCTCAATCCCACCAACATGCATTCCAGGATGGAAGCAGAGTTGGGAGACTGGGGGACGGGTCCACCAATCTCCGGGGCAGAAGTCACCGAGGCAGTGAAGTCACTCCGCAGCAGTGGAGCCCCAGGGATCAAGAAAATCTTCCCTGGGTATCTCAAAGCTCTGGATGTTGTAGGGCTGTCTTAGCTGACATGTCTCTGCAACATTGCATGGACATCGGGGGCAGTGCCTCTGAAGTGACAGACTGGGGTGGTGGTTCCCATCTTTAAGAAAGGAGACCAGAGCGTGTGTTCCAACTATCATCGGATCACACTCCTCAGCCTCCCCGGTAAGGTCTACTCCAGGGTGGTGGAAAGGAGGGTACGATTGAAGAGGAGCAATGCGGTTTTCATCCTGGACGTGGAAGAGTGGACCAGCACTTTACCCTTGCAGGGGTGCTGGAGGGGGCATGGGAGCTTTTTTCCCAACCAGTCCACATGTGTTTTGTGGATTTGGAAAACACTTATGACTGTGTCCCCAGAAGTATCCTGTGGGGGGTCCTCCAGGAGTATGGAGTGGATGGTCTCCTCCTGGGGACCATTGAGTCCCTGTACCGAAGGAATGAGAGCTTGGTCCGTGTAGCCGGTATTCTGACCCTTTCCTGGTGAGGTTTGGACTCCACCAAGGCTGCCCTTTGTCACGGTTCTGTTCATAACCTTTATGTACAGAATTTCTAGGCGTAGTCGCATTGGGGAAGGGGTCAAGTTCGATGGCGGGAGGATCTAGTCTGCTTTTTGTGGATAATGTGGTCCTCTTGGCTCCATCGAACAGTGACCCCCAGCTCTCACCTGGAATGCCTCCCTGGGGACATGTCTATCTGGGAGGAGAACTCGGGACCGACCCATGACACGCTGGAGAGATTATATCTCTCAGCTGGCCTGGGAATGCCTCAGGATTCCCCTGCAGGAGCTGGCTGAGGTGGCTGGGGTGAGGGAAGTTTAGGCTTCCTGGACCCGAATAAGCGGGAGACAACGACAATGACGAAGAGAAAAGGAGGAGGAAAGAAGCCATGCAAGGCTTGTACGGTGTCCTCCTCCTAGAAACTAGGCAATATTTATCACAAGTCAAATATAATAAATTAACTAAATAAAACCTAGTTAGAACAAAACTGATTTGTATTGATTTGAGTATAAGCAAACACAATACTAAAGTGACAAAAATATAAAAGGACATGAAAGTAATATATGCTATAAATCAATGCAACTGGAAATTTACACAGATGAATATTTGCTAATGTAAGAGTGATGCAATGGGAGTGAGAAAAAAAAGGGTAAGAATAAATTATACAGATGAATGGTTGTTTAGTAGAAAATGTTTTAGTATGTTTTTAAATGTGTGGACATCTGAACAACATGGAGAACATTTGCTGAGTTTTTTCATGGATCTGTGTGAAGTTCTGAGTTGAAATTAAAAAGACCTTTGAATTGATTAGGCATAGAAGAATTATCATTAATTATTTTATGGATATAGTATATACTCAGTGGTATTGTGACACCAGGACAAGCTTGTGTGAAAAGAAATGATAACAGTAAGTGTACTAGTGCTCTCTGTCCACATTTCAAAACACCTCCCAACTCCCTTTTTTCGCCTATTCTCATCATCCCGTGCTTATCTCCTTTTCTTCCTCAGTCTACCCTCTCATTTATTTTCCTTTCTTTCGTCTCTCTCCCTTTCTCACTCTCATGATCATCCTTTTGCTTTTTATTGGCTATTCCCTCAACCACGGTAGCTTAATGAGCTTTTCTCTCACCCTCTTCATTTGTCAGTGTGTCTGTACACCCCCCTTCCAATCCCATCTCTCACCCACGTCTCTACAGGCCTTTCGTTTAAAGCTTTAATAACACGATCTGCTACAACATTAGCAAAGCACCCCTTAATGTTAACTCCAACAAATCTCATCTTTTTCTTTTCCAGTGGGGATTTTCTGAGTAGTATCTAATATATTCAGTAACAGTTTGTTTATGCCTGTTTGTGTTACTACATATGTGTTTGTATGTTTGAGTGTATGTGGACAAATGTGTCTACATGTGTGTGTCCTCACACATCAGTTTCATTGCTCTTGGCGGATGCTGCTGGAGCGATTTACAACTCCTGTGGGACAAGGTATTGAAGGGGGACGAGGCAGTGGGAAGAATAGGGAGGGGGGAAACACTCGTAGGGAAGACAATCCCCAGTTCTGCTATCAGCGAGGTAGAGTTATGGGCTGTGTGTGTAGATGTACAGACACTTAGAGCTGAAACCCTAGGGGCCACATATCTCAGCAGAGGTTGTCTCTGACTGTAGTCATCCTCTGCAGGGGTGGGATTCTGCCATCGCTCTATGTGTACTTGAGCATATATGCATTAGAGAGTTGCCCTATTTAGAGAGAAACTACTTTTTTTTTTTTTTTTTAGATTAGATTAGATTTTTATTTCCGTCATAATACAGAACAAGGCAGGCAACACACATATTATGCACACATGATCAATACATTGCTTGACCCAAAAGGTTTACTGCCATATGAAAATCAAAAACAAACAAACAAAAAAAACCAATGCAAAAGTCGAACCTAAATAGAACACAACAAAGGGAGTCACTTTTTTTCTTTTCCTTCCCTATTTTCCCTTTTCCTTTTCTCTTTCCTTCTCCTTTTTGCTCCCTCTCCTTCTTCCATTTTTTCTCTTCCTCTTCCCCTTCTCCTTCCTTCCTTTTCTTCTTTCCTGTCTTCTTTATTTTTCTCCTCATGTTTCTCTTTTCTTTTTTTCATTCACTTTTTCTTCTATTCTCACTTCCTTTCTTCTTTGCCCTATCCTCACTTTTCCATCCAATTTTCCTCCTTTTTCTTTATTTTTCTCCTCCATTAAGAATAGTACTTAAAAAATAAGAAGATAAACATAAATAGAGTCTCTTTGTCAGTCTCTCTTTATTATTTATTATTTATTTCATCTCTCTTTATCACTTTATCAGTCTCCAACATCATGAAATATTAGTGTGTGTGTATATGTATGCATGAATGTAAGTTGTGGAACCACATCTTATTACATCCATCTTATTTTCACACTTCAATTTGACTACTGATGGAATACAAAATGTTAACTTGGACTAGGTCACAGTGTAATCTCTCAAAGCCAAGGAGCTTAGCTAAATGGTGAAAATGGAAAACAGTGCTGTCCAATTACACAGACCTATTGCTTCACTTTGATTGGTGATGCATGTACCAAGTGGCTCCGCTTCAAGGATTAAAAAAAACACACCCCCTACTGCCACACCAGAGCAGCTCCAGGAGTTGTACATGAGGAGAAGCAGCGCTAGATCTGATTAGAGCACCTTTGACCATTTACCTTTTGGATTTGATAAGCTCATTTTTATGTTTATCCAGTTCCCCTACCTATAGATAAAAAGATCTATTATTTACTTGACACCAGGTTTAACGAGGGTTTGGGTTTAACTACCTCTTACAGAGGGTCAGATGGATGGGGTGAAGTGCCATCGATGGTAATCAGACCTCTTGCAGCCGCTTCCCGTGGCTTGAAAAAGAAATGTAAGATTTGATGACAGGGTTTAATCACCTGCTTCTCTGGCTGCAAGATATTTTGAGTTTTAGTTTCATGTTGAACCCTGCAGGTAAATGACCAAGAACGTTATCTTGTTCCTCCTTCACAATCATTTCCCTGCTGGACCAAATTTAGTTGATTGTCTTATGGTAGTTTAAACAAATGTCTATACAATGGAGCGCATCGACGGTTGTAGAGATCACGCTGAGATCTGCGAAACCTGGGGTCTCAAGGCAGCGCTAATGTGTTTGTGCACAGACTGCAGTTGCGGCAGAATGTGCAGTATGTGAGAATGTAGACACAATGACAAGCACACAACAGAAGAGAGACAATGGCACAATCAGATGAAGTTAGAGACAAACAGTGGTTTTTGGGGGGCCAGGGGGCTAAAAGTGTCTGACAGGAAAATCAAAGACTCTTCTGAGTTCACACTGCTTGTCTGTCTCACTCAAGATTCCTCTGGGAGAAGCTTGCTGCTGGGTGTCAGAACCCAGTCAGAGAGAAAAGTCACTCTCTTTCAACACATGAGTGGGTGGTAAGTATGAGTGTGTGCCTGTATATGCAATATTATGTGTGTAACTTTTATATTGGCACAGCAGTGTGATTTTTGACAGTAATGATGTGGGGCCCTCACAAATTGACAGACGAGAAAAGAGAGAATGGGAACAAGAATGTGAGACAAGGCATGAGAAAAATGAGAGCAACGTTGTCTGAGGGAAAAATGTTGTCACACACTGAGGCAAAAATGGACAAGAGTAGAATGGTTTATCTATCTCTTTTCTACATTTTGTTCTTGCTCTTTTCTCTTTGTCTGTCTTTTTTCCTGTCTTGTCAGTCTGCCTTCCTCTGCTCTCTGTCCATCGCTCCACATCTCTCAATCGAGGGTCATGAGCTGGTGTCATTAAACACAGCAAGTCAGCCAAGTTCACTTTCACTGAGGAAATGGGGTTAGTTACCTCTCACCTTTACCTGTAGACAATGTACCACCCAAACAGAACCCTTTCATATAATTACAAATGAGACACACAGCAAGCTTTTCTTTTCTTCACATTGTACAGGTCTAGAAATACACCGATTAATCCATGTAATCTGTTAGGAAAACATTCCATTTTCTGTCCTTTCTTGGAAGAATGTGGAAGGTGCTGCACTGACACTTCCATTGTGGTCAAGGTGGCGCAGTTTAATGGGGAATTTTACACAATGGCGCCATTGACTTGACTAAGATTAATAGAGGATCCAGGGAAGGCGATAGAGTGACTTTACCATAACAATGGCTGCTATCCATCAGCAACGCAGTGGAATTGCATGTTTGTATGAAATAATCCATTACATGCAACAAAGGGACATCCACGGGCCACTCTCATCCCTGAGCATTTCCCTGGGGATCTGAATACTTCCCCTCTTGCGCTAAGAGAGAAACATGTCACAGACAAGGACGATTGCATACCCTCGATGTGCTCTGTTGTCTCATGCAGCAGATTACAGAACTGCATCAGTTGTAATGGATTAGTTTGTCATAGCACATTATCAGGTTTGTCTATGCAAATGAGATATGTACATGTGACCTCTAATGATATTTTAACATTGGGATGAAGTAAAACAAAACTCAATTGAACTCTTTGATTTTTTTGTTTTATTTTCATTTTTTTCTTATGTTAGCATTTATATGTGGCACACAGATTAAAATATAGTGTGATGAAATTAACTGAGACTTCATTATGATGATGGATTGCACAGCAAATGGTCAATTTTACCAGTTCCAATGTATTACAAGAATTTAAGAAGATTACAAGAATATGACTAACAAGGACTTGTAAATGATGTTTAGGTCTGATCAAGTGAATAGAACATGTGTTACACCCCAGGCTAAGAGAATTAGGGTGTGACACAAAAGTTCTCCCTTCCTGCTTCCTCACAACAATCACAATTTACACACTAGAGTCCAATTCCAAATATTTATTTCAACCAAAATGACTTTTGAACAGAAAATTGTTATGTAAGTAAAACAAAAGTACAATCTCTAAAACTTTTTAAAGAAAACAGGCGAAAACAATGAAAACAAACATGTTTTCCCTCCCCCACAGAAACTAGTAAATTGAACAAAGTAATCCAACTGTCTATATATACAATATTTACAAATTTCACACTATCTAATTGAGGACACGAGGTCATAACACACGGCTGGCTGGAGAAGGACTGAGAGGAAGACTGCTGCCAGTTGTCTTCATTATAAATGACCTTCAGTCAATCAAAATCTGCCACATGGAACACAGGAAATACACACACACACACATGCACACACACACAGGGGAAACACCACCCTGTGTCCAGGAGGATACATAACATGCCACATCCCAAAATGAAACAGTAAATTTACACATTTATCAACTGGGCTCATTTTTGCTGAAGAACTATATTTTATGGAACTGTTTATCTTTATCAAACTACCACCTGTAAGAAAAAAATTCAACCAATTTAATTTAATATTCATATACTTTTAGGCTACGTTACATATGATGGCTAGGTTTTTTTGTAGCCAGTGTTTTTCACATTGATCCTGTCTTTGATAAAATATAATTTAACATTTGGGCTTATACATTTAATGGTCTACCGTAAATGTATTAAATGCATGTTTATTCAATTATTAAATGTTTTTGCATTAAAAATGTAGGGTGTTTTTTTCCTGAAGTGGGCGAATTTTGGAACGTCATTGGGCAGAAATTGTTCAACCTCATCTGGCAACACTGGGTGTGTGCCATCATTGTTTTGTGAAGATCAGTTATATTACTGGTAATATCATAATGCACTATTTATTATCATTAACCCTAACCCTAACCCTGTAACCCAACTACAGATACCAGCAGAAACAGCCTTTACCCAGTGGTTCTGATCAAGGAAATGCTAAAACATGCTAAAACACATGCTGTTGGTCTTCTTCCTAAAAATGTGTGGAACAGAAGATGCTTTTCCCAAAAATGTACCAAACCAAAAAGTCTTTGCACTGTTACACCCCTAATAGAGACACACCATTCCTGCTGTTGGCCCCATTAGGGTTATTTATTCTTCTTCCACTGCACAGACATTGTCAGGCCTTGCAGATCATTTTCATGATCCTTCATGCAGGACTATAGTATAAGCTGTACGACTGAATGACTGAATGTTATTGTGACTTTGTGTGTGATGTCAACACTTAGTTAATACTATTTTAATGACCTTAGTATTATAATAAAATAGAGTTATTATATTTATTAACTGTTTAATAAAGATTTCAATCTTATCTAATGTGATGTAGAGTAAAATTCAAATTAAATGTTATCAATTTCTTAAGCAGGCAGGGAGCACCCTGTTATGTAGTTTTTGGATTATGTTTTATATAAATAACCTTGCCAGGGCTTCAAGTGGATGGCAGTTTGTTTACACTACAGAAGAGGCTTACAGGCAGGAAGCCGTATGTGTTTATGGGTTCGGGGGTTGTCTTTTGGAGTGGGTTAGTGTCTGTGAGGTGCCTGGGCTCTGGAGAGCTCTTAATGAGTGCTGATCGTGTTAGGCATGGCGTCAGAAGAAAAAGGCGCTCTGGTTTCTATATTCACACACAGGCCTACTATTGCATGCATAATCTGAGCACACACACACACACACACACATATATATATATATATATATATATATATATATATATATATATATAGTGTTTTACGAATTAAGTAAAAGTAAAATAGAGGTACCACTGTGTGTGTGTGTGTATATATTGTATATATATATATATATATATATATATATATATATATATATATATATATATATATATGCACACACACACACACACAGTGGTACCTCTATTTTACTAAACTAATTTGTTCCCAAACTGTACCGTGAATTTTTCTTAAATAGTTTTATTTAATTCATTCATTCCAAGGGCCCAATACACCCCTCTAACCCTTTAAAAATGATAAAAGAATACCAATTTTGTATTAAATGTGTTAAAAGTAAAACAAAATGTAGACTTATATTTTAGATGTAATTTATTGGTCTCAGTGGGTAAATGTGTCTTCACTGACTGAACATTACACATTAAACCATTAAAATGAACCAGACATTGTGGTTGTTTTAATTGTCACTTTCATCTTCACTGGTGTTTTTTGACGGATGTTTGGTGGGGTGTAGATCCAGGGATGATTGCCTTTCATGGCTTTTCGTGGTCTTCCTGGGCATGTGCTTTGTCAGGGTGGACGATGGCACGGCTCGTGGACATTTTTTTAGGGTGTTTTCTTTTCTGCCGGCTCGGGGGTTTGTGGGGTTTTGCTTGCGTGTCTTTTGTTTGTGCTTGTGGAACGATTGAAGCCTCCTCTTTTTTTGTCATCTCCTGTTTCACTTCTGTTGGTGGCGCGGTGGGTGCACTTGGGGGGACTCACGGGGCAGCAGCGGCTCTATCCTTTACACGTGTGTGGTTAGAACTCTGTGATGAATGAGGGTCAAAGGGTAACGAAAAGCATCATGTGTAGCTTCCTCATAGGCAATGAGATGCTACGTACAGTGCATGATGATTTACAAGCATTACCTAGTTACACACAGTACGTACAGTAATGTATATATCATTTATGTCTCGGGGGTTTCAGTTTCCTTTCATAAATACAATTTTCTTCCATATTCAGAGACGAAAAATTGAGGTAATGGTTTTTCGTTACTTTGATTATTCGTTAGCTGGGTCTTTCATAAGTAGAGGTACCACCTGTGTGTATGTGTATATGTATATGTATATATATGTATATATATATATATATATATGTGTGTGTGTGTGTGTGTGTGTGTGTGTGTGTGTTTAACATGTCCAGTAGCTATAATTGAAAGAAAAATAGCAACAAATAAATACTTTTTCTAGGTGTGTGTATCTGAATCTTTTACAGTATGTCCTTACAAATCCCCCTGAATCCTTTTTCCCTTGGTCCTTTTCCTGATATCTCTTACCTACCTCTTCAAACACCTTGTATCTCCTCTACTGTCGATCTTTATCTGTATTCACTTGCTTCGTATCTGTCTCCACTCGTCTTTCTTCTACTTTTGCTTTTTCTCAGCACTGCTTTTCCTCCCCATCTCTGTGTCATTATCAGTGTGCCTCTCTAATCTTTCTGAATTTCCAATTGTTGAAGTAATTTCACAAATATGAGAAGGGAAGAACGCTTTAAAAACTCAAGCACCAGAATGTCTGGGTATTGCTTCCAGTTGTTGATGGGGATCCAGAATGCATCTGTTTCACTAAATGCTGGCGCCCAAAGTAATTAAAATGTTGCTGGAACAAGTGATGTCCTTGAACCTCTGCCTCTTTCAATCCTACTCTTTCTCTGTTGCCATGGTGCTCCAGGCAGCCACTATAACATGTGTTAAGCCACCCGCCACCGCATTCCATTACGGAATGAGTGCTGCTGCTTTTGCACTCTCAATTTCTCACTCCCTCTTGTCTATTGCTTTTGAGAAAGTGTGTCATGGTTTTCTCTCAGTAGCCCACACCTCTTCTACTTCAAACCTGGCAGCAGAACTTATTTAAGCCCTCATTGTAAAGACCAACATTGTTTTAGCTTTATCAGGCTTGAGAGGTGCCTATTTGTGTCTACTTAGTATCTCGCTGAACAAGTATGAAGAAAAACCAGGGGTATTGATAGGATCAGCTCAGCAAGTTCATTAATTACTTCATATATTTAGATTTGTTTGCATTGACAATGTCATAATGATGCAATGTTTAATGGTTAAGCTTCCCGACTTTGTTATGAACATGAGAAACTGAAAAGTGCAATAAAGTACTATCTAAAATATATCTAATCTATGAATCAACTTTTCCTTTTTTTATTTTAACATGACAACCTTCTAGAGTAGGAAAATGGGGCACATTAACAAGAGCTTTATGTGGAAATAATGGCATTCTGTAATATCCATATGCGTCATTAATTATTCCACAGTACGGATGCCAAACTTAAAAATCACAATATCTATGTTGGCAGTAGCTGATGGATGATGACTAGCATATTGAATTACACAGTACAAAACTAGATATCCATGTTCTGCTGTTGGAGATGCTCCATAGACACTTTGGCATCATGACAACATGTATTTTCTTGTTGAAGTGTGTCACTGGTAACATACAAAGTTAACAAGTACTCGGTGCAAAATTCTATCCCTGTCTCACCCCATGAAGGTGCCTTTAATTAACTGAAGATCTTTGAAATGTTCAGCACTTATCCAAGCCCATACTGTGTCTCTGGTGCAACCCCAGCATTCACACTGAAGTATGAATGTGCCTGTGAATCATTCTATAACATGGTGCTAGACATCATGCTGTTCCATCTGTTTGACAAAGCATATTTGGATTCATTCGTGATAGCTGACCACTCAGTAATGGTCCAGCGATGATGAATTGTCAGTCACTAGTGGTTGGCAGGTCCCATGATGCCTCTTACTTTAAGAGATAGCTAAGGGTTGAGCAAGCTCAAATGCTGAGCAACTCTGTATGCAATGTATCTTTTACAAGTTCACATCAAGGTTATAATCTTAAAAGAAAACTAACAAAATCCTAAACTAAAATATAATTAAAAAAACACACATTTCAGTTAACTGAAATAAATAAAAACTAGAATCAAAAGAGAAAAACGATAACCTGTATTGTGTGCTCACAAAACTAAAACGTGTAAAATTTATGGATAAAATTCCATTTGTTTTCGTTTTTGTCAATGTCGGATTGATGTTGGTTTGTTTGGCTCCAGCGGTTCTAGCAGTTGCACCATATGGCACTTGACAGTCCATCATGTCTGGTCACTGTGGTTTACAGTGGTCTGGTCTCAACTCTACCTGGAACATACAGGCTAAAGCTGGGACAAAGTAGCATAGTCTGGTATGGGATTTACTTTGGTAATGCCCAAGTCGTTTTTTTTTTTTCCTTCAAGTCAGGTCCTACTTTTGACATTTTTTGACAGAGACAGAGCGGAGCGCAGTGTCAGACAGGTGTTAGCCCAGACAGATGTAGCCTAGCTAGTTGTTAGCCTAGCCAGGTGTTAGTCTAAACAGGTGTTAGCCTCATCTGCAGTAAACATCCAGGTAAAGGAGCAGAATTTATCAGGATGAAAAGGTCTTCCAAGGCTTAACTTGCACAGTTTCAAAGCAAAGAAAATGCAGAAGAATAATCTAATTATAGAGCTATCTAACTTTTTATAATGGTAAAAAAGGTTGATGTTACTAGCAACAGCTAGCTGAATTGAAATGAAGCAAAGTTGGCTAATTATGCTATTGTAGATAACTGGTTTATACATATGTATATCTGTTTACTGCTGATTAGCTGGTATATATGACTTTCCATCTTGTTTAGAATAGAATAAGACTTTATTCCACCATGAGAGAAATTCTACAATTACAGCAGCTAATGTAAAGTGCAGGTATGAGAGCAGAAAAACATATTCACATCACATGAATATGGAAATATAATATATATAATTTTAAACAGTATTTCCCCTTTTACAGTATTTTAAATTATTTACAATATTTATATTTATAATTTAGTGTTGATGAACTGGTTTCTATGTGTTTCTATCTGGTTTACTGCTGTTGAGCTGGTTTCTGTATGTTAATATCTGGTTTCTATATGTTTGTCTGGTTTTCTGCAGGACGATAAAATATATGAAAAACCTAAACTAAACAAAAACTAAGCATTCAGACAAAAACTGTAATAAAAAAACTAGCAACCCTGCCCAAAAAGCAAATGAATTAGAGAGAGAAAAGTCAAAACTAAGTAACACTAACCTATAATGAAAAATCAAAAACTATTATAACCCTAGTTCACATTCAAGTTGAGTTATGTGTGGTATGGTTATCACTGTCATTTTGACCATTCTGGGGAGTAATATTACTCCACATGCATTTGCATAGGTGTACTCTGTCAATACTCAAATGACATTGTCTTTATTAGTCTATTTTAGACATAGTTTCTTGCCAAAGATCAATTTAGGATGTGGTGCTTGTTATAAAATGCAAGACAATTCGCAAAGGATTGAATGAATGTTAATGATGTTCTACAATGAAGATTTGAAAAATATATATCATAACTTATTCAGCTGACGTGTTTAATGGATTATAACAAACCAAAGTTTTATTATGATTTTAGCTCACTTATTGGATTTTTTTTCTGCCTGTCTTTGCACTTGCCTTCTGCTGTTAAGTCTGAAAATTCCCCATGGTGGGATCAATAAGCTTATCTTAAATTATCTTATCAGATGTCATCTAATCACATTCAAAGAAAGTGTGTAACTCAGTAGGTTATCAGGAGCAGCAATGTTAATTCCCCTTCAAAGGGAAGGTAGACAATGATGGAGTGAAGATTCTGAAATGGTATGACCAACTGTAGAAGCATCAATTGCAGCAACTTTCTGCATAACTTTAAGTTGAGCAATGCACTGTAGTGGTATTCATGCAACAAAAAGATGAACAAGACACATTTTATGTAGACCACAGATTCATTTATAACCTAGATTAAAAACAAGAAAAGAAAATCTACAAGGTACCGTAGTAACAGTTGTAAACTTAAATACTCTGTTGCTGTATCATCATATTTCTCTCTCTCATTCTGCTTCCTGCAAAGCCAGTGAGCATTACTGCACCTCCACGGACTGATGACTTTGCAAAGGTAGTCCCACTAATGAGCTGACATCAGCAATTCATTGGCTCAGAGCCATACATGGGATGCAGTCCTCAACCATAATATAAAATACACAGCCATTTACTCCATGACCTACTTTGACCTAAGAACAGCCCTCTTCAAACACACACAAAACACATGACTCATCCTCCCCTCCAAAGGAACTATTTGATTAACACCAGTACTGCAGCGAATATGCGAACAAATATGGATGCAGGCAGTGAGTAAGCCCGCATCTCTTAGAGCAATGGATGGCCTTCCTGCTTCTTACAGTAAGACAAGGGAGCTCAAGCCAGGCCTGCTTCTGTGTTGTTTTATGGCGGAGCTTGGCCTCTTGATCATGGGCTGAGTACAGCTAAGCAGCCTGCCAAGAGCCCACATAAAATGCTCTGAGCCTGGATCTGCACATTGAAGCCCCACTTGGCAGTGCTTAATTGAAAGCACTAAGCATATTCTCCTATGAGCCCTCTTGGCTGTCCATGGAGGGTCTGCTACTTCAGGATCGTCTCTTTTCTCTTTGTAGACAGACTTTGAACTTCAGCTGCTAACCAAACTTAACTTAAGACTTACAGCACAACATAACCAGGTATATCACTTTTTCACTCCTTTATGAGTCGTCACAGAAGCCACAGACAATATTTATTGCCCCCTGTGGTTAGGGATGGGAATCAGAAAGCATTTCCAATTGAGTATCAGTTTCAAATTAACACCCAAACTAAAATTACATCTATTTATTTTACTGAGGCCAGCATGTTTTCCTGACAACAGCAAAGCACTCCTACTTCACTTATGCATATAACACAAAGGTTGTACCTCCCCCTCATAAAAACAGATGTCAGTGTTTACAAGTGGTAAGAACAGCCGTCCCCCTGGTCACAAAAACTGAATAAAAACACCATGTGTGAGTCCATCATGGGCATAGCAGTGAGGTAAACAAATATTCTCCTCTTTACATTAGATATCAACATTAATCTAATGTGCTTGCCAGAAGACTGTGTCTCTTTCTGTTGACACATGTGGGCAGTGCATGGATGTCTGTCAGATTTTTTTCAAGAATGTTCTGTAAACGTTGTGCTTATGTGAGTGAAATGCAGCTATTTATTACACTTGATAAATACACAAATGTTGCTAAGCAACTGCAGCTCAGAAATTCAGGTAATTGTTGATGTTAACATGAGTTTACAGGAGAATATGCAACATGTATAGCATCTAAAATAGTCAGTGGTGACATTCTTTCATCCTCTTTTCATGATGTCACTAATTTGTCAATATTTTGTCAAGCTAAAGTCAGGATGTGGTAAATGAATGAACTCAATTGCTTGGTGGTGAAGGGAAAAAACTGATTTATTTAACAAAACATGTGACCAGCAAAATAACAAACACAAAACCTGTGGAGGCTGTAAGAATTAGCAAAAAAACAAACAGAAGTCTGGGTTATGGAGGAGGAGAAAAACAACAGTGATGCCATGCTACATGGCTGCAGACAAGAGCGTCTTATACAGTAGAGCTGATTAAGATGTGCCCCAACAGGTGAAGACGGGTGGAGAGGGAGGAGTCGGTTGTGTGAGTCGGTTTTGATAGTTAAAATATTACATTAAGTTCCAGTGCATATCACAAAAGATATGGAATGGACATTGTTCTTTCTTCACAACATGTGACTATGCAGCTAGACAGCCAGGTAACAAATAATGTAGTCCAAACAAGGCTTACTCTCATGAATCACCTTTATATAGAGGTCTTTTCTTTGTAACTGTAACATACAACTACATTTATGAACATACAATTCCAAACTACATTGCACGTGGTGTACTCATAGTTAACTTGTACACAGATATATAGCATCAACGTTAGCATCATTATATGTTTGCACAAGATGTTGAAAGTATTAAACAACCAACTGCCAAAACTTATATTGTTTGTGAACATGTACACTTACAAACACGAACATTTTCCAAGACACAAAAGCACTATAGCACACTACAACACTACATTAGTTAGTCTAAACCTAAAGGGGACATATGCAAAATGCAGTTTTTAATGTTTTTACAACACAAATAATTGTTGTCTGTGTGTGACGAGACCTTTAAATTAAATTACAAAGACAAACAAAAGAACATCCACTCTCCTTTTCTACTGATCCATTTCTTGTTGGAGGGGGATGAAAATAAAATTTTTGACCCCACCCCATCTCACCCCACCAGCTCAGCTAACCCCACCTACTTGTCACAGCGACATCTGCTCAGACTCAGAGATCTGCCATTATTCTCTATCGTAGCCCCAGTGCGTTGGGGTCTGAGCTTCTATTTGCTGTGCATGCGTCCAGGTCCGTGGTTGGTCTAACCCAAGTTGATTGGATGGACTGGTCCATGGCACTGTGACCATGGTGTCTTGTCTGGCTGGCCCAGACCTGAACATGCACTGGAGATGTAAAACTCAACTCAGTCCTCTTTGTTTCTCTCCAGTTGATTTGATGTCATCTGTGTCTTTTTCAGGTTCCATTTCTTTCTCCTCTTCCTCTCGGTAGCATGCGGAAGAGAAGGGTGGAGTCAGCTGTGGCTCATTTCCATGAAAGCATGAGCACTAAAACAAAGTGTTTTCAAAAGAGTTGTTTCTCCAGGTTGAAGAGGCTGCTGTATCTCTTCATCAATATAAATTTGATATATATTTTGTCTTTAAGATATTTCACTTTTAAGGGGTTGGTGACCTTAGGTCACAAAGATGGTTTGTGCACAAATGCCCATTTTGCCTGCACAAAACTGCACAAACAAATGAAAGTGCTTTCATTCATATTTTATTTTACATGTGGTGCCAACTTCACACAGGTCATTCTCTGAGGTAATAAAATAGTCACACTAATATTGAAAATATATTCAGACTTACTTTCTCTATAAAGAAACCTGAAACCATAAGCGAATCAATAAAGAACAGCACTGATAATTAATTGATAGTGGCATGAGCATTAATAACTTCCTATCATTGGGGTGAGTGTAGCTATCAAATGTTACTCTGGTCATCACTGTATCAGCACACACTCAATACACTAAATGATATCTTGGTTTCAGTGATGATAGGGAAGTGGTAATGGCATTTTAATCTGTCATTTGAGTGGTATTACATCTTGCATGTTAATATCAATAAATCATTGATACAATTATTTTGAGTAATAAGTATAATTACTATGAACAAATGAGAACATCACAGAGAAGACTGGCCACTGCAGTACAATTGTAATGGCACACTTCCACTGAAATTCAAAAGACAACCAATTGTGATAAGGAAACACATTTGTTTTATTTGAATTTCTCTTCACAAATGGACACCACAAATAACACCTTCACTGGGGCAGTGTTGTGGTAGGTTCCAAATGTACTGTCCTCTCTATTTAAACCATCTATTATTATTATTACATCCACCAAAGAGGTTATGTTTTTGCTTGCATTTATCTGTCTGCTTCTCTGTCTGTATTTTAGCAAAATAACTCAAAAAGTTATGGATGGATAGACACTGGCACAAGGAAAAAATATAAAATTTTGCACACAAGTCTTTCATTCAGTAGGTCGGGGCAGACTGCTGCTTGCAGAAGTGAGAGTGAAACCGATTCATTTATAATGGGAGTGGGGGTGTGTGTGTGATCTGCCTTGGAAGAGGTCTTCGCTCTCAGTGCATTTCTAGTTGTAATAAGGTCTTCTGTATTTTGCATGTTTTTCAGTATAAATCATGTCTCATCTCGTCTCATCATCTGAACCCGCTTTATCCTCACTAGGGTCGCGGGGGTCACTGGGGGCCTAATTTAGCTACGATGGGCGAAGGTGGGGTACACCCTGTATGAGTCGCCAGTTCATTCTAGGGCTAACCCTCCACCCTCACTTGTGTCAAATTTTAGAAATTAAGATTTTATATTTATCTGAAAGCTTATTTAAAATGGTTGTGACCAATCAGAGGCTGTTTTTCAACATCGCCCTAGCAACAATGGATTTTGTTTACCCGAAAAGGCTTTGTTCTGTTCATCTTGGTTCAAATGTATAATTATGTAGATTTCTATTCAAGGCTTGTCTAGAGGGAATCCCCATCTTTCCAACGGTACCAAACATGACGGGAAAATAACTAATGCAAGCATGAAGGAAAGCTGTGTTTTGAGCTGATTTTTCTTTGTTTTAGACTTAATTACTGTCAGAGTCAGTAGTTGTCCTTCCTAAAAGGCATGATTTGAAGCGCTTATGATAGGAATTTCACAAAAACTCATACAAGTGTTCAAGAGACATTTTACTTGGATTTTATGCATAAACTTCAAATTCAATCATTTTGATCCATATCACATATTTGAGGCTATAGCTAGAAATACTGCTGTGTGACTTCCCACTGGGTTTGTGCTGGAGGGTCACATATAGACAAACAATCACTCTCACAAAATTCTATTTACGAAACAAAGCCAAAACCCCTAAGACAGAAATACTATGTACATTACTGTACGTAACTGCAAAATGTACGTAAATATGTCACGTATGGACTGTACGTAGCATCCCATTGGCTATGAGGGAGCTACCCATGATGCAATTTGTGCGCCTTTGACCCTCATTCATCGATCCGTACCTGTGCTGGCTGGCACACGTACACAGCCACCCACTGAAACCC
This sequence comes from Siphamia tubifer, assembly GCA_020466265.1. NCBI lineage: Eukaryota > Metazoa > Chordata > Actinopteri > Kurtiformes > Apogonidae > Siphamia > Siphamia tubifer. The sequence continues at coordinate 31,652,367 of CM035794.1, read as the reverse complement.
CACCACAGCACACATTTGGTATTAATGACAAGCCCAAAGAAAGTGATAGAAGAGAATGAAATGTGAATGAAAAGAAGAAGTGGACCATGCCACCAACAGAAGTGAAACAGGAGATGATAAAAAAAGGAGGAGGCAAAAAAAAAAACACCCCAAAAAATGTCACCGAGCCATGCCATCGCCTGACATATATGCCCTGCGCACACCAGGAAGAGCACGAAAACTCATCAAAGGCAACTGTCCCTGAATTTACACCCCGCCAAACGTCCATCAACAAACACCACTGAAAGCAAAAGTGACAATTAAAACAAGCACAATGGTATGAAAATGACCCGCATGTCTGGTTAATTTTAATGATTTTTAATATTCAGTCAATGAAGACGTCCCCACCGAGACAAAAAAATTACATCTAAAATACTTTTACTTTTACTTACTTTTAACACATATTTCATACAAAATTGGTAAAAAAAAATTTCTACTTTTAAAGGGTTTAGGACAGGCATGTCCAAACTATTCCACAAAGGGCCGATGTGGCTGCAGGTTTTTCTTCCAACCAACCAAGAGTTGTCTGAAGACTGAGATCAGGCCCTTTGTAGAATAGTTTGCACATTCCTGGTTTAGGGGGTAGCATTCGGGGTCTTAGAATGAATCGGGCCTTTTACATGTAAAATGTGACTCCATTTACGAAAAATTCATGGTACGAAACCACTTCTGGAACAAATTAATTTTATAAGTAAAGGTACCACTGTATTTAATTTAAGGATTATGTAGGTATTCTTAAAAGCTTGGAGTAAATTTAAGGGTTATTATATTAAAAAATTAAATTTTTTTGTGGAGAATCAATGTTGTAGAAGATGACAGTATTTCCATGTTCACTATGGAGCCTCTGAACATCCATTTGGCTTATATCTGATGACTGTGAAAAGCTGAAAAACTGCATTTTACACAAGATATTTGCAAATTATTGATAGGATTAGTGGATCAACATGTATTAGACAGTTTATATGAGTAGATGGTACTGGTTAAAGGTAGATGTTTTGGTCTTTAAATGGTAAATGATCTGCACTTATATAGCGCTTTTCCACCTTCGTGGTGCTTTATGGGTTAAAGTAACATATACTTTTCATTTAGGGAAGTAAAGTGCTCCATTCTCCACCTTACAGTCAGCACTGTAAATGCGAACCCAGATAATCTCACATCTCGCTACACGTTCATGCTGCAGTCAGGGGTATGTGGAGCGTGTGATGTCAACCAATTTGACGACTAGGTCAAGGGTTGATGCAGTACAAAGAAATAGCTGTCGCATTTTAGTTGGTGTGGCCTTATCGGTCTCATGTTTTATTCACTAATGCTGGTGGTTCACCTCTCACTTTCCTCTTTTCAAGTGCCAATCATTTCAGCCACGTTATCTGCAGTCCTATTTTGCTGCACACCTATTCAATGTGTGTTCTTTTTCTTGCTGAAATAGTATCTTAGACAGGAACATTTTGGTAATCAAAGTGGCATTGGCATAACTACTATAGTTCTGTATTTTTTTTTTCCAACAAGTGATTAAACAGTGTTATTACCACAGCCAAATAGAAGCCTAATTAGCATATCTGAATTGATTTTGTAATCACTATTCATTTCAGTAACATAGACAGATATTGGAGGATATCACCACAATTTCCCACACAAAACATGCCAGTTATCAAAATTTCTGACAGAACCCTTATTTTAAAGCAGAAAAAGGTTTACTTCTACACTCACAAAAAGGATTTATGGTAAGGCTGATATCCATATGTACTGCTCAGATATGAGACCCAGAGCTGCTCCTCCCCCCGGCCCACTATTGCCCTATCCACTACAGTCATAAAAGTCTCTCTCTCTCTTATTTACTTTCCCTTTAAGAGCCATTACCATGTCACGTTATCTGTGAAAAAAGTTTTAGTGGCTTCACTCTCTTTATCTCTTGTACACTTCCTCTGAATCTGGCACAAATCAAATATCTGTCTTCCCTGCTCACTCATCTAACCTGTCTTATCTCCCCCCTTCTCCCTCTTCACTCATATATATCGAAGTGTCTCTTCTTTACATACTCATATAATACTAAGGACACAATGTCACAGTCCAAAATTATATCAGAGACAAAAAATGAAGAATATACAAACTGAGTGATCTATACAATTCAACTCAGGAGTTCTTGCTTAAATTCTTTGTTTTTTTTTCATGCCATAGAAACTTAAACTGAAGGTTTTCTCTTCTGTTCCACTTGCTTTTCTATCTCTATCATTTCTTCTTTCTTTTGTAAAATGTTTTCTGCTGGACTGCAAGACTATGAATGGATGAGGTGATACAATGTAAACTGCATTCAATTAACCCTTTCCACATGAGTCCTTTTTGCACATGTAACAAAGGTTATCTCACCTCTGTTTTCAATCTGCAGCTCTTAACAGCTTCTTCCATTTCTTCCCACACACAGTTATTGCCTTACCTTGACTTTACCTCAGTTATGTATTTTGTAATTTTTTTTATTTTTATTTTTTTTAATGTTATGTGATGACACTTAACCTGATGTACCATAGTTCAAATCCCCACCTGAAATGGCAAGTACATCAATTTAATTATAATAAACAGGTAGGGGAGCTTGCTAGTGACTAATCTTAGTCAGCTTGATTAATGATGTTTATGTATTGTCTGAAATTGGCCAAATTGGCCACTCCTTGTCCGTGGCTTGTTTATGTGTATGTACACATATGTGTTTGGTGTATTATAACTGCTATGTTTCAGAATTGGGTGCCCTCTAGTTGAGTGCACATCGGCACCACCCCTCTGTAATCACTGTACCATCTTTGAGCATCAGTGATCTCTGAAAAACAATGCATGAATCATCATTAATTATTATGATAATTATGCACATTCCCTACCGAAGGCAGTATCTTCCTCAGTGTTGTATACTTCCAATACATTTTGTATCAAAGGATAATTTTAAACATGTATGCAGATCACAACATTCCTCCATATGTGTAACTGTATTTCATTCATTCTCTGTCGATGTATATATCAATTGTAATGTTGTGTTGGTGTTCACTAGATAATTTCAACCAGACAGAAACTCCAGGAATCTAAAGAAGATCAAGAATAGGTGCCACTTGTAAATTATTAAATACTGTTAATGTCATTGAAGGTTTTTGCTGACCATTATATTCCCACTAGGTGTTGTCAAAATAAAGAAAAAAAATAACGTGGATTAATCTATCAACATGATTAATCTGATTAAACATTTTAAATTTTATTTATAGAGCCCCAAATCACAACAATGTGATTGGAGAGAACAATCAATCACAGAAATAGATGAAGTCCCAAGCATCCCCTGTCCTTAGACCCTCCTAGAAAGAAAAATACTCCAAAACCCAGTGGGAAAGAAGCAATCTTGCCCACTGAAGGAGAGATCCACTCCCATGGATGGAATGTGACCAATATGGATGAAAAATGTATATTTAATGTGACTAATCAAAATGAATCCACAGCAACATATTAAAACAGAAGACCAAACTCTCCCACACAGTTAACCAGGCCAGCACAATCATTGGAACAGCACAACCCCCCCCCTGTCAGAACTATACAGCCAGTCTGTGGTCAGGAAGGCCACCCTGATCACAGAGGACCCTTCTCACCCCCTCCACCACTGCTTCCAGCTGCTGCCATCAGGCAAAAAATACAGGGTTCCACTGGCCTGGAAAATATTTACAAGAAATATTTCACTCCTACTGCAATAACCACCCTAAAGACCCGGAAATGAGCACTCTGTTGTTGTTTTTAACTGCCCCCATTGTCCCCTTTTTAGGCATGAATGCACTTGACTAACAATAGATCTATATCTATCTATCTATCTATCTATCTATCTATCTATCTATCTATCTATCTATCTATCTATCTATCTATCTATCTATCTATCTATCTATCTATCTGTCTATCTGTCTGTCTGTCTGTCTGTCTGTCTGTCTGTCTGTCTGTCTGTCTGTCTGTCTGTCTGTCTGTCTGTCTGAACCTGTAATTAATTTGATTATTTTTTTTCTTATAATTCGACAGTTTTAATTCCTACCTATTTCAGTGTACTACATTCTGTTTTCCGCAGCACTGGACTTGCACCCTGGAGATTAAAAACAGCTGCTATTTATCCTTATCACACAGTGGTATGACATGATGTCCAATATAGAGATAATGCAAATGATTAATTAATTATACAACATATATTAGGTTGGAAAGACCAGTATATGTGCATGTATGAGTGGATTTATTCAGATGTGGAATTTGCACGCTAGCACATATGAGCACACACACAGACAACATTAATGGGTATACTTATGCGTTGCTGAATGACATCATATGTGCTTATGCGCAGCATGCTACATACATCTTTATCGTTCCTCTCCACTTTTAGTAGCATTCGAATCATCCTCTCAGGGCAGTTAATGGAGGAAGAAAGTCAAAGAGAGGACAACGTATCCTGTCTCTCTCTCCCTCTCATCCTATTCACAGATAAGAAGATGCTCTACAGCAGGCTAATGTAAGCCCTCAAGACATACTAACCATTTCCCCCTAATGTTCCACCTATTAGTTATTAATGACAGAGCTACACACAGTGAAAGTGAGCTACTGAGCTCTGGGATTGGTTGCTATGTCCCAGGCCTGGCTGTGTTTTTATTTTATAAAATGGGAAGAACAGATGATATCTGTAATCTGTAATCCCAGGGTGCAAGCCTGTAAAAACATGTTCACCTCTTTCTTTCTTTCTTTCTTTCTTTCTTTCTTTCTTTCTTTCTTTCTTTCTTTCTTTCTTTCTTTCTTTCTTTCTTTCTTTCTTTCTTTCTTTCTTTCTTTCTTTCTTTCTTTCTTTCTTTCTTTCTCTCTTTCTTTCTTTCTTTCTATTCGGACATGTTTTCAGTATCATCTCAACACAGGAATAAACATGTCCAATATTCTAGTTTTCCAAAAACCAACAAAGACACATAAAAAGAACCACTCCCCACCCACATTGGTCCACATGCATACGTTCACCGCTTTCTGTTGTATGATGAGTACTTTATTTAGCCTGCTGCATATTGAGCTTTGAATAAACAGCAGTATCCTTTGTGTTGTGTTTATGTCTCTCCCTTTTATTTTCTGTGTCCTTTAAAAAAAAAAGCCCTTACTGAGTGAGGAAGATTACAGCCATGTGGTTTAGCCATGTGGAACAGACCTTTTTGTTTTCTCATCCCAGGAGCACTCTGTCTATGGACACTATTATGCATGAAGGTCAGTCTCAGGCCACAACGGGCCGCCATATCTCTTTGCCACCCCCTGCCCCATCCCGCACCCATAGCCTCCTCTCCTCAGCCTCTTTTGCTTATCGACAGTGCTCACACCTGTGGCAGCCTGGCTGTGCTCCCCAGCAGTCGCCACAGGCCCCAGACAGGATAACTGCAGATAACCTTTAAATCCAAGGCAGAAAAAAAGATGGCAGGGTGGGGGAGGGAGGACTTTTCGGACACTGCCAGCAACTGTGGGGCCTACTGGCAGGCAGCCGGGCTGAGGATATGCCCAGGCTTAGCTTCATCCCCTTGACTTGGGCTAAAGGCCAGCCCTGTCACTTGACCTAGTAGTATAGGACAGACCAAAAAGTAGTTAGTGTGCTCTCTGTATTTTGGTGTATAGTGTTATTAGTATTATTACCAAATTCATATGTTGTGTCTCATAATTTGAAGTCAAATTTAAAATAAGTTCTGATTATAGGTGTCATAAACACTGCACTGCATGTGGACTGACTCTAGATAAAGAATAAGAAAACAGACAAAAACACACTACAGCCAAATTGTTGTGGAAGTTTTGTATCACACAGGAGAGAAAACTGTTCAAATCACAAGGCAATGCAAAAATGCAAATTGTTCACACAAAATAATTTTTACTAGTGCAATGATTCTAAAGTGACCCTGTGTATCAATTAGTAACAGATTAAATGAAACTCTCTCAAATTACTGTAACATTAACAGGTATACAATGTTGAAATTAACATCCACAGCTAAAATTAATAAATTCACATTCTGCCTGCAATTGTTTCTGTTGTGTTACATTGGATAATAGAGGTGATATTGGCATTACCATTTGTGTATCCACCTCCTGTCAGGTCTTCCTCCTACCTCCAGTCCTCCACAACTCTCTAATCCATACCCCAGCCAGACTGTGGGCTCCTCAGAGACTTTCCTACCCCGTTTCCTCTCTTCAGCAATTGACAATAAGGCCTGTTTCAAATCTAAGCCTATGTCTTCTGTGTTCTGAGTTGCTCGATGGGGTTTTGAGCCCCCAACCAAGCCTCCAAGGCAGTTCTGCCTGGAAGGCACTCCCTGCCCCCAGCGGCTTTAGCAAATCACAGCACTCAAGGTAGATTTTTGTATTTTTTCCTGAGGACTTGGCAATTGTACAGTTCAGCCAAGGTGACTCATCTGTACCTTGATAAAGTGATTTAGCTGTAACCTGTGTAATGTTGTGAAATGTTGTTAATACTGCAGTTGTCATATAGGCTATGTATGGTTACCTGAATAGGCAGCTATTCTGATGAGCTAATTAGCTTTTTACTGTTGAGGAGGTTTAGCATAGGAATCAGACTGCTTTTGTATTTGCTTTTAAAAATACCCATCTTACCCAAATACTGATCTTTAACATCACTGATATTAAAGGTATTCCCTGTCAACTTAATGTAAATTCACACAACTGCCACCTTACAGACTGACTATTATAGTTAATACATGATTAACATTTGGTTTAGCTAAAGGTACCTTCCACATTAAATGATAACTAGCTCACTAGCTAGCCTTTTAACTAAACATAGCTTTATTCCAACAGCATGCAGCTTAAACAGCTATTTTTAAAAGCAAATACAAAAGCAGCCAGATTCCTATGCTAAACCTCCTCAACAGTAAAAAGCTAATTAGCTCATTAGCATACCTGCCTATTCAGGTAACCATACATAGCCTATATGACAATTGCAGTATTCACAGTTATACACAGTTTACAACATTTCACAGCATTACACAGGTTATAGACAAGTAACTTTATCAAGGTACAAACGACTCACCTTTGCTTAACTGCTTGCTTAAATTAAAAAATCTACCTCGAGTGCTGTGATTGGCTAGAGCCACTGGGGCGGGGAGTGCCTTCCAGGACCAGCTGCCTTGGAGGCGTGGTTGGGGGCTGAAAACCCCATCAAGTTTCTGAGTCTATAAAGAACATGTTTCAAAGAACAGGTTGCGACTAATACATTTTAGGAGAAGGGGTTGCAGTGATGACAGCCTCAGGGTAAAATGTCCAATAGAAACGACAGCGCAGTGTGTTTACTTCCTCCACCTCTCAATCCAGCATCATTACTCATTCCCCTCCACATGTGCCTGCCAGGCTCACCACCTCCAAGCTCAAAAAATGCAGATGCTCAAAAAATTTCAACCAGTGATTCATCAGCCCTACAGAAATATCTATACACTGCTTTTTATTTAAAATGATGATTGATCAGGGTGTGTAAAAGACATATTAATTATACTGTAGATGTGGTGGATAATGCTATCGCAGTTCTGTGATAAAAAATGTGTTTTGCCTTTTATGCAAATGCATCTAAATGGCTCCTTTGACCCTATACTGATACAATATTGAGTAATATTGCAGAAGAATACAGTTTAGTAGACCACAGGTTCCAATATAATGTGGACAGTGGCTGCATGCCGGGAGGATGCTATCAAATATTGATTAATTACAAGTAAATCAAGTCAATGACTTTTTCATGCCTGATATCATATTTGTGCTTTTTAATAATAATTTTAATTAAAAAGCCATACCAGATTAGATGCTCAAAAATGATTAATGCGTGCATGCACGTGAAATGGCACACAACAATGTCATTTCTTTTTAATAAACTATGTGTTGATGTCTTTTAGGGAATGTTACCATGTGGCATTCTGAGATGTGGAGAATGTATGACCATTCTGATCATATATCTTTGACAGGGGACATCAAACTCATTGTCTTTCAGGGGTCACATTTAATCAGATCTCCCGTGGGCTGGATCAGTAAAATAATAATATAGTAACATATAAATAATGAGAACTCCAAATGTTTGTCTTTGGTTTAGTGCAAAAAACTAAACACTGTTAAATTATGAAAATACTTACTTTTTAAACTATCCAAACAAAAAAGATGTGTAACCTGGTTAAACAATAAGTTATGAGTTATTAGTTAATCAGAAGTGTTGTTCAGAAATATGTTAAAAATCATAAATACATTACATATGCTATAAAACATTTAAATTAACATTTTCTTTAATACTTTAAGCTAAAAAAACATTTTAAAAATACCCAGATATAATTTAGAAATTAATACAGTAAGCCACAGCTCGTTTAATGTTAGCTTTTATTTTGAAGGCAGGATGTCCTCATTATGTACGGGGTTTCCTTGGTTCATTTGTATTAGGTGTGCCAAGCTTGTAAACCGGAAGTGCTTGAAACAACGCTGTAGCTTGATAAAAAAAAACTTTGCCGACGAAAGGGAGAAGTCGACCGCAGTTTCTCCTAGTAAGTTGCAATTTGGAGACATCTGCCGATCATTAATTCAATAGTCATTAATAGAGTGTCAATCTATTATTGTTTACAACACTGATGGGTACCTTTTGTGAGGCAACATCGTCCCGCAAACTGTATTTGCCTTGAGGTTAAAGATGTTAGCTTCGTATTAGCAGTCAGCATCCATTGAACATGTGTATGTTCCCACTGTTGCTACAATTATGTTTTAAGCATTGCTAAATCTGCTTGCTTAATGTATTTGTTTCATTATTTCGGATAGAATGTGCTTAATTGTTACCTAGAAATGTATAATATTGGCATTAGATTGTAAATGCATATTTCCGGGGCGCAGCATGTGGTGAACCAGAGCGGAGACCAGTGTGGAAGTGCTCTCCTTCGCCATTTTGTGACTACGCCATCTTGAGAGTCTTCATCCATCCATCTCCACCTCTTTTCATCGCACCCAAACCACGTTCAGGCCTGCAACGTATCGTGAGAGTATTGGTAACTGCCGGCTATAGTGTATGTATGCATGTGTATGTGTGTGTGTGTGTGTGTGTGTGTGTGGCCACTTGCATAATTGAATCCTATTGTTACCTTTACCTAAAATTAAAATTATTTAGTAAACTTTCATTTTCTATATATTTTAAATCTGTGGGTGATTTTTATATTTAATTACTGATGTGCATATGTAAATTGGGGTTTAAGTAAAGGGACCCGGAATTAGTGAATACATTTGAAAATGTAATAACATTAGTAGTTTTGAGTTAGAAAGAACTCAGGGGCCCTTATATACTGAGTGTAAGTGAGCTACAGATGTAAATAACCTGAAAGAAATTTTCTATAGACATTTCAGGTTTTTCATAGTCGTTTGAGTTATTCAAGTGTTATTGTTCCAGAATAGTTTGTTAATGTGTATATTGTTATTTTGTTGAACTAAAACAAGACAAAAAATTTAAAGTTATTATTTTTATGTATAATTTTCACATCAGTCAGAAGAAAACATGAAATAATTTTTTGTAGGTTCTTATTAGTGGTGTAAAGATAAACTGATTCTAATCAGTTATTGGTCTGTGTCGTATGAGATCTGAGTGAATCGGTCCACAGAGCCCTCAATTGGTAAAACTGCCTTCGAACGGGCTGATGCGCCGGAGTTACGGCTGTGAATTGGTTTCCTGAGGTCCAGCCACCGATCTGTAATTATGTTCATTATATGTGTTACCAAGTGGCTTAACAATGACATAGTATTTATGTTCAGAAATGTATACACGTTAAAACTTCCAACCGGAGATGTATCTGCTATTTTTTAATTCATTTTTTTCCGGTATGGATAGAGGTAAAGTTAAAGGAAATGCAGGTAGAGTACAGGGAGTGGCAAAATAAAAGCCTAAGCAGCTGAATCGCGTTATTGTGAAGGGCGCTTTCCACCCACAGATTTCCAAAACACATGATGACTTTAATGCTAACACGTAAGATGTTTGTCTGATGTAAAAGATGTTACTCTATGAGTAACTCTGATGTGGTATACGTTAAAACTGAATATAAAGCTAAGCACTTAGCTCCTGTGTAAAAGAATGTTTAATCATGGGTTGGGTTACGGGTCTAATGTATGCGGGTACGAGTTTGTAAAGTAGGGACTCAGTCAGTCCCATCAGTCCACCAGCACTTAAGTCACATGTCTCCGTCAGTTCACCTGTACTGGATTCCTGGTGAGTCTCCTGCTGTCATGTCTTTAAAAATACCTCTGTAAACCAGACACCAGCATCAGAAAGAGTTTTTATCAAATCAGTGGATATAGTTTCAGTGACATTAGTGGTCTGAGGCATGATTATGTTGATCAGTTGACTTTCCTCAACTTTCTGTCTAATCTGTGTTATGCTCAGTGTATTAAACTAATTAAACTTTATGACAGTTGTATATTTTATTTTGACTTTCTTGATGGAAAGTAAGTTTTTTTTATTTTAAATATGAGCGGAGTTTTACAAACCTGTTAAATTAGTAATTATCATTACATTTCACTAATACTAGTTATCTATAGTTATATTGTCATTAATATCTGTTATCTACAGATAGGGCCTATATTGTATAGACTTCAGTGTAAGTTGTGTGAATTTATGTTCAGTAGTTCCTGCTCTATTGTCTCTGTGACACTTAATAAACAAAAGGATATGGTTTTGAAATTCTATTTTTCTTTTTCTTAGTAACATAAAATAAAATGAGTCATTGCAGTTAAATTGTCAATTTGTATTGAATCAAACGTAACTATATCGGTTCGAATCGTACAAAATTGTTTGCTAATTTTTATGAATGGCCCTGAATCGAATCATGGTCTGTGAATCCAGATTTGGATCAGATTGTTGTGTGAGTGAAAGATTCACGTCCTTAGTTATTATACTATTTCACTTAAGATGATATTATCTGTATTGTATGTGGAACCTGAACTAAAAATAGTTCCATAGCATTGCCTATGAAATTTCTACACTTTGCAAATTCATCCCACGGGCAGGATTTGAACCTGTGGTGGGCCATGTGTTTGAGACCCCTGATCTAGGTTTATTTATTTCAGTCCTTTCCCCGCAAACTGATTGCTTCTTTGCAGAACACTTGAGTTTGTACGGAGATGCCTCAGACACTTGGTTCTTTTTGTTTCTACATCTGAATTTACAGGTGTGCCAAAGATATGGCGGTTAATGCTGGCTCATTAGTATTGGACTGTCAGTATTACATGACCTGTGAGGCCAAAAAAGCAGAAATGAATCAGCGAGAAAGCAAATGGCATCTTCAGTCACGTAGCATCAATGTGTGCAGTGATTTGAGGCCACCGGGTGGTTGTGAACAGCTAACGAGGTCTACGGTCGAAGCTCGTAGTGACTTAACAAGTTTGTGTCAGACTCACTGGGGGTGGGGGTCAGCATGTTGCCACTCACTGCCGAGGGAGCAGGCACAGACACAACTTCTAATGAACACAAAAAATACAGTTGCCAGAATATGGAAGAAAATAACTTACAACACTTCTGGTACATGATCACAATAAAATACATGTCTTCCAGTTGGATTTTCTACTTTTGGTACCAAATGCAAGAATGGGCTCCAGATGATTAACGCCTACTGTACCATCAAAGTATGAAATGCTGCAACATTCTGTGACTATGCGCGCCTGTTCTGTTTTATTTTCGTACAGAACCCTGTCTCCATAATAAATAAATAGCTGCTCTTGTCATCTGGGAAATACACAGTATTTTCCACAACTAAAATTATCTTGTTTCACTGCCAGATCTCAGACTCATTCTAAGTCTCCCTTCACCTTCCCTGCTTGACATAGGCAAAAGACTTTGAACTATACCATTGTGGATGTGAATTTCATGTTTATTTGTCTTTAGTACATTTTAGGATTTGGTCAGTATATTAGTGTGAGGAGAAGTATACTACAACTGTGGACGTTAAACCAACAAAATAGTTGGATATTATCTTCACAGACTGGACGTACAATTTTGTGATCAATTAAATCTTTTAAATCTCTTACAGTATACTCACCATATTTACATGAAATTCAAGCAGCCACAAGTTACATCAGTTCATCAGCAGTGCTGGGTAAGTTACTTTGACAATGTACATTAATAAAAAAGTACAGTAATTACAAGTACTAGTTACTTCCACAAAAAAGTAATAGCGTTACTACCTGTTATTCCATTAGCAAAGTAATTAGTTACCAGGAAAATTATTGTTACTTTTTTTTTCTTGGCTTAAAAATGTCAAAGAAATGAAAAAACAGTTAAACAAGGGAATGCGTCCTTGTTCTGTGATGTTACTTTGGATGTGATTTAAGATGCTTCCTTAATTAACCTATGTGGTACACCTCACGTCAGTTTAGAACATTTACTCAAAATGTAAATAAAACACAAAGCCAGAACTTCTATAACAGCTAGACTGGGACAGTAAGTTGTCACCATGAAAGTGCCGTGGTGCATATGGCTGCATGTGTGTGTGTCTGTGAGCCGACAAAGCAAGTGTTTTCTTTTCTCAGTGACTGACTTCAACCAGTTAATGAGGCTCAGTGATCGATTTTTAATGCATTTTATCATCCCTATTCCACGTCTAGTCTTCTGATTTGTTTTGGCGCTTTTTGTTAATGATGTTACCATAGCAACTGACGCAATATAATGGTGTCAGCGAAAGGTTCCATTTCTGTATGGAGACGCATGTCTGAGAGGACCGGGCTTAACTCATGGTAGTTCCTCGAAAAAAGTCCTGGAAGTTCCGATAGTGGAAACACTGTAACACGTCACATTATTTCCTGAGTAACAGTAACGGTGATAGTTATGGATAAGTAATTACTCCATTACTCAAAATGTGGGTGCGTTAGTAATGCCGTTATACTCTAACGCTGTTATTCCCAGCACTGTTCATCAGTGCTTGATCACTTTGCTAGACTACAGCAGTGTGGGGACATGGTAACCTGACTCATGCCAGATGTATGGATGTGTCACATGGCTGCTAGTATCTTACATCTGGGAAAACACAATTAGCTTCTCTTTAAGGAAGGATTGTCAATCTAAATCATTCACACGGATGGGAGAAACCAGGTGCTTGTCATTTTGAATGATGTACGACAATGAACACATGGAAAGCAGAATGTAACAGGTCTTACCATACCCAGTTGGTAGAAGAGCCATAATATCATTGCCACCAATAAATTCTTTCAAAACTGTTCTCTGTTCATCTTTTAAAGAATCAATATGCAGTAGTTTCGACAACACCATTGAAATTGTAGAATCAAAGCTGAGTTCAGTCTCCTCCATGCTAGCCGCCATGTTTTTCAAACCGACTGTGTCGAGAGTCTACATCATAACTGTTAAAATAACGCCCAGTGATCCTGATTGGTCCAACCATGATTTGGCTGTAGACAACAGAATGTCTATTGTGGTTTACCAGAGCCTTGTGTCAGCTCACAAAGCTGAGCAGAAACACACAAGGGTTGCCGAAGGCCAGGCTAGGGAAATGAGGCTTTGGTTCCTAATGTGATTTGTTTATCCTTAAAATCTTTGGTCATCCCACCAGAATAGAATGCTCTACAGTTCTACACTTTTGAAACATGCCTGTGAAAATAGATTATTTGAACTCACTTTTATTATTATTATTATTTATTTCTATAAAATGTACAAGTTTCCAGTGTGACACAAGTGCACCAGGTCTGAATGGAGCTGCTCTTCTGTCATGTTTACATCAGCCATCTGTAGCCTACACTGAGACACAAAGTGAGGCAAGGCAAGACAACATATTGTTAGATTAATTAATTGACATAAGTAATTAACAAGTAATTAAAAGTAATGGATTAGCTATTCAGCCTTTAATTAACCTTGATTAAACCTAGGTGATTAAAGACATTCCTCTTTCCTTACAGATAGAATTAACATATTGGTAACTTGCCTAAGTGTCTCTGAGTTTCCAAAAAAGCACTATATAAATTTGAGGTATTATTATTATTTTATTTAGATTTTTTTTTTAAATTCTTAATAAATAATTAAAAACATACTTTTTAATCTCATAACTGCACCGTGGTTGTGGGCAAGGTTGCTCTGCTATCTTTTCAAACTCAATATGCACAGCAATGAAAAACTGGACATTGAAATAACTGATGATGTATGATTAAGTGTCTGGAAAACACAATTGTCTTCCACTAATTCTTGGAGTTGGAGGGACATCTGTTGGAAAAACCTTAGCTTTTTTCCCCTTTCTGTTATTCTTAAACAAAAGGCCAAACAAACTAACACTCAGCAGTGTTGTTGGAGAGAATGTCGGGAATTCTGATGAATATATTTTTCTGGTCCTGCCCCTCTATCCAGATTTACAAGAAGCAAATGTGAAATCATCTCTAAAGTTTGTGGTTTTTAAATCAGCACATCCTCTACTTCCTCTTTCTTGGTCATGAATCTGGTGGTCTTAGTAAGAATGATGCTTAGTTCCTCAAGGTCTCCTTGTCGTTGATAGCGAGTAAAAAGAAACTGTACAAGAAAAGAACCTTTAAAACACTTTAAAACCACCGCTATAAACCATTAAGTGTCCAAACAATGTGATCTCTGAAATCCCTTAACCTCATGACCTGTTTGGTCTGGGTTTGTCTCTCTCTCTCTCTCCCTCTGTTAAACTTTCATAAATAAATGTAAAAAAAAAAACCACAGATCTCTTCTTCAGTAAATCAATTATAGTTTTACTGGCAAAGTGCTATGGTACAGTACAGGCATCCACACTCTCATCGCTATTTGTTTACTCAAGATGTCCATGTTATACCATAGTACTCTGGCCTAGCCACGCTATCTCTATTCATTATGTGTATAGGTCTAGGAACACTTCATAGTCGGGGGAGGTTACAGACTCTGTATTTAGAAGTAGCTTAGCTGCGCTAGATACCCCTAGCAGCAGCAAATCAAATTTGCTACCATAGACGGTCTAGTTATGCTCAATGTAACTTTGGGCTAGATTCCCCTGAAACTGTGTAGAGTCAAAGGGTGGGCGTAACAAAGTGATGACAGAGCTGCGATGATTCAGAGAGAACCAACCAGAAACAAGTATAGCAGAAGAAAAACAATGATGGCTGCTGATTGTGTGGTGATTTCTTTTTTTATCAAAGATGAGTGAAGAATGTGACAAAACGTCAGCAATTTTTTATTGAATTTTTTACAGAAGTGACAACAGTCATTAAACTCAATAATCCACCATTTTGTTTAGTCATTCCTAACTTTCTCTGGACTCCTCCATGAACTTTCCAGCATCTAACCACGTCATCCTAAAGATAATGTTGATTAGTTGTAATTACTGTCCTATTGCATACAGAGAATTTGAAAGACAACCTTTTAGCCCTACCTCCCCTGCTTATGGAGTGTGGCAAGACCCATATATGAAATGAATGGGGATAGTGGAGATGGGCTAATTTAGAAGTGTTTGGTTTGTTTTGTTTTGTTTTGTTTTTGTTTGTTTGTTGTTTTTTTAAATCTGATTACTCACTGGTAACTTAGAAATAAAATATTCAAATTTCTTCTTACAGAGCACACACACGCAGAAGCCACATTGTGTTGTAAATGGAAAATATTTGCCCTGTTCCCTGTAGCCTTTAGATGCCTCTTGAAGCTGATGGGTCATTTATAAAAAATAAATAAATAACTTTCCTGGTGTGTTGGGGCATTGAAGGGTTAAGGGGAATCCCCTCCACAGGCTCAAACAGCTCATGTAAGAAAGTCCTAAACACCACAGGAGGCTCCTGTTGAAGCTGTTGCACAGGTGTTGTGGATGAGCACAGTGACTCACAAACAACTGCAGGGAAGTTTATATCCTGTGAGGAGTAGATGAGCTTCTTCTCTTCTGATCCTTAGCCAGATCTGATTTACACACCACTCGTTTGGTGGATTTGGAATTTGAGGCTGAAATATAGTGAGGATTGTGTCAGACTGGAACATGTGATATGAGCGGAATTTAATCTCAAGCAAGAGACAGCATTTGTCACATTAGGTTTATTCTTTTACAAGGTCTGTGCTTAGAAAAGCTAATTCATGGATGCATAGCTGGCCAGTGACCAAATCATTTAATTCATTTCTACTCTTGTTTATTCTTTGCTATTTTGTTTCAGATGCTCTTGTTTTTCACACGAACACTCAATTTCCTGGCAATACCAGCACAATGAGCAGGACCAAAGTGCGTGCCAAAACACTATGAATACTCACAGGATTAATTTGCAGCTGATTATGTCTCTAGCTTGGCAAATGGTCACATAATCTTCCAACTTCCAAATAAACAACAAACATAATTGACTTTGCCGACTTGGCAGGAAAAATATATATTGGATGATGCTTTGCTTATATAAACTATGTCATTTGAAAGAGGGCAGGGAGAGTCATACACCAGTTGACAATAACCACAAATTAAACAATAAACAGACGGCGGTTGTCAACCCATAGTGGCTGTGTTAATGGACACTCTTGTGCACCATTGAGGCTGTTGGTTAATATTAATGAAAGGCACATGTGATACAAAAGGCCATATTTATTTTCATATTTGCTCAGTGATCCAGGGAGCTGCAGACGTACTTCCATCAATATCACTTTGCCCCACCCGCAGGGCTTCGCTTTCTTCTTATTGGATGTTAACGATGTCTACACCTGCGCCTGTGGCGGCAGACCCATGGTTTGGACCGCGGCCATCGCTCATGATGGTGCTGGCCCACAGGACGGGATGCAACTGGCAGACCAAACCAGCCGGCATCTGTTGGGGGTCGGCTGGGCCATGGCTCTGAAGAGCCTGGCTGCCTTTAGCGATTTATTACTGGACACAAGTCGTTTCTTTTCCTCCACACCTCTCCCTACTCAAGAACTCTATTCTACAGGCTGAGTGCAGCCTTAATCAGAGCTGACATGCCGGGTGTCCTTGGGTGGAGTGACGTAGCTATTGCAGGTGTGTGTGCATGCTTGTGGGTGCGTGTGGGTTGCTGTGGCTCTGGAGGCAGTGAGAGATGTGTTCTGTATTATAAGCAGCAGAATGAAAGAGTGCAGCAACAAATGATTCTATGTAAACTCACTCTGACTGGATCAGGGGTACAGGAAGTTGGCAATAACAGGATGATGACATATATAAACAAGACACCTATTGTGGTATTTTTTTGTGGGTGTGTGTGCATTTGTAACATTATTTCCCATACACAATGAACATGTACGCAGTTGTGTTTGTGCTACCATTAAGGTTAAGGTTACTTTATTAATGCCCATAGGTAGATGCATTTTGTAGTTGAGGCGAAAAGAACAAAAAAAAAAGCATCCATCTCACACATACAGGCACACACATGAATGCATACATGTCATTGATGGTTGATCTCTACCTTCCTGTGCATAATTGTTATTTGTAGCTATTGGTGTTCTCTCTCACTCTGTCTTTCTCTCCCTTTGCTTGGTATGAGAGGATCACTCACTGCAGCAACAGAATACTTGTGGGACTTCTAACATCTGTCTGCATTTCCCTGACCTTCCCCTCAGTGCTGTAGGACTTTCTCTCCTCCTCTTCCCCCATGTATCTTTACTCTTCATTAACCATCATATCTCTTATGTTCTCTTTTAGTATTTTTACATGGTGCAAGCTTTATATTGCTTTTCTTTCAAACAACTACAAATCCTGTACTTTTATAACCTCATGAAAAGTGATATGTGCACATTTTTTGACGAAAATAGTAGGAAATTACATCTACGTGAGTTTTCAGTATTTCCTGAATAAGGAAAACTTCTATACAGGATACAGAGCTAGTTGTGATTAGACATATTGGCAATTACTGACCAGTGTTGATTTAGTGGATTGTGGACTTGGACATGGGTGTCGCTCTTGTCACCTCGTATATTTGTTAATCATGCACTGGTTATCAAAATGCAGCCAATATCTGGATTGCATCCATTTGGATGACATTAAAGCACCATCTCTAATGTCTTCTGATCATATTGTCCTTCAGGCTTTGTCACACTGTCACCTCCAGTTTGCTCTGGAGTGGTTTACAGATGGAGTGTTATGCAGAATGAGATGAGAGACAGATGACAATAAGCTGTTGCAAGTCTGAGATTGTGTATCTTTCTCCTAAATAAAAATGTGTCTTATGTCCAGAAAGCAGCGGTCCAAAGGAAGAGCCGTCGACTCTTCATCATGGTTATTACTCATCTTTCAAAGCCTTTCTGTTTTGTCTCAGAAATGGATCCCCACTAGGGACATGTATCATAGTTTGTCTTAGTTCATATAAATCATTTGCCTGCCTGCATTGTTTGTCTTGGGACATCTTTATGATTCACTTTGGGAGCCTACAGTAATCCCTTCTGTGCTTATAGGGTTTTATTCAGTATTTCAACCTAGTTTTCAGCGTTTTGTACTTACCTGTTAATACATGCATAATGGATTTAAATGAGTTACCTGTTGTATTGATATTTATAATTTAAACTAACCATCATCAGTCTGCAGTCTTGTACCAGAAGGTCCTCATCACATTTCATTCACTAATTAAATACTAAGGCATGTTACCCACACACCTCTAGTGGTGTGATGAGGTCATAACATTGGCATAAAAAACCCCCACAGACAAACAAAACAGCCACTTTCATTTTATTTATTGTCTGGTCAACAGGTGTCATTTTGAAATGTGTGAACAAGGTCAGAACTGCCAGTTTAGTCTGACTTGTATAGCAACAAACACAAACGTAACATTTTTATACCTACATTACACCATCAAACTTCATTCTTTTACCTCGGAGCGTTGTCAAGTGGTGAAAAAAACATTAATACTTCTATTTTTAATGACATTTTTCTTTGTTGTTTGTCACAAGTCTCACCCCCACTTGGTCATCTTCTGACGTTTGGTAACAAGCTCATAGTGTTAGTTTTCAAGGCAGTGGTTGATTACTGATTCACTCTGTCAGACTTATATAAAACTTAAATTGTTATATCTGCAGTACAAAACATTGACAGTTTCGCCATGGTGTCAGAACCATTTATTCAACCACATTACCATGTTCAAAAATTACCATAGTAGTAGCGACACTCCATAAGACAACTGAATGTTTAATGAGGTAAATGATTTGGCCTACATAGCATGTTACCAGACATTTCACACTGTAGTTTATTATGGTGTCCTCATCTACCATTTTGAAAGAATTTTCATTTGATTGTTTTTGGAACTTGTTCTCAATTGAAGTGTCTCTTGTGAGCCAGTTATTTTTGTTTGTGTGCAAGTTCAAAACAAACAAATACAGAAAAAAAAGTAAATGTGATAAAGTAGAATGTGGTTGTTTTATACCACTTCACAGCTGAATTGCATAACGGCTACTCTGTGATATTGTTGTGATATTAAATAGCATACACTACCGTATATGATTTTACTCATATTCCCTATTGACACTGTTCTCATCTCTCTTCTAATCACTTTTATTCCTGTTCTTCCTGCCAAATGCTGCATATGGCCTAGTCTTTTCCCCCACTCTTCTTTCTCTGTGTCTTTTATTAAAGTCTATCATTGTAGACTCTGGCTCCCCAACATTTCCCATCTCAAGTGCCACTCTGCAAATCTCCCTGTATTTTGCTGATGTTGCTTGTGTTTGCTGCCAATATGAGGCATTGCTATCAGTGCAGCCTGATCACACTCATCTGTTGTTTTCACACCCAAGATTTCTAATATGTAGGAATGGAGCAGAAAAGATCCAGCGTTTTGTTGGAAAAAAAGGAACAGATTAACACTTCCTAGCTGCTGCTTTGAATTGTCAAGCCTCCTTTATGGAATCTTAAATCAAATGTTGCCATTTGTAGCCTGTGATTTCTGTGATAAATTGGTGAGTTCCTTACTTCATTTATTAAGATAGATCAGGGTTCATTAGCAGGATATATATGGTGACCCAGAGAGCTATGCAAATTGCAATTTAAAGGTCTAGTGTGTATGATTCATGGGTATTTAGGAAGATATCCTTGCAGAGATGACTATAAAGCTCAAAATCATGTTTTCATTAGTGTCGAAACGCACAAAAACAACTGCTGTATTTATTTTGTTTTATTTGTGATTTTTTTTTTTCTACTTAACAATGAGCTGTTATCTCCAGAGGGAAGAGGGGGCTTTTGTCAAGACCATGCTGTGCTGCCATGTCTCTACAGTGGCTCAGAATGTACTTCCTCCTCTCCTTTTCATATGGCAATCAGTATTTCTGTCCACCCATCAGAACGTCTGTCCATCCATCTGTGTGTCATAATTTTGTTTCCAGACCATAACTGGAAAATCATTCAGCCTGTTTTATCTCTCCAAACTTGCTGCAATTTATCACTTATGTTTGGAGCGATGGCTTTTGCTCTTCGGCCCATTGTCCATCTGTCTTGTGAGTCTTGTGCTGTTTTTCATCGTTTAATTTCCGAAGCACAACTGGGCAACCATTGAATATTTCTCCAATAAATTATTCCTATACTACTCAACTTCTCTGCTGTCAGTGGGCAACATCAATACCAATATGTTATATTCAATATCACATATTAAATATTATTTGCAGCATTAATAGGAAGTATCACTTTTATTTTATGTGAGGCTGGAGGAGCCACTGTATTTGTAGTCTCCATAAGTAATGCAGAATAAGGGATTGAATACCACTTAAATGGAACCTATGATAGAACATGCACATAGATAAAACACATGCATATGAGGAAAACATCCTTGTCAAAACCACAACAAGAGCAAGATTATCTTAGCTGATGACCTCTCCTGGTCGCTACACATCTCCTCCACTGTAAAAAAAGGTTCACCAGTGTCTTCACTTCCTGCGGAGGCTACAGAAAGTACACCTTAGTCCATCAATCCTCACCACCTTCGAGAGAGGCACCATTGAGAGTGTGCTGACCAGCAGCTTCTCTGTGGTATGAGAACAGCAGTGCCTCAGACAGGAAGACGCTGTGGACAGTGGTGAGGACAGCAAAAAAAAAAAAAAATCATTGGTGTCACACTGCCACTAATTGAGGACCTGGCGAAGCAATATACTGTATATTTATAAGTGAACTTTGCTGTCAGGCTTTTTTATATTATTAGTATCATTACTATTCTTTAGTACATTTTATTATAGTGATTTATCTATCTGTCTGTCTATCAAATATACTAAAAGTAGAACAGATTTGACTCCAAGAGGACTAAGCAAAAACTGAAAGTTAAGAAAGTTAGTAAAAAAAAAAAAAGGAACAGGTATATGGGGATGTAAGCCTTTAGAGCTTTTGAGAATGACTATAAGGCAAAAGAAGGCTTTAAGGAGTTGAGTGAGATTAGGTGTTTTTTTTTTACTTGCAGTTTTGGTGAGGCCTTTAACTACCCCTCCAAAAAAAACCTTTGAAAATGTTCTTTCTTTGCATTCATTTAACCCTTAGATGGGTCATAATCGCAATCAATATTTTTTTTCCCTAAAGACTATTTAGGGAATATCTAAATATACCTATTTTAAAATATTGATTTCTACCAAATGGTTGAGATTTCACTTAATGATAAAAGTACAGGACTTCATACAAATACCAGGTACAGAAGATTAATTAACATGAAGTGCTAATTTATAAAGAAACAATGAATAAAAATAGAGACAAAGGCAAAGTGCTACATTTACTTAGAAAAAATGTAGAGTGGAAAAAAATCACGTTTTTTTTTTCACCTGTTTAGATTTTTAATTTTTTTCTGATTGATGTACTGTATTTCTTTCCTGATGCACCTCGATGTTACTTCAGTTGTATTTGCAACACTTTTGTTATTAAATTGTTGAAAATGATTTTGTGTATTTGCATGCATTTTCTTAACTTGCAGTATTATTACTTCACTTGCCTTTGTAGGAGGAAGTGAAACAGGGAGAAAAAGCAACAGACTGAGAGGTGGTGACAGTGGAGTGGGTGGCTGGGAGATTTTGCCATATCAGCTCCCTGATTGTTAGCTGATGTTCCTGCTGTAATGAGCCAGTCAAAAATTTCCAGTGGCCATTCAGGACCACAATTAACATGTATGAGCATCCTGGTTCTGATGAGTGTGTGTCAAACTGAGAGACGCTAATTGGCTGTACGGCGTAATGGAACCATATCCAGTAAGCTAATGGAGAGACGCACTGAGTGCCAGTGAGGATAATATACATTTACAGATGTACAGATCCATAATATTTCAAGTCTGAAGGTAGCCTGAAGAATTAAAACTGTCTATTTTATTAATCTGTTTAGTTATAAAATAAGGGATATAAATAAATGTACTATATTTCATACACTTGTGTGAATGCAAATGCACACAAGAACATTAAAAATATTTTTGTTAATTAATCTTAATGCAATAATTTCTTTCACCCACTTCTACTTGAATTTGTAGCATCAGGCAAGCCTTTAATTAGAAACACTGTGTCACTGAGATTAATGCTTATGATAAAGAAGTTAAGCTGGTGACTATGTGAGCTAGAGTTGAACATTACCATGAGATAAAGGGGTATTACAAGGAGTAAGAGCTAAATGCTTGCAATGACAAATAATGATATTTAAAGGGCTGAAAATGGGGAAACAACTTGATGTAGAATGAAAAAAACTGCAGTAATGTGACACTAGGCCTGTAACGGTACACATACAAAATAAAAAAGTACATAAAAATAATAACCACAAACCAGTTGCTCTGTTTGTGTGTGTTGGTATGACAATCTTTTTTTTTTTTAAACAGATGTGTCCAAACCTGATCCTCAAGGGCTAGTATCCTGCATATTTTATCTATTTCCCTCTTCCAGCACACCTGGTTAAATTAATGATCAGCTCATTATTGAGCTCTGCTAAACTCTGCTAATGATATACCGGCTTCCAGGAAAATACCTAAAGTATGCAGGATACCAGCCATCAAGGACCAGAGTTAGACACCCCTGCTTTAACTCTATGATAGATACCCTCTACCACTCACAGATAATTTCACTTAATTATGTTGTGAGAATATGAGGTTTTTATTTTCTTTGCTGAAAAAAATATTCTGAATTGAGTTCGTAAAAGTTTATGAATTTTTGTAGTTTAACTGTTAGAGCGCTGCAGTGCACAGTTTACTGAAACAGGCTTTCACTGACTTCTCCTTCCTTATGCTCCAGCCCCCAAAATGGACGTGAGGGTATGGTTTTTGGTTTGGGTTTTTTGTCTCTCTGTTTGCCAGCAAATTTACTCAACAACTACTGGACCAATATCTATGAAATTGGTCAAAAGTCAATGTCACTAAAAATGTGTTTTCACAATGATAAGAGATATGGCAAACCAGATTAAATGTCTGCAAGGGGCAGGGTTTATTGTGCCTTTTCATTTGTAATTCGGTTATGCTGTAAGGTGAAGTTAACAAGATATACATGGAGAAACAATGTACAGTATATATAGGGACTTTCCCCGTTGGCTGGGATCCCAGCCTGGAGTTAAGCTGAAGCACAGACAGAGCTGACTTGAGTAAAGCCTGTCTGAATGTTAAACCATGCCTCTGAACTCCTGTAATTTTTAGGAAAACTGTCAAAAAAATGGTGAAAACAATGCACATCATGAGTGGCAGGAGGTTCTGAGGGACAAGTAGATAAATTTAATTTTCCTGTACTGTGAGAAATAAGCAAAACACAGCAGTTTTAATACCAGTGAACTCACGAAAATGAAGCAGATCTGTTAGACTGTCAGTCATGTTAAAGCCCCGCCCACAGTGTTTGTCACTCATGTTAAAGCTCCTCCCACAGTCTTAATTGTCTGCAGGTGTTTCATAGTGCCAGGAGCCCTGTTGCCATGGTGATGAGCAGCGGAGGGAACTTCAAAGTAGACACAGAGAGCTCCACGCTGCAAAATGTAAAAATAGGTGTGAACATACTGTCGGAACTCCTGTGATTTTTGGGAAAAACGTGAATAATTGGTGAAAACTAAGTTGATCATGAGTGGCAGGAGGGTCTGAGGAACAAGTACATGTACTTTTTATGTCTGTACTATGAAAAATAAGTGAGTTAGGGCAATTTAAAAAACACTGAACTCAACATGACAGAAATCCCTGACATCATCCCAAACAGGTTCCTGTCATTTCACTTTTAAAAGAGATAGATCTTCAAACCCTGGTTTGTTCAAATTTTTAGAACCATGGCAACATTTGTGGAAAAGATTATTTGCCTACTATTTATAGTTTTGCTGTGAGGACGAGTTATTGAGACATTTTTCCAAGTACATTTTTTGTTTCTCTTGTGCTCTAGTGATGACATCACACACTGATAAAAAATCAGACTTTGGCCTTTTCAGGGTGGATTTCATGAGTTCTCTATCAAGAACCATAAACCACACCCTCATGAGAATCACATCCAGTGGAGAGGCCAAAAATGCCTGTGTTTTAATATCTGAATGAAGTCTGTGCGACAAAGTATGGTGAAGCAGTAGTGTTGGCAAAAAAGGCCGTCTTTTGTTGCCCTCATTAAGAACGAATGGGGTTTTAATTGGCATAATTATGCAAAATCCGTACAACATATCGGAATTATGAGACCACACAGATAATCTATGGGCAAAACTGAAAAGGACTGTCAAATCAGAGTTTTGATACAAATAACCGTTTGGGATTTATAGTCACGTAAACACTATAGAAGCTCAGTCCATTTACCATTTCTATGGGTATATGTGTGCATATATGCAGCTGCAAATCTGTTTAAAGGTAACATATAGCATTTTAAAGGCAACTGCAGAAGTGAAAAGTGGCCTATCAAATGTTTCAGTCATCCATTTCCAAAATGTTGCACGGTTTGTTGCCTCAGCCTGACAAAACACTTTTCTCAACAATTCAACACGTACTTTTATGGCAATACATTTTGTGACCTAGCAAGGCAATAACTTGTCCTCCAAGATGTGTTGCTTTGTGATGTATTATTTTTATTTTCTATCTTCCTTGTGCTTAGCTGTCCAACAAGCCTACACTTAATCTGATCTTTACTCTCCCTCCCATTTGTTTCATCTCTTTTTCTCCCCCCTGTTGCCTCCTGAGGCTGGATGACCCCTCTCCTACTTGCATGTCTCTGTGGAGTTTTATACTGATAGCTAAGAAAAAGTTTAGCATGCCTTTAAGGGATAATTATCAAACAGTAAAACTCCCACACAGCTCTTGCTGGGTAATTACATTTCCCCCCCAACTCCTTTTTTCTTTTTTTTGCAGTGAAATGCAACAATCAGTTTTTAAAGCCTTGACAATCGACAATTCCCTGGTGTTGTAGCCCCTCAGACTGCAGAATGAAAACTGTGAGCATGAAACGTTGCCCATTATGATAGTGCTTAAAGGTTTTTATCTCTTCACACATTTTGTTTTTTGGTTCTCTTTCTCTGTATCTAACTTTGCTCTCTTGCTTGGGCTCACATTCACACAAACAACAGGCCCAGACCATTTGCATTCTGGGCAATTACATTCAATTTGTAAACCGGCGCTGAACTTTAGTAGAATTAGATTTTGCTAACAGGCGTAATGACATTTAATGGAGCATGATTTATTCATTTCTCTTTCATCAGGTCAAGATATGCCACAACTGGGAATTGTATAATAGCAGATGTTTTTGTTTGTGTTATTTTCACTGCTGTCAAATGCTTCCTCTATTGTTCCTCAAGCATTAAACTCGTTACCAAGACTTCACCACTGCTGCAATCTTAATAACCTCCTATTGGTTATTGATTATGCAATTCAATACATGGCAATTATTCACTGCATTATATAACTTATACTTATTCAACTAATACAGCCTAAAGGCACAAACCTGGAGTCTTGTCAAATTGTAAATCATTTCCTGTCACCATTATTCACCCTGTAGGAGCTTTTCTACGTTACATACTCTATGAAGTTTAATCTCAGACGAATTTGGAGTAATGGTATTTACGAACCATTTTACCTAGTGTGTCAGAATTATCTAGCATTCACCCTGTGGACTTTTTTTCCTTATTTATACCATCATATTTTCCGAACCCAGAAGGAATCTTTTCATTATCAGTCCCCCCAGAGAAATATGGACATAAATCAGGGCCGATTGTAGTTTGTCATATTGGACTGGTTGCAATAACAGGTGGGTAACTTGGTTGGTACATACAGATGATAGTAAAGATGAATAATGTCCTGAAAGCTGACAATTTGAATTGCAGTAGTAGCAGTAGTGGTTTGTGTATTTATTTAAGTATAAGATTAGCTTTATTTATCCTGAAAGAGAAATTCAATTGTTGAGCAGCTCATCTGTGTTCATTTACTCTTTAATGTAAAAAAATAATCATTTTAAAAGTCATTCCTTCATACATATTTGTTTTCATTGGATGAACTTGAAAAATAAAAGAATGGAAACTAAATACTAATGAAATAAATTATTTACATTGGGGCTAGAATGAGGCCAGAACAACAAAAAGGGAGTCTACTTTTGTTCACAGTCAGACTGAAAAGTGGCACAACAGAACGACTGAACAAACAGCTACAAAATAAAAGTAAAAAATAAAATTACTGAATTATATATGATCACATTTTACAAACCAAAAAAGCCTTATTCAAATTCAATCTGTAACAAATGACAAAGAAAAAAACAAACTTTTTCACACTAAAGCCCTGAACTTCACACTCAAATGTCAGTAGACACACACACACATATATATATATATATATATATATATATATATATATATATATATATATATATATATATATATTACAATATCATTTAGTACCAAAATTGATTATCCCTGCATTCAGTTTTTGTCCTTTCTTTTGGCAGCAATTGAGAGACTGTGTGTGTGTGTGTGTGTGCGTGTGTGTGTGTGGAGTGTTGCCTAATGTGTGTATGTTTTTGTTTGTGTGTATATACAACATGATGTGGCTGGCAACTGGACCAGGCTGGCCACTCTGCAGGAGCCCAGAGATGGTGTTCAGCCCAAAAGCACATCAAAATGTCACAGATACAGTGAAATTCTGATAGAATCGCAGTATTAAACACAACCCCCGACAGGAGCAACAGTGACCTCAATAGGTGCAACAGAGATCGAGGAGAGTTGTTTATTTCCCACAACTCAGAAGTAGATGACAGACAGTGTGCTGTTGTATGAGCGAATGAAGTGCTTAGGAAATGCACAGCGATGACAACCAGTTGATGACAGAATGGTGCAGGCTGTAGGCTGCTCACCCAATTGTAAATAAGACCCAATAGTAGTGTAGTCTGTTCTATTTTATCTACTGGATAAACATTTTCCCTTCACTTTCAGTTGGGTTCGCAAAACTCACATTGAGTGAACTGAGGTCACCCCTGCCCATGTCCACCAGGAGCTTTGGCAGAAATCCTTGAGGATGTGATGGAATATGTGGGGGTTCATGTCATTTTAGGTGGTACAGGTTGTCTGTGCTATAGAGCGTCAGGTCTCTGCACGAAAGAAAAAGAACAGAGTAATCCGACACCCCAAGCACATCATCAGACCAATCAGCAGTCAGATGTGCCGACAGGTCATTGGATGAGGATGGTTGTAAATGACAGAATGACTTTGGACCAAGAAAAGAAAAAAAATATAATCCAGAGGAGGCCCATTGTTCACCTGAAAGTGGGTATGTTGTTGAAGTAAAAACTAAAAACTTTTTGCCTGGTACCGGCTCTGTCTCCTCCGCCCAGGAGCCATCGGACCCCGTATCGGTTTTTGGTGATTCTGTTTAGGGCCCCAGTTTGGCCAGGGGTGGTCCTGATGCTCATAATTATTACATTTGTTGTGTTACTGTGAATGACTCAATGGCAGACTACTGTGTGCTCATACAGCTGTATTGAGTTAGCCAATCAGAACACAAGTCTGAAATTAGCAGTGTAAGACACCCCCCCCCCCCCAACCCCCCGCAAGTCATGCCCCCTTGCCCTCCCTCAATCTCACTTCAAGGAAAATAACATGAGTGCTTCTACTTCACAAATGCGAGGTACAACAGGCCATCTCTTTCAATGCCTTTATATTTTATATAACATTATTATCACTGCAGCAAAATTTATTTTGAAATGTTTTGTAATGGAAAAGTAGCTCCAACATTGGTTTTCTCTTATGTTCCAACATATAGTGGCATGTGATATAAAATAATTTGGTCCTTCTTTTATGTAGGAAATTGGGTATTGGTTTACTCGTCATTGGTAAATTAGCTAAATGTTTCGTCACCTCACAGGACTTTTTGTGAAGGTTGAGGCTAGTTTCTTCTGTGAACACATGAGCTAATGACACTGTACATTGCATTTTACATCACTAGCCCTGTCAAGTTGCAGCACAAAAAGATTTTGGACAAACAGACTAGACATTTCCATGCTCCCTAGTTTGTGGGAAGAGTTTGTGGATGGTCTCTTCTTGTTCCAACATGACTATACACCAGTGCACAAAGTAAGGTCCATGAAGACATGGATGAGAGATTTCCATGTGGATGAACTTGACAGGCCTCAATAGTCCAGACCACAATTAGGGCACAGACTGACAGCCAATGTCAGTATGTGATTTCATAAATGCTTCTGGAGGAACGATCAAAAATTCCCATAAACACACTCCTAAACCTTGTGGAATACTGTAGGGAATACAATGTATCTCTGGAACTATGTATCTGATTGATCTCAAATCAAGTGCAAATGACAGTCATGACCTGGGGATATACCCCTAGCCACCACTTCTGACAGTGTAAGCCTAGTTTTCACTGTATGTAGAAATTCAGTATAACACTAAAATGCATTAGACATTCCAAACACTAAGGCAGCTGCTGTGTGCTGGGTCTTCTGATGCTCATCTCGCTTGCCACATATGGGCTGTGTAAATTAAGTGTGAAAATAAAGGCAGTTACAGCTCTAGTGTGATCATTACAGTCATATCCTCGTGAGCGCTAGCCATATTACAGGCCTAGTTCACTGCACCAATAAATAAATCAGATGTTGACCTATTACACTTCCATTTTAAAATTATATCCTGAAATGCAGGATACCGATGACCGCTGATATATCGCAATCATTTTGGCGAAGCGTGAGGCATTCAGTTTGATTGCAGTAAATATATAAGTAGTGCAATGATGCTTGTGCATTGTGCTTGATGATAAATGTGTATGTCCTCCTCTCAGCTGCTGTCATGATTCACAGTAAAGAACCATTGATCAGAAGGTTTATCTCTATGCATCAGCGTTCATGAAGTGCTTTGCATTGACCTTGTGTGGTTGAATGTGGTTATGTAGAGAGTAGGTGGCAAGACAGATCCTCATGTGCGCAACTCTAGGTGGATTGTGATTTATACAGAGAAGGTGGATCCTACACACTGTTTTATTAGCCAGGCCCCAGAAGAAGAACTCTTTACCAGGTGGACAACAACTCGCAGCCAGCTCAGGCAAGTAAATACCAATGTCTTTTCTAATGATGGTCTACCTTTGGCCTTAGAGATTTTCCAGTGCAAATCCAGTGTATTAACACCTTACCATTCCAGGGTGATTTTGCTTAAAATACCTGAAAAATATCTCTCAAAATTAAAATGAGAGGTAACACCCTGTAGTTGCGATTTGCTGGTTATTTGACAGGTAAAATGCTATAGACTTATAAACACAAATACATTTCAATAGGGTGCATTTGAAAGGTACGGACTGAAACACACCATTTAAGAACAGACTGATGTCTTGACACTTTGCAGTTCAGAGTTTAAAACTTTATTTGTAAAAATGTCGGTTTTAGAGCTTTTTTTTCTCTACAGTTCTCTTTATGTGTTTTAGAAAGGGGACGTTTTTTGGGAAAAAATAAATTCCAGACTAGTTTTCTGGACCGAAAATCCCATTGTCATATATTGTAATATTCAGCAACTCATTGGCTATTCGCCTGTTACCTTAGATTATAAACATGACCGAAATTATTATAACATCGATGAATGATTGATCAGATGACAGCCTTCAAAAGTTTTTCTTAAATATATTTTGTGAAAACAACCTTTTATGTATATAGTGTTGCTGTTGCACTTCAGAATGTGTGTATATGTGTATATATATATATATATATATATATATATATATATATATATATATATATATATATATATATATATATATATGTATATGTGTATATGTGTATATATATATATATATATATATATATGTATATGTGTATATGGAAAAATTAGTTTATTGACTTTAATTTGACATGACACAAGTGGAAGTACTGTATTTTCTGGACTACAAGCCATGAGGTTTATACAAAGGTGCGGCTATTCTGTGAAGTTTTCTGTGAACCGCTAGGGGGGCTCTAACCAGAATTAGAAAACTACTAAGAACAATCAATGCAAAGAAGAATATGCTACTTTTTCTTTCGCAGATAGAACACGGGCGACAAACTGTTAATTATTTTTCAAATCCTCACCCCTTCATCATGGAACCCATATGAAGAACTTTGTATGATGGAAGTTTTAAGTTGAAGGCAATTGATCTCGCTATCCAGGAAGGATATCGTGCTGCTGCACGTTGGCTTAGCAGCAATGAATTTATGGTGAGACGTTGGAGGTTGCAGTGGGAAGAGCTCATGCAATGCCAAAAGTTGAAAAAGCTTTCAGAGGACATAAAAGTAGGTGACCTGAACTTACTAGTTGCTTACTGGAAAATACTGTTTATTTTTTTTGCCTCTTGGTTCTGTTCCATTTTAATCAGCAAAGTTGCTGCCGTGTTAAAAGTCACGGTTAGGAAACAAATCTGTTCAGGTACATACGTACATGTAGCTACATTTACAGTTCAAAAACATTATGTACATGCAGTAAATATCTGATTATTCAACATCGATATCTGCGGCTTATAAGCCGGTCTGACTTGTATATGGTTTTTTATTATATTTTATTAAAATACAGCAGATGCGGCTTATAGTCTAGAAAATACAGTACATTAATGTGGAAGCTGTTATTAAAATAATGTCACTTATGTCCTAGGGCTGAGATGTAAGGCCAGAGAGAGGTTAAGAAGTTGGATAGGCCTTTTTTACTTCCTCCCTGAAACTCTATATTCAGTCTTTCTCTGTAGTGCTCAGACATAGCATACTCTTAAACAAATGTCTTTCCTCTTGCTAGTACCTCCTTAATTTTGTAAGGTGTTCTTATTGAAGAAGACAATGGCATCTAGGGACACAGTAAAGCATTCTAGTAGTCAGAACAAATATGTTTTCTCTCCTTCAACCACAATGACTGGCTTTCTTCTCTACATATCATCACAGCACCTGCCATTATTCTCAGAATGATGAAACGCTGTCAGGTTGTGTTTGCTGGTTTCGATCTTTATTTATTTCCATGCTGTTTGTGTTGCTGTGCTTATCAGATCCAAATGAAATACCTGAGGGATGTTTGAGCAGCACTCCACATCACAATTTGATAGGCATCATAAATGGAATAGAAGTGTGGAACAGTAGAACATCCATAAGAAGGCATACTTTCTTTGTGTCACGTCTTTTAGCCTGTAATCATTATAGATTTTTTCTTGTCCACTGCTTTTACTCAACTTTCTTTTTCACATATGTAGACCATTTCTTCTGAACTTCATCCCTTTGGTCTCAAAGCTTCATCCACTTTGATGAAGGCAGTCTGTCGGCAGCACTCTTCATCCTTCCCTTCTCACTCTGTTTAATGAACTGTTTTCTGTGGCTTAAGACATTTCAATAGACCTCACTGCTCACACCACTGAGTTACAACAGGCCCCTCCACTATCAACTTTTGATAGTTACAGCCTATATGCACAGGTAAAGGCTTTTCAGGCTGGGATTCAGGGTCTTAAGGCAGTGTGATTGGCAGATGAATTTAAAGCCACTTGTTAAGTCCACATCAACGTGATTGGGACAGTTTAGCTTCACTCCTTTCTCTGGGATTCAGGAGACTGCCGTGGATAGAATACGTGATCATGACTAAACTACTTTATCCCCACTATTCTCTATCTGGTTGTGAAATAGAGGTGTCATCACAGACAGATTGTTGGGTGGGGTTATTAACTTCTGTCACAAGCAAACTTGCATGCAGTGTACAGCCTAAAGCATTCCCAGGTGGACCCCATGGTTTCATATTAATTGAAGATATGTATAATTAATTAATAATAATAAATAGCTGCTTGTTTATATTGTATACATAAACAAGCTGCTATTTGAGACATACTATATTTAGTTTTCCGGTTGGTTAGTTTTTGTACATTAAGCAAGGAGGATTACTGAAAACTACAGTTCCTAAAATGTTTTAGCACAGATGTAGAATGAGATACAAAAATCTATAAATATCCAGTGTTGACTTTGGTGTGGTCAGTTACCGTATTTTCACGACCATATGGTGCACCGTATGAAAGGGCGCAGTCTCAGTTATTTGTGCCATTACTATATTTAACACATACATACGGCGCACCTGATCATAGGGCGCTGAAACAAGCATACTAGTTTGCGTTTTTAGCTCACCGGGATGTCAAAAGTGAGCGGCACCTCGTCCATGTTTGTGATGTGGCTGGGCTGGATGTGTTTGTCGGAAATCTGTTTGCTGCAGTAGGACTGGAAGATGGCCATCTTTTCTTTATAAGCCGCTGGAAGTTGCTGCGCTACCGTAGTCTTTGTCCGGATTGAAAAATGGCACCGTTTCATGAAACGAAAGCACCAAGATGGACCCCCTTGGAAATGTTCAATGTTCATTTCTTCTGCTAGCATTATTGCTTTTAGTCGAATGGTGACCGTCGAAACGCTTCTCCCACTCGTTCGAGGTGCGTTGCTCGGTGATCCACTGCTCGAGTCGTTACTCCCAACTCGGGCCACCTGGCCTTATGTCCGCGGAAACTCAGCTGCGTCTTCTTTACTGTTCTCATGGTGTCCTCTACTACGTCCGCCTTACAACAACACATAGGGCATACTGCACCATAGGGCGCGCCGCACATTTTGAAGAAAATCTAAGACTTTTATGTATGTGCGCCTTATGGTCGTGAAAATACGGTATTCTAATTACGTGCACTTTCTAAACTGCTCATACAGTAGTAGCTTAAAAGATCCACATCAATGAGTTTTGCACATGTGCATCAGCTTAAGGTAAAAGCAGAGCTACAATACAGTGTCTGCAGTTAACTACATCCCAGACAGTAAAACTGATTGGAACTTTATTGAATGTTTACTTAGATACTTTTTTTCATTTTTTAAGTGCTAGACAAACCCGTGTACGTTAAAAGGCAAGGCAAATGTATTTGTAGAGCACATTTTGTGTACATAACAATTCAAGGTGCTTTACATAAAACCTATAAGAAAATTAAAATAATTAAAATGCCTTAAAAGACAATTAAAATAAGAGACATAAAACATTTAAAAGACAATTAGAATCTAAGTAAAAGCTCCAGTCAATAGTAATGTTTTTAGGCCTGATTTAAATGAACTGTTAGTTTTTCTCAGACCTCAGGTATTCAGGTAATTTGTTCCACAGGTGAGGAGCAGAACAACTGAATAATGCTTCACTTTGTTTGGTTCTGATTTTGGGAACACACAGTAAATGGACTGCACTTATATAGCGCTTTTCCACCTTCATGGTGCTCAAAGCGCTTTACATTAGCCTCTCATTCACCCATTCACACACACACTCATACACCAGTCTATGGTAAGTCCTACTGGGGGCCTAAGCCAGGGTTCAGTGTCTTGCCCAAGGACACTTCGACATGTGGACAGCCAGAGCTGGGACGCGAACCGCCAACCTCTTGGTCATCTACCAACTGAGCCACAGCCGCCCAGTACAGTAAACCTGTTCCTGATGACCTATGACCTCAGGGTTCTGGATGCTTCATATGGAACCAGCTGGTCTAAGATGTATTTGGGTCTAAGGCTGTTGAGTGCTTTATAGACCAGGGGTAAGATTTTGAATTCTGTCCTTTGACCCACAGGAAGACAATGTAAGGATTTGAGGACCGGTGTGATGTGGTCCAGTTTCCTGATACTGGTCATTTTGGATCAGCTGTAGCTGCCTGATTAATTTTTTGTGTAGACCAGTGAAGACACCATTACAATAATCTAATTTACTGACAATGAATGAATGAATGAGTTTTTCTGTGTCTTATTTGGACAGAAAACCCTTGATTCTAGCAATGTTCTTCAGGTGGTATTAGGCAGACTTGGTAATAGCTTTTAAATGGTTGTTGAATTTCAGGTCTGAGTCTATAATTAAATCGATATTTCTGGCTTGGTTTGTAGAGTTCAGTGACATGGACTCAAGGTGAGGACTGACCTTTAACCTTTCTTTTTTTAATTACAGTGAAATAAAGTGATTTTTTTTTTAATTAAAGTGAAATAAAGAGATTTTTTTTAAATTAAAGTGAAACAAATGACACTTTTTTGGCTGTGACAGCTACAACCAAACCACTAGAAATGTACTTTAGTACTCTTGCTGTTTTTAAATATATTGTTCCCATAAAGTTGGAATAATTTTGTTTTCAGGCTCATTCCTCTTATCCTATTCCATTTTGACCTTGTGCAATGATATAATTGCATAATAGACCACAAATCTTCTCCAACAGTTCTTTCACAGTCAATTAATGTATTTTAAAAGCCAATGACCTTCATCAGCATCAGTTTTTGAGCTGAAGTTAAGCCCATGGGGGGCCGCATATCTAATCAGAGTTTGTGTGTAGGTGGTGATTTAGACTTATATCACCTCATCTTGAATTCAGTGGCATAATTACAACACATCTCTATTGCTCCCAAGGCTAAACAGTACCACTGTCCATTCACTCTAGTTATGCAGTTGTCAGACCTCTTTATGTGTGGCCTTACCAAAGCATTTGTTATCTCTGACATATTGCAATTAGCTGACGCCACCGCGATGACATTTATAACACACACAGATGGAGAGGGCCGTGCTTTTCCACCTGCACACACAAACAAATTGCACATGAGCTCACGCGTGCACAGAGGCACAAATAACACACAAACTGTGCTGTCATTCTGTGGGTAGTAACTGCACTGGATGATGGGTCTTTCTTTCTCCTCCTGTCTGCCTTTCCATTTATATCTCCCTTCAAGACCACCTCATCCATCCATCTCTGACCTCCCTCCTCTCTGTCATCTACTCTCACTTTCTTTTTTCAGTCGATAAAAGTCCAGGAGCCTTCTGTTGCTATGATAGAAAACAACTTCATAACTTTGGCAAATTCAGCTTTTTATGTGTACATGCATTTGGAAAAGCTGTGTGTAGAGCTGCAATGATTAATGAATTACTTGTTCACTGCTAAAGTAATTATGGTGATACTCAATAATCAGTGTGGGCAATTTTGAAAGTGAAAAAAAAAAGCAATTTCTACAATGATATCCCCTTAAATGTTAATATTTACCTTTTCTTATGTCTTTATTTTCTTGTCCTTTGTAACATAAAACTGAATACCTTTGAGCACTGACCAAACATGACATTTAAGGATTTTGTTGTGGCTTTGTGACACACCTTTGCAATATTCTATATACTAAACAATACCATGATTATTGAAAATGTAATCAGACGATGAGTTGACACTGAAAAAAAATATCGTTATTTGCAGCCCTTGCTGTGTGTGTTTGAGAACTTATGGTGAATGGTAAGGCTAAAAGAGAGCATGATCCACCAGGGTCCTTTTCCATTATCGCCTCATTACAGAACTCTGGAGTTCTCTGAGTGGATGAACTGCAGTGAGCATTTCATTTGAAAATGGAACTAATGCCCTCACTTGGACTACAAATTACTCTGCAGATTCTCATCACAGCTGCCTGGCAGCCAGATTTGAGCCAGTGAACTCTGGCCTGTTGGACTGGCTTCTAGCTCACATCCTATGCTTCTTTTAAGATGGTCTGACTTATTTGCAGAGGGAAAAAAGAAGACAGCTTCCTAACCATGTCCAGCTTTATGTTACATAATTAGTCTTATACCTTAGCTGGATCACTGTTATATTTCATATGGATTAAAATATATATTAAAAAAAAATATTCATTAAAATATAAAATAAATATATGGATTATTTTAATCATTAGGGCGAGAAAATTGTGGTGAGAAAATCCTGTGTTTTGGTTGTCCACCAACACTGCACAATGAGGAAAAAATTGGGATCTTTCAATAAGAAATTGTTTCCATGCAATAAAATTAAGGCAAGGACTTTACAAAGTAAAATATAATGGGTGCAATATTCCATTTAGTACAAAATTTCATGTATGTTACTTCTATTCATACGTATGAGATGGGGTTGTGTGTGATGTGTAATGCTTTTTAGTCCGTTGCCCACAGGGGCATCGTCATACCCAGTGTCCTCCTGTCTCTGTCCATCAGTGTCAACACGTTGACTCTTCACTCATCCGATCTCCTTCATCTTTATTTTATTTATTTAATATTGTATTTAAATGCAACTTGGAATGCTCTTGGCTGAGTGGTTTGGGTGTTGCCCTTGAGCTTTGTTGTCAAGGTCAAATTGGGGTTGGTACATGTAATTCTGATTCTGATGGTTATGATCATGGGAGTAGATAGGAAAAGCTGGCATAGATGAGGTGAAGGGATAGCAATATTGCCAGGGGAGGAGGAAGCAACAGTCGCTGAGGGGGTCACAACAAAGGTCAATATTAGGGGTGTAATGGTGCTCATTCATACCAAACTGTTTAGGTTCAGGGCCTTCAATACAATGTGGACGTGGACCAAATGAATACAAGTAGCCTGTGTAATGAGGCTGGAGCACCAATGGTTGGGGAGTAAACTTTCTGGTTTTGGACATCGGGGTCATTATGGTCCACTGATTTTGCTGCTCACGTGCGTCCGGGCCCTGCAAGGCCGGGATCCCACCTTAGCCGGCACGCACCACCTACCTTGGGCTTTCTGGGAGACCCTCTGACTCGTGCGTGCATTAGACTCCTGTGTTTCCAAATAGGTCGGTGGGTTGCTGACATCACAGCTGACCCCTGGCACCTGTTACACGTGGGCCGGTCCCTGCCCTGGCAATGCGGTTGGTGCACTGGGGGAGAAGGCGTAGTGAGTCCAGGAAGTGGCAAAGTCCGGGCGGAGGGTGCTGTAAAGCCTGGAGCTCGTCGTGGCGTGTCGCCGCGAAGAACTTGCACCTGACAGGGGGTGCATTTCCTCATTCAGACCTCAACACATTCAGACCTCAACTTACACAGTCAAGCTCCTTTTTGAAAAAAGGAGAAATGTATTATTTTATTTTAACTTTTATTCCATTTCATTTTAGTTTCAATTTGTGGAGGAAGAAGTGACATGTCAGTGACAGACTTGGCCAGACTGTTGAACTACAGTATTTTCAGTCTGTATTGACAGAGAAGAACATATTGTCTGCACTTGAAAAAAGGAGAAATATATAATTTGATTTATTTTATTTGAACTTCTATAACATTTTATTTTAGTTTTAATTTGCAGAAGTTAATTAAGAAGTTCATTAAAAGTTAAAGCTTACAAAGTTATAAAATCCATGTGCAACTCAGTAAAATAAAAGTCTGTTGTCCATTCATATAACTTGTAATTTAGTTTTCTTAAAATATTGTCTCGTCTCGTCTTGTGAGCTGAGTGTCTCGTCACACCCCTAGAAGCTACCCATGATGCTTTTTGTTACCCTTTGACCCTCATTCATCACAGAGTTACTGTTTGGTGAGTTTTTCCCAGTGTCCTCATTTAAACTTTATTACAGCACGTGTTCATTATTAATCATGAGCCCAAAGAAAGTGATTTCCGGTGTGAATGAAAAGAAGAAGTGGGCTGCGTTATCAATAGAAGTGAAATAGGAGCTGATAAAAAAAAAATATGGAAGTGGCACACTCTTTTTTGATATCACATCTCTGTGATATCGAAAAAGAGGTCATCACTGAACGACCAGATGGAGAGACTGTTATAAAGGAGAAAGAAAGAGCATCCACCATATTCAGTGATCTTATGATAGAGGGTGGGGTTGAGGGTTTATTTTACTTTTAACACATATTTTAAAAAAAAAAAAAAAAGGTAAATATTTATAATTTTTTAAGGGTTTTAGGGGTAGTATTTGGGGCCTTGGAACGAATCAGGCCTTTTACATGTAAAATACGACTATGAAAAATTCATGGCACGAAACCACTTCTGGAACAAATTAATTTCGTAAGTGGAGGTACCACTGTATGTATTTATGCCACACTTGCTCAGTGCTTTTTTTAATTTCTTTATTGAATGTGTTAGTTTCTATGGTAAGGACAGGACCCAGTTTTCCCTACAGGGACCATTAGAGTTTAATCTAATCTCATCAAATACAGCCATTTAGAATGAAAGCATTTAGTCCTTAACAGGCTTTGGCTCATCACATGTTTTTCATTTGTAATTTGCAGTTTAACACAAACACAGAATAGAAAAAAAGAAACCAAAAAGATGAGATGCAAAAACAGTGTTCCATATTTCTTCTTGTTGTGTTCTTGATCACACCCAAACAATAACCGATTTCATCACTAAGAGTGCAATTTTTGTTCATTTATATGTTCCACTGGAAGCAGCAGGAGGACCAGATTGTAGGAGGCAGAGTGGGAGAATGACGAAGAATAACATCGAAGACAGCAAGTTAAAGTACATGACTGCAAGAGAGAGCAAGAGGAAGATAACCGCAAGATAAAGACAGCTCAAAAGGGTTCTGGAGACAGAAAGAGAATGTGATGGAAAAGTGTATAACTAGCAGAGTGAAACAAAGATAAGGAACGAGACAGACGGTGAGAATGGAAGAGGTGACGAGGAAGGGGGAGAAGGGAGCAAGATTAACACGGAAGTGCACAGACAGGGAAAGAGAAGACAGGGGAGGATAATCAGTGAAATTCTGGAGCAGTTGGAGACTTTTGATATGGGGGTGGAGTGGGGAGTGTGTGTGTGTGGGGGGGGTGCGCAGTGGCTGTGGGGAGTTAGCAGGTGATTTATAGGTAGGTGGCCCTGTGCTCACCGTCAAGAATCCTTATTCATTCCTCCTCTAATCTAGCTCACCCCAGCCAGACATGCTTAAGGTAATGGGCACAGCTAGCGGTCTGCAATGCCACCAGCACCGAATCATCCAGGCAAGACCACTGCATCATGAAGGCAGAGAAAGAAGCTGCACTTACCTATTCCTATCAATATAGCTATTTTTAGTAACTAAATACATTTGTAAAAAAAAAAAAAAATGTTTGAATATATTTTCTCAAATGCAATTTTGTTAGTTTATGTTGCCATAATTATGTAAATGTTTTTTGTTGTGTATATACTGTAGGAAGATAACAGCTGGAAAGAAGACTAGACAGGTATTCAAGGATCAGGGCCAAGGCAGATCATTTAAAAAATGGGGGATGAGATGGAGGAAGAAGAGGGGAGATTGATACCAGGTAGGAGTGAAAGAGAAATGGAAGGCAGAGGGATAATCAGAGCTGGAGGAGGAGTCCTGATGAGAGTAAAAGGTTTGGCTGAATGCAATGGAAAGGTTTGCAGTTAGAGATGCAGAGGGATAAAAAAAATAATAATACAGGATAAAAAATAAACAGGGTTTTAGTAAGATGGCCACCTCATTTCTCCAAATCAGCAGACTGTGAGGTGATGTGATACATTTTTCTATGAGGTATTTTTGGTCATTTAGTGTTTTGAAACAAGTAGTGGAGAAGGTTAGCTCAAAATGTTCAAGTGGATTGTGATATTTATTTATTTTTTTTACTGCAAAAGGCCTGATTCACAAAATATTTATGGTCTGCTCAGTGACTGGTCTATGAAGGTTTTAAATATGCACATGTATCTCTTTACAGAGCAGCTTGATTTCTTCAAATTTAGCTCATTTAGTGTCTAAAGGTCAATATCACAGTGAATTTACCCAACAAGACCAGAATTTATAATCTAATTCAGTATCAATTTGCCTCATGATAGGATAAAGTGATGATGAACATTGTAGATGGTCACAACTCAAATTTACATGTGTTTGTTTAGTACACCTCTGTGTTATATTGAATGCCCTAAACTTAAATACAAATAACTGTACACATAACTGCACCATAACAGCTCTACTAAATACCTGAGTGAAGTGCATTAACAGATCATGATATACTGATCAGGGCTACATGATTGAACTCTAGGTTTTGCTTTGTTAGTCTGTTGCACACTGCCTGGGGTCAGGGCTTTTACCTTCCATTCAGCATGTATCTGTTCACCTGATTGAAGAGGCTGGCAAAAAAAGGTCCCACTGTTTTTTTCTTTTTGCTCTGTTTTCATCCCCTTTCCCTCCTTGCTCTCCATTTGTCCTCTTGTTTGTTTGATTTGCTTCCTGCCAGAAGGATAGACAATATTCTGGAT
This sequence comes from Siphamia tubifer, assembly GCA_020466265.1. Taxonomy (NCBI): domain Eukaryota; kingdom Metazoa; phylum Chordata; class Actinopteri; order Kurtiformes; family Apogonidae; genus Siphamia; species Siphamia tubifer. Next base: position 31,612,048 of record CM035794.1, on the reverse strand, counting down.
GAGCCCAGCACTGATAAATGGATGCCAGCGGCCGCCCTGTAGCGCAGACTCTTGTTCGGAGTGGCAGATCATTTTGTGCCACGGAGAGTATGTGAAAGAGAGAGAGAGAGAGAGAGAGAGAGCGATGTTGGCTGCCTGTGTGTCCTTGCTTGTGGCATCTGTGATTGCAACAGCGAGCTATTTGCATCGATCCACTTCTGAGAAAGTTGGGCATCTGGGCGGTCATGCTGTCCAAATACTGCTGGAGAGAAAAGTTACTCATGTACAGACCCAAATATTATAGCCTATAACCAGTATACAGTGATACATATTTCTGTAGTCGCTTGTAGAACTTTCTCAAAGCTAGATTTTCTGAAATTCTTATGATCTTAGCAGTTTTTTGTTGTTGTTGTTTTTTTTATTAGGTTCCAGGAGACAGTAATGGATTTGCGATTTAGGTCTTGTAGTCAGAGATGAAGCTTTGTATTTCGCTTGCATCGTAAGGCCAGAACAATACTGCTGTCTCTATATTATTTATTGCATAGGAGTGCTCATTATACAGATCCGCTAGTGAAAAATAAGTCTTTTCTTAACAACAGAGCAAAGACTAAATACATGCCTCCAATGGCTTCTTAATCATGACTCAATACATTTAATTACCAGACACCGCATGACTGTGCACATGTTGTCACAGATAGTCATAGGTGACGGTGTCTCTTAGTACAGTACTCTTAACTGTCATACACTGAGCCTTAAATTGTGAAACAAATTAAACTTAAATTGAAAACTAGAAAAGCACACTGGGAGTGCAAACCTCCACCAAGGCAGTGAATGCCCCCCCCCCCCCCCCCCCTCAAATAAAGAGAGGTCCGCCAACGAGGTAATAAATTCGAGATTACATTTTGGTGGTGATCCGGAAGAGATCCTGGATTCTGGATCTCTTTGAAATTTTACATTGCGGTAAATGGAGAATACATTTCAAAGTGATCCAGAATCCAGGATCTCTTTCGGATCACCACCAAAATGTAATCATTTGTTCTTTGCCACACTCCCAACACATCCTGAAAATGTTATAAAAACCTGTTCAGAAGATTTTGTGTAATCCTGCTGACAGACAAACAAACAGACTCGAATTGAATACCTCCTTGTCTGAGGTAAAAAATACTACTTGGATTAAAGTTGATATATTGAATATGTTCTCCTTGAACACTGGCAATTAATAAGAAGAATGTAGAAAGGGCGAGTTTTCATGGTTTGTCAACAAATATGTCCTTCTGTGTCATGCACTATGAAATGTGCATTTCATTGATTACTTTGTATTTCTATTTTTAGAATGAAAAAGCGGACAACAGATGGAAAATAGCATCTAACAAGTAATTAACTTCATGCAATTTTCATCTGAGCCACTGAGGGTGGCCCCACTCGGCCAGCCTCACCCAACCAATGGGCACCATCCACCATGGAGCCCACTCCCCAAAAGTGAATGTGTGGTGTCAGTGTTGGGGCTGGTTAGTGACTTCTTCTACTATACTCCCTTGGAGCATTCATACCCCCCAAGACCCTAAATGCTTGTGTGCAGGGGGTGGGGGGGGCAAGGGGCTGGGGGGGGCAAGGGGCTGGGGGGGCAAGGGGCTGGGGGGGCAAGGGGCTGGGGGGGCAAGGGGCTGGGGGGGCAAGGGGCTGGGGGGGCAAGGGGCTGGGGGATAGTATAACAGGGAAGAAGGAGTTTCCTCCCAAAAGGTGAGCCATTAGGCTGTAGCACTGAGTGACTGCAGCCAGAATCCCCCCCCCCCCAAAAAAAGCCACCCTCATACTCACTCATCCCCTGTGCTTCAGGACCTGCCACAAAGCCCCCCAAACAGGAATGAGGACCCACCACTCAAAATATGACCCCTTTAAATGAGACAAATAGGAATAGTGAAATGAAAAATGGTCCAAATATGTTCAAATGCTCAAAGTTAATGGTCAGCCTTATGGAATGTATATATTTTCTCTGCACCAAACTGCAGTGATTAATAACTCACATTACCAATGAACCTGAGGGAGTCTTCAACAAGTCAGTATAAAAACATACATGATGTGATCCAAGCATGTCTCTGCATTTAAGTAACAACGTCCTCAGTCCTTTTTACTTTTGTAGGCTGTACCTGAGCCTTAATATGTTGCAGAAAGAATAGAAAAGCACCATATAAAGTTGACATTGTGCTTCATGGCAGTGATCACACTTACATAAATCATGGTGTCAGTTGTTGTGAACTAGGACAACAGCCTAAATAAATCTCATATTAGTCTAAGCCGCTTCACTCATTTGAACAAGCCGATCCCTCCTCCTTCTCTGGATTGAGTAGATTCTGACTTCATTTATTGATGGTCTGAAGGGTGGATGACTTTCTTGGCATGTCATAACTTACCTTAAGCTGCTTTTCAGGTTGATTAAGACGGACAAGCTTACAGTCATAAACCACATTTTTCTTTCCTGTCAGGTACAGTAACTGTACTTGTAATTTCCATTGTTCATCATTGTGCCAGTATTCCACCCATCAACCAGGATTGCAGTCATTTAATATGTGTTGAAAGCTCATGGATCAGCTTTTAATAGGAAAGCCATATGCTCACCTTACATACACATGGAGTTACAAATGTTTAGTGTTAGTGACATAATGGAAGGAACACTAAGAACCTTTTATAACACATGTTTAATGCATAAAGAATATATGTATGGCTTATCAAAGGTAACTGTACTTCACATCTCATCTTTATAGAAATCCCAAGCTATGAATATATCCTTTTTAGCATCACTTATTGTTCACTTAAGCAGCTGCCTACTCATGTCCTCCTTCAGGTTTATTTGTATTCCATTAAGCTCAATTGTCAATATGTTTCAGAATGTACTTTACCAGTACTTCCACTTTTTAATTTCATCTGTTGTTCTTCTAGTTTAATGTTTGGAGAGAAGTTTGAATATGAGAAGAACTCTTGTGTAACCCTGTGGAAAATATAATGAATCTGAGACGTGTTGGTGTTGACAATAAACTTTAGTTGATATGATGATTAGGTAGAACCCCACAGAGCAAAAGCTGACAAACAAGACAAAAGCAAAGATGCATTATGTTTATATTCATACAACTTATCTGACAGACTTTTACACCTACTCTCTTCTTTAATTCTCTTTTTCTGCTTCATTATCACAAACTAATTTTCTTTACCAGCGTGAAAGAGTTTAACGCATGATTGTTTGATGTTATCTATGAAGTCTATAGAATTCATTTCCAAAAAGTTTTTTCCTTGTCTCTGTTATTATGAAGGCTTAAGGAAAGGTAAGGGAGATATAGCAACAGGAAGGAAACTGAATTAGGTTAGTCATTTTATAATGGACTTAAGAGGGGTACCATGGTCTTTTGGGTCATAGTACAGTACATACTGTAGAGGACAATGTCACCTTTGAGACAAAATAAAAAGATTAAAATGTCTTATAGATTCTTTACAAAATTTACTCAGCACATATGCCATGGAACATGCAGTGTTCTTCTCAAAATAGAAAATTCGGACATAACCACACTAGTACTCAACTAAGTCTGCTAGTGGGTCTTCGAAGAAACAAAGATTCACCTTTTAGTTGGATATGGAGATGAAAAGATAATCAGTCAGTCTATAATAGCTGTACATTTGACTTGGTTTCTTTATGCCAGTATTTGCAACATAATTGAATTAACAATTATTATTTAGCTGTTCATCATAGTAAATACTAAAAAGGTTGAATCAGTTGCTGGGGTCTTACACATGATGGGGCCACTTCTGCCTCATTTTGAGCTGGGGAATAAAACAAATGTACACTTTAAAGATTAACCCTTACTGGGCAAATTACTATTTTGGTCATTCTTGCAAGCATTACATATGGAGACAATCCTGTGGCCTAGGGAGTATATTAGGGAGTATATTGACTTTTATATCACTATATTCAGTAAGATTTGATAGACATTTGTAAGTATTGTAGAGTAAAGTAAGTATGTAAATATTGAATATGAGGGATTTTCGTCAGTTTATGACATTTAACAGCCGTTTTATTGCATATGTTTACTTTTTAGTAAGTGCGCTCTGATTTAATAGATTCATTCTGTTAAAAAATATGCAGTGCAGTTCAATGAACTGGATTTTTTATCAAATTATTCCATGAAAGTATCTTCAGTTCAATTTCAGAACATGTGCCTCACATACAGTCTGTGAAAAATTACTTTACCATTTGTCATTTCTCTAGGTTTTTAACTCAACGTCTTGCTGAGAAAAAAAACCCCATCTTGGTCAGAATCAATTCGTACAGGTAATGTTATCTATTTGTAATGTAGATAAAACAGAGAAAGGTTCTGTCACTTTAAGAGACACCTGTGAAAGGTATTTTGGGATGTGCTGTTGAATACACATATCACTATTTAAAGAAGTAGCTCCAATATGTGTCTATGGTATGTATAGCTGTATTCAGTACAGCTGATCAAAAGTGCATGTTAATAAACTATGTGTTGTCTGTATTGATATGTTAATTGGGCAGAATGACCTCTGGCCATGACCTGGTAATATAAGCAGTTGTACATGATAGAGCCGTGCAGTTACCAGTAAACATTCTGACTGATAGTGTGTGTCTGTGTGTGTCTCATCATTACATGGTACCAGGATAAAAATCTCGAGCCAACGATGAAGATGAACTTTATTCGACAACCATAATAGGTAATGTCAACAAGAACTGGAAGGTGTTTAAACACAGCAACTTTATTTGCTCACTATCGGTCTCAAAGGTAAAGTACTTTATTTGTCACTGTACAATGACATGTGTCCTCTGCATTTAACTCATCCTTAATGCCAACCTGTAAGGAGCAGTGGGCAGACATGGGCGGCACCCAGGGACCCATCTCCTGCTGTAGAGCCAGGCTAATGGTCAGAATTGCCTGGGTGGAGTATTTGACCCTAACAAACATATATTTGGGTGATGGGGGAAACCAGAGCAGGGAGAGAAACATGCAAACTCCACACAGAAAGGCCCGCATGGTCCGGGAATCAAACCTGGATCTTCTTGCTGCGAGGCAAGAGCGTTAACCGCTCAGGCACATGCCACCTTCAAAATAAGGTTAGGAAGATAGCACTACTGCTAACAGGGGCGGGGCGAGCTGCATAAGATGTGTACAACACATTAGTCTTCACGAAAAAAGAAAAGGATAACGTCAAGTCTCTGCAGCAAGGCCAGGTCTTTTTTTTGCCGATGGATTGAGTCCAGGATCGGCTCAAAGGTATGTTAATGTTTTTAGCACCACATTCTCTTATTTTTCTGCTTACAGATAGAATTCAACAAAACAAATGCAATTTACTAAGACAAACACATCATGCATAAGATAAATTGTAAATTGTGGAAATTGTGACTTGTTTACTGCTCTTACTAAATTCTACTAAAATGTTGTTAGAGCTATGGGTGCACAAGCCTTTTAGCAGATGTCTGACTGTATGGAGTTGAAGATTCAGGCTGCATATATTTTTTCCAGGCTGGAAAAAAATGATAGTCCATTCCTTAGCTTTTTGCCATTTCTATCGTACGACTGTTGTATGTGACCATATGGCAGTTTGACGGCATCTTGAACATAGACAATAGCACTGTGTTCTTGCCTCTATTAAAAATACTTCTGGCATGCTCTGTTTGTGCTGCAGATTCCCATAATGCTTTGAGGGAATACGTCATGATGACGACACATTGGCAATCTCTGTAGATAGGTTGCAGTCACGTGACTATGACGACGTCGCAATATCAGCTGGAGGGCAGGAAGTAACCATGGAGAATGCCGCTATCGAGGAAACCATTGAAGAGAGTATTTATTGTATGAATTTAGTATCGAAACACAGATACATACAGTTAGTTAGAAATGTATTGGACGTGACCCGTATCTTATGAAAATTAATGAGTTTTTGACAGAACCCAAGGATTTGCCAACAATCTCTGCTGTGGATATTACTATCCACCTGGTCCTGCAGACATCCTACTACACCAGCAGCAGATGAAAATGTAGAAAAGTTTGGAGGCATAGAACTTTTTTGTCAGCAGCTGGGTCCATAACCTCGTTACCAAAACGCTCAGCGATTATTATAGTTTGGTCTTCACCAGGGTGAGTATTTTATTTGTAAAGATGTGACGTCAATATGTATTGCATGTTTGTTTACATTAGTCGCTGCTAGCTGTTAGCAGTAGCGACTAATGTAAACAAACATGCTAGTCTTGATGTGTCTAGGTAAACCATATTACAACAGTATAAATTAACCACAAATCCAGGCATGAGAGCAGGAACTGTGAAAGGTGTGGAATGCAATGTGCAGTGTCTAACCTCTGGGAAGGAATGCTGAAAGTGCAGCAGAAAGAACCAGTTTATAGTTTGGACATGACCTTTACTTGAAAACCAGGGAGATGTATTGATATGTTAAGTTATGGGTTTCACCACAGGTGGGCAATATGATCCCTGGTAAAATACCGTAAATTCCAGACTATAAGCCGCTACTTTTTTCCCAAACTTTCAACCCTGCGGCTTATTCAGTGATGCGGCCAATTTATCTAATTATTCTAACGGCCGACAACGGTGCTCGAGTAGAAAAGGTAAGATTTAGACCGGTGGAATATATGCGTCGAGGAAGACAAACGCGGAACAAACGCGGGGTGACGGGTTTAAGTTTGGACGGGTAAAGGTGAGGGACAGACAAAAAAAAGGTGAAGAGGGGGTAAAAAGTTCCTTAAAGAAAAACCCGCGGCAGTGTGTGAGAGAAGACAGAGGCTCGACCAGACCCTGTGGATTTTTTTTGCACGTTGGCACGGAGGAGTTTGACCTGAACTCTCTGCGAAAGATTAAAGTTATCGCTGACTCTGCGATAGATGAGGCGAGGCGGCGACCAGCCACCTGTTTGTGGACGCGGCGGACAATAGTGGATATATATTTTTCCCTACCTTACCTTTGGAAATATACACTTTTTTTCTCCTTGGATTACTTTCAACGGGACCCGGACTCTGCAGGCCTGCATCAAACCTTAAGAATCATTTTCCGTTCATTTTCCCGGCTGTGATTTTTGGACTGTGGACTTTAATGAAGGACATTTAGTTTCATTTGCGGGACTTGAAGTCGGGTTTGGGTTAATTTTGTGTTTGTGTTACATGTTTTAATGTGGGCACATGCGGCTTATATACAGGTGCGGCTTGTGTATGTACAAAATCAGTTTTCCTCTTAAAATGTGGTGGGTGCGGCTTATAATCAGGTGCGCTCTATAGTCCGGAAATTACGGTAATCAATTATACACGAGAAAGAGTCATACAGTTACCAGTAAACTTTCTGACTGATACTGTGTGTCTTATCATTATATTCTCCTTCTGTCAGATTCACATACAGACTTTATGGTATTCATCCACAGTGCTCATGCCCAGAGGCTCGTGTCACAGTGTGTTCATGTAGCTCATGCTGTCCTGTACAGTGTACGCATTTGCTAATCTGTGGCACACATTAATGTGCGTCTATAAGAAAGAAAAAATTTTTAAATGCAAATTATATTCCATTGATCATATTGAAATTTGTAATTGCAGACATTCAGTAACCAATGCATCGCAATATCACTCCAAACTTTTCATTTTCTCTCTCTCTTCTTTACCAATGCACTCACATTGTGCATGTGTGTTTTGGCCTATCAATACATATTGAATACTCTTCCCATCGCTGATATATATGTATTATATTTACACTGTATACACTTTACAATCACTACATACTAAGAACATAACAGAACCAGGACAGGGGATTTCCTGTAAGTATGAAAAAAAATTAAGATGCATAAATATCCAGCACCATATTCATTACATCTCAGCAGATGTCAAAGGTGTGTTTCTGTTTTTAGTGACAGATCAGCCTTTTCCTTTTTAACAAGCACAAATTATAATTTGACATCGCTGGCCACATTTACATAATCATATCATTTGCATCCTGGCGAGCAGACACTGTCTTATTTTTAGCCAAAGCCTCTTTTTTCCTGCTGTTCCCCACATTTAGATGAGCAAGTAAAATGCATTTACCATAGAGGCATCTTTTTCTGGGTCAGAGATAAAAAAGTGATGGTGGCCAATTAAACAAAACACGACTTTAAGATTACAGCTTCTGTGACATAAAACTGTTAAATATAACTATAAAAAAGATTTTTGCAAGAGAAATGGAGCAAAGACCATTTCAGGTCTGATTGAATCAGCTTTCCATATTTAGAAGTATCACAATTTAATTAATTTGTTTAATCTCTTTTTTTTTTTTTTTTTTTACCTTACGGCTCTGTATCTGTAACTGCAAAATTCAATCTGACACCAGACTTATCAGGTGTGCTATTAAGGAGATCATGTTAGAAGAAAGAGATTAATCATAGAGATTAAGACAGACAATGTGTGTTTTGTGAAAGAGAGCAAATCTCAAAAGTACTTGTTTCCTAGTATGGTTGAATGGTCATTAATGTGACTAGGTTTACTGTTGCTCGTTCAATGCCCTATTTTCAGACAGTATTATTATTATCGGAGCCATGGCATCCGTCACAACCCAAGGGATTCCCATTTTGTCACAGGTACACAACACATTCCATTACCTCCCTCAATGCTGGCACAAATACACTATCCATGTTTCCCCATAGAGCATGCTGGCGGAGTGTTAGCCTGTCTGAGTATAACCTAGCTGGCCCGCTATCGCTCGTCTCATCCGTTACACTCTGCTCCCATTCAATCAGAGCTCTACGCCTCAGAGGAGCTGCAGATAAAATTCTCATTATCTTAGCTCACAGAATTAAAGGGACCAGAACTGAGGAGGCTGCACACATACACACCCAAACACACATATTTTCAAGAAACGCAAATATCACATAAAAAAGTACAGTAGACTGTTATCACACCCATGCACACGCATTCACACATATACCAAACAGGGACGTCAAAACTCATACTGAGTCTCTTATCCTAATTTATTGCTGGAACTGTTTGTTTCCATCTCAGTGTTCTCTTAAAGAAAGTCTGTTTCAAGTACATTTGAACAAAGATCTCTCCAATGTTGTACTTGCAGGCTGTTTATGTTTTTCTGTCTTTGTGTATGTGTGAGAGACCATTATCCAAATTCTTGTTCAGGGCAGTTTTCACCATGACACTGTATTCTGCTGTGAGCATGTAATTTTGTGCTTCCTATCACGACCCATAAAACTATGTTGTCTCCTATGCTTGTAAAACTGCATGTGTGTTTGTGCTCTGTGATGTCTTTTTACATTTTTGAGCACAAACATCTCAAAATGTTTCACATTTATGAGACCAGATATCTGTATAACTATCTGTTCCAGTGCCTTTGTGTGTTCCACAGAGTGAGCGTGAGTTCCACACGTGTATGTAAGTGTATCAGCTATAGAGTGTGTGAGTGAACGTCGCCAGGGGAAATTTCTCCAGCACATGGAAACCCCATTGTTTATTCATGCTTTCTAAATTGAAGTGTGCATCCCTGTATTCTCGAGGCTGCGCTCTCTTGTGTATAAGAGACAGTGAGGGGTAGACTGAAGGAAAGGAGTGGAAGGGAACGACGGAGAAGACTCTTGAGTCAGATTTCTTTTCTTTAAAGGCCTCCTTCACTAACTGGTATGCAGTAGAAAAGAAGGTAATGAGAGTCATTTGTCCATATTAAAGGTGATCCAGAGAAGTTCTTTCTCCTCCAAATAAGAATCCAATCCAGACTCCAATTCACAGCTACTGATCCTTAGCTTCTTATAAGCCTCTTATAGCTGCAGGTATTGGATTGACACATACTTCAATAGCATTCTGTGTAAGATTGTGCATTGGAGTGCTTTCTCTCATGACCCCTTTCTCCAGGATGCAATGTGATATTGATTGTTTCCATTTACAGTTGTATTGATGCCTTGCCTTTCATTGTCTCTGTTCTACGTCATCTCTAAATTGTCAATATTCATGCTGCGCCTGCTCTTGATTTCAAGCTGTGCTTTTTTTCCACTTGAATGTTCAATCAATTGATGATGGCTGTGCTTATCGGTGATTCAGTGATAGAGCTTTTAGAAGGTGTTAGGTGATGGAAATGTTCATTGGAATACCGTAATATGATTAGGGTTATAAACATCTTTTGGTGTGACAGGGAAGCAAACCTTGCTCGCTCCCTGTGTTGAATGTAAATCGGATGCTTATGATGAATGCCTTTGATACTGTCGCTGACGTGTGAATTGAATAAATCAGCATCAGCATAATTTAAAAGCATTGCTTTTACCTGAGGATGCCAAGGGCTCTAAAATATTTGTATCACACTGTATACTGGCAGAGGAAGGACAAATGGCGTTCTTTGGCAAGGCATCCTTAAACTCTTCTCACATTTTTCTGTTACTCTATTCATTAAAACAGATCTAGGTCACCTACAAAATGGCTGCCACTTGGCCACCATCTCCGTCCCCCTTCCTGTTAGCATATGTTTCTCTCAGGCCTGAGCCAACAAGAGGCTCCTGAATAATACAGTTAAACAAAGCGCCCTAAAGTCAGACAGGCAGGAGATTTATTGCTCATATTTAATGCTCTTTTCAATATGCACTCCTCAGCCAATTTTCCTTTGCACCTCCTTTAATTACCTGTCTTAATAGGATCCCTGTAAGAGTGGCAGGATGTTTTCACTAATGTCTACTTTAGAATGGGGGGATAATTACACAGCCTTGGATTTTGGAGGGATATCTTTCAAAAGCAAAAAGCGAGGAGTGAATGCTTGCTCTTTTTTTGCCCATATAATTTGCATTGTTCAATTTGCTGAGCACAGCTTTTATTTAGGTAAATCTTGTTACCATTGCTGTATTTTATGGGGCTTGTGGCATTTTGCTTTTTCCATGACAATATGGACGTCTGTCACTATATGCATGTAAGCACGCCGGTGTTTGTGAGCGTTGTCGAGACTCTCAGAACCATTTTCCTTTGCCTGTTTATCAACTTTGACTTTCTTATCCCTCATCTGCAATATAATATTTATGTAAGTATGATAAAAATGTGCTGCAGATATCTCACATAATCAGTTCAGATGGCATGGATTTACAACTATGGTCTGTGTTGTTAGATGCTCCCAATGGGAAGTTTGGAACACAGTGGCAGGGCTTTGATGACACACAGGAAGACAGGCACAGCATGTCGCTCTGATCCTGACGTATTTTGTTTTTTTTCATGGTTGCGATGAGCCCCAAATCCCTTTGCTGTTTTGATCCAACTATGACAAGGCCGACCTCTGTCTCGCTGTTCTTCCCCCTGGCAGGTTGACTGCCCACATTGTGAAACTTTCTTCACCTGCATATTCACACCCATTACATTCATACTGTCTGCAGAAATGTTTGATGTACAGAGTATGCTTTTTGTTTTGTTCAGCTCAGTTGTGCTGACATTACTTTTCTATTTTCTTTTATAGATCCAATAGAAAATAAAGTGATACACATACTATTTACATATGCTGTATATGTTCAAAGGCTGAGCTGTTAAAAAAAAATATTACATGTATAGAAACACAAATCAGCCTTATAGAACGCAGTAAATTTATGGTAAGCCATTTGTCTTTAAGTCTAACCTTTGTAAAAATAAAATAAAATAAAAAAAAACATCTAATCTGCCCATGCATAATCACCCAGCCCTCTCTGCATATGTTCTACATTAACGCAGAGATTTAACGTAACTAGCCAGCCTGTAGACAGGTGCCATGTTCCTCCTGCAGCATGAATATGTATAACATACTTTTGCAGCACTCAAAAAATTTGCATAAAACATAATAGCTGTATAGCATGAGCATCATTTGCAATGCATAGGGAGCATATGAAGGTTGTGTGTTTCATCTATTCTCAGTATCTTTTTCCTTTTTTCTTCTTCCTCTTATTTTTTTTTTTTACCCATCAGTTATGTGTGTCCTACTTTGTAATCTCTTTGGAAACATTGATAGGAGAGACAGAAGACACCACTTTGAAACCACTCTCTCATGTCGTATGTTGCACCTTGCATCCAGAACCATCTTTGTCCCCTGGTGAGTTGTGGAAGTGGGGGAGTTTTTTTTTTTCTTCCTCAGAGGAAAATAGAGAGGAAGTAGTTTATAAATAAAGTGAAGTGGAGAAGATCACTTGCAGTGTTGACTGGGGCTGCTGGCGGGACAACTGGTAATTCACTATAAATTGGATGTTGAAAAAAGCCAGCTGCCCTACAGGGGAAGGGGAAACATGCGTGAAAAACAGAGAATAAAAATGAACTTGGACACCAGTATGTATGTTAGTGTTTGTCTGTAGAGCTAAAACTGAAGTCCTTACTAGTCCTTGGAGACTGTAACTGATCCATGCCTTGCAGTATGAGTAGTGGATGTGGAGTGGATGCACACTGAGGTGGAAGTGTGTGAGAGTGCCTCGCTTTACTGGGGTTTGATTTCTACTTTAAATCTATTGATTCTGTCAGTGGTCCAGAGGCACGTACGGGCTTGCTAGGATCACACCTCAGCTTTACAAAATAATCACTTTTATCTGGAACTATTGCTTAGTGACAAAGTAACTGTGAAACCCCCTGTCAGAACATAAGCACACATGACCAATGCTTACAGAAAGAGTCCCACATTCTGCAGTCTAAGAACTCTGCTCACTTACACCACTGTGCACATCTTATATAAACACTAGATCTTAGAGCACACCTGCTGACATATTCAGTATCTACAATCAAATTTGCCACCTCATGAGGACAGATGGAATAAATCCTCAGTTTCTGTTAAGTAGATAAAAGAGAGAAATGAATTATGACTGGAGTACACAGTATATCACAACTGCTTTTAGTTTGTTTTGCTTAGTGCTGCTGTTTGCAGGACATCGTGTCAAACTCCCCAATAACTCCAGCTCACTACACACAGCTAGTAATACGATTAAATGTATTCAATGGGTGGTATGTAAATATGTCCTCAGTAAGTAAATATTTTCACCATTTTACAATAAATAATAATTGAAAATTAATTTTCACACACACACACACACACATTATTTTTGGTTCAGTTTGTTTTATGCAAAACTACAAGACCAATTTTCATGACATCATCAGGAAAGGACTGAGATTTTAAATTTTGATAATTGTAGGTCAAAGATCAAGGTAACATTCACCAAAAATGTGTTTTCACAATGATAAGAGAAAGGGCAAATCAGGTCAAATGTTTTCAGGGGGTGTGGTTTGTTGTGCCTGACACCACTTGTAAGTAAAGCAGTAACTGTAGAGGACACAATTCATTATTGGGTCTCAGGAGGATACATTTCACATTGCTATGTTCTTTTTTTTTTTCTTGCTCTACATGGCAAATTTCCCTTATTTACAGACCAGATAAGGTCACGTTTGATTTCACAAAGTTTTACATTTAACCTTATGAAGTACTCAATGCTTTTTATTTAATGAAACACCCATAAACTATTTGTTCATAATTTTCACATGGTTTATGTACTGTATATCCTTTCAGATCCACACAGTACAACAAATCAAGGACATATACTGCATTTACAGTTTAAAAGTAATGCAACAGACCTATTACATATACTGTATGAAACTTTCACTTAAATTTGTAATTAACTGCATAAAACTTTCAGTTTTGGAAGTGGATGAACCTGGACATTGTTAGATAAATATCAACAATGAGTCACAGATTGGTGAGACTATGTTGCTAAGGACCAGAAGAAGGTCAGAACAAACACATAAAAAGCAACAGAAGCTTCCATCGTTTGTCTAAAGCAGTGGTTCACAGCCTTTTTTGTCTCATGACAGCATTTTAACATCACAAATTTCTAATAACCTCAGGCATTCAAAACAGAGCCTCTTTTCCCCTAAATTGAATTTGTTTTTGATCATATAAATGTTTTCTATACTATGTTGTATATAAATGTTAATTCTAGATGGCATTTTATCTATATACTGTATATTATTATGGACAGAGACAGAAAAGATAAGTTGAGATTATCGCTCAAAGTGAGTTATTTTCCTTTGTCAGGACATGTACAGTCAGTCCAGTTTATATTTACAAGGCTGACAATTAATCCTGGACAAACAACAACTCAAACTATTCATTATGAAAGAGCTGCAGCATGAAACTGACCACAATGACATGTGGTACATAAACAGTACCACAGTGCTTCAGTTTCAGCTTCACAGTTTGTCATGTCATTTATGGATTGGGATTATCTCTCTCAATTTGCCATACATTGTTTATTTATATGCATTTTATTATTTATTTGTATCATTTACTAGAAATTTCAGATGACCTCATTTGAATTCCAGGTGACCCCACTTGGGTTCTCGACCCTAACATTGTAAAACACTAGCCTAATGCAATATTTTCGTATTGAACCTATGATGTACTTTGGGTTTTTGAACATTTTAGCAGTTAGTATTAAAGAATAGCTATTTCTAGTTTTATTTGATAAAATCACATTCAAGTAGAACCAGAAGATGTATTCCGAACCTTTTCTGTCTAAATACTCCATGGAGTGGTGTTTAAATGCACATTTGTAGCATGATCATGAGGCTATCTCAGTTGTGATTAGGTTTATGACATGTGTACAAGACAGGCACAGAAATCTGGATACGCTTATCTCTGTATACATGACTAATAATATTCTGGTCTTGTCATGTTTGTGCAGGAACTTGTGACGTTTACAATATAAAATATTAATTTAATCTGACATTTCAGCAGCTGATGTCGTTTACTGCTGTTTCTATAGAAGATGAGGAAACTTAAAGCAGTCATAGTACAATTAAATTAATTTGCCTTATTCTTCTATTATATATACATACATACGTACAAAGGGTGCCTCCCCTTTGAGGGGCGGGGTAAACAGTTAAAGGTGTCACAGAGACTTTGCACCTTTTGAAGTAGCTGTGGGCTAAAGGGCCCTAATGCAGGGTGGTCTATGGTGGCTGACAGGTGCAAACGCACGGCATCAACAAAATGCTGCAAACACAAGAAAGATGCACAACCCAAAACATAAACACATAAAACAAATGCAACACAAGTGAAACTGTAAGAGAAAAATGCTGCAATAACCGAAACGAACCAGAAGCCAAAGAAAAATGCTGCAAATACTGAAACAGGTAAACTCCCAAAACAACTGAAAGAGAGAAAGTCTGCAAATTCACTCCACAACAAAATGGAAGTTCACCAAAATAAAACAGTTTCACCAAAATTAAATGGAAGAAGAAGAGGATGGTGGATGAAGTTGAAGTTGATTAAGTTAAGAGGTTAGCGTGAAAAGGTACGTTTCCCTTCATCTATCTTAAAGACTTGACCATAATCATAATATCATAGAAGATAGGTACGGCACTAAAATTATAATAAATTACTAATTATGCTAATCTCTTAAATTAATGAACTTCAACTTCGTCTTCATCCATTTCAGAGATTAGTGTGAAAAGGTGTAGAGCAGCATAGATGCATAGCATAGTTTCACTTGTGTTGTATATGTTTTATGCGTACATGTTTTTGTGCATTTTTCTTGTGTTTGCAGTGTTTTGTTGGTGCGGTGCGTTTGCCCCTGTTGGCCACCGCATAATGCTACTGAAATCAAGACACCAGGTCTTCAGGTCTTTATCTGGCACAGTCTGTATAGTGACAGCAACAACAAACATGGCCCTAAACAGCCCATCACTTTCATCAGAGCCACAACACACCTAAAGGTCATTGGATTGGTTTTCCTGCTAGTGCAAGAATCTGGCAGCTCTCAGCCAACTTAGAAAGGCAGTTAAAATACCCATCACAAGTGTTCTGCTCAACCCAGACATTGTGTTCCAGACACTTCATTTCCAAAACCTATAAATATAAAATATGGTCTAAATGTAAAATAGCATTCAGTGCAGAGTAAATGGTATATGAAACTGTTATTTCTCAACTGTGTCTTTCCTTTAGCATGCTTTTTGACACAGCAAATTTTGTCATTAACAAAATAAGTCAAATCATTATTTTCATTTGGAACATGGCCAGAAGGTTTTCTTTCATTCTTCTCAGCAGCAGATGAGCTCCCTGTGGGAAACTAATGTAGAGCTGACACTGTACGGTGACAGTTTCCCACCAGGTTGGGTGTTGGTCTCACACTTCCTTCCTTTACATGATTAGATAGATAGATAGATAGATAGATAGATAGATAGATAGATAGATAGATAGATAGATAGATAGATAGATAGATAGATAGATAGATAGATAGATAGATAGATAGATAGATAGATAGATAGATAGATAGATAGATAGATAGATTTTATTGTTATTTCACACAAAACATCACAGATGCATAGTTGATATTAGTTGTAGTCAAGTGCATTCATGCCTAAAAAGGGGACAATGGGGGCAGTTAAAAACAACAACAGAGTGCTCATTTCCGGGTCTTTAGGGTGGTTATTGCAGTAGGAGTGAAATATTTCTTGTAAATATTTTTCCAGGCCAGTGGAACCCTGTATTTTTTGCCTGATGGCAGCAGCTGGAAGCAGTGGTGGAGGGGGTGAGAAGGGTCCTCTGTGATCAGGGTGGCCTTCCTGACCACAGACTGGCTGTATAGTTCTGACAGGGGGGGGTTGTGCTGTTCCAATGATTGTGCTGGCCTGGTTAACTGTGTGGGAGAGTTTGGTCTTCTGTTTTAATGTTTCAGCTGTTTCCACTCATTTTAGTCTTGCTTTTTGTCTTGTTCCACAAAGGTTTTCATTGTATCATGCTGCAATCTCTTCATCTTGCTAGAGGAATTATTTCTGTCTCTTTGTCAGACTACAATATGTATGTTACTGGACTCTTCCCTATGCTCTGTTTTTTTTTTTATCTTCTCTTGATTCTGTACCTTGATTGGTTCTTCTTTTTTCATCCTATAGCTCCACCCATTGGGTTTTTTCCCTGTTCCTCTCACTCACACATAAAGCAGCTTGGGTTTTTAAACTCTAGGCTATGGCAATAGCACACTGCCCATCTGTCATGGCAGAGAGTCGCCATGAAATGGCCAACTCCTCAGCATCACCGTGTGATCCTCTTATATGCTGTGAGCGTGGCACTCACCCATCTCCCTGAGGGAAGAAAGAAAATATTCTCCTCCTCACCCTTTAAGGCAAGAGAGACTGTCATATTTAGACTGAGCAGCGAGGAGATGGGCTTTCTCTCCTTCTAAGGCTCATACTAGAGGCTATAGCTTAAGGGGAGGAGGCAGCCCACTGTGATGAAGTTGTAAGAAAAGCACCTAGCACATCAGGTTAAGTCCCTGGTACAGGATTGTGAATAAATAGGAAAGGTCCTATTGTCATGACAACCAGTGCACAGTTTAATTATACAATATTGTATGACCAACTCAAGCCCATCCAAAAATGTCCAGTCTAATATGTTGCAACTTTCACTTTTACTTAAGATGTTGGTTTTTCTGTGTGTTAAATGAAGACTTTTAACTTTGTGATCTTCAATTTTGCTCATATTTAATGACATTCTATTTCACATACTGTCACTATATATGCTCCCTTTAGGTAACATCATTAGAAATCATGGCATTAATTTTTATTGTTATGCGGATGACACACAGTTATATTTATCGATTAAACCTGATCAGACCAGGCAAATAGATAAAGTAAGTACTTGTGTACAAGACATAAAAATTTGGATGAGTGCCAATTATCTTTTATTGAACCCTGAAAAAACTGAAGTCGTTATAATTGGTCCTAATAATGTGAGAGACTCCCTAACTGACCAGATAGTTACTCTGGATAACTTAAGTGTAACACCCAGTGCCACAGTTAAAAATTTTGGAGTTTTATTTGATCCAGATCTTTCATTCAAAATGCACATTAACCAAACATGCAGAACAGCCTTCTTACACCTGCGCAACATAGCCAAAATTAGGAATATTGTCTAAAACAACTGCAGAAAAATTAATTCATGCATTTGTTACATCACGATTAGATTATTGTAACTCCTTACTTGTAGCGTGTCCTAAATATTCCCTAAAAAGCTTGCAACTGGTTCAAAATGCAGCAGCTAGATTATTAATAGGATCAAATAGAAGAGAACACATCACCCCTGTGCTCCAAACCCTACATTGGCTACCAGTTGAGTTTAGAATTACATTTCAAATGTTCCTCCTTACATATAAAACCATTAATGGTATGGGCCCCTCTTATCTTAAAGATGATCTGGTTCCGTACTAGCCCAATAGAACCCTTCATTCTCAGAATGCAGGTTTATTGAAAGTTCCTAGGGTTTCTAAAAGTACAGTAGGAGCTAGAGTCTTTAGTTATCAGGCCCCTGTCTTATGGAATCAGCTTCCCTTTAATATTAAAAATGCCGAAACAGTCTCTACATTTAAAATTAGGCTGAAAACATTCCTGTTTAAGAAAGCCTATGGTCAGGTTAGTTAAAAATGATGTGACTCATATATCATGTATACATGATGTATGAGTCACAGTTCAGTCTAGGCTGCCCTAGGAGTTAGAATGCTGGGGGAAGTACAGACACTGAGTTCTTTCTTCTTTCTCTCCCTCACACCTGTTTCTGTCATTTTTACAACCTATCTTTCATACCAAGTCTGTTCATGACTAGTCACCTGGTGTGCCCCCCCCCCCCCCCCCCCCCCCTGGGGGGAGTGGTGGTTTTCCTGACAGTGTCTGCACGGGAGCCATGGACGACAGGATCTGCAGTATCTCGCCTGTGCCGACCTGTGACCCCGGACCCCCGCCCCTGTCTGTCTGGACAAGCCCCCCCCTCCTGCATTTATACATGGACGTTCATCTATAGCCTGTCCGTCCATGGGAGTGGATCTCTCCTTCAATGTGGTTCTCCTCAAGATTTCTTCTTTTTCCCACTGGGTTTTGAAGTTTTTTCTTGCCGAGAAGGAGTGTCTAAGGACAGGGGATGCTTGGGACTTTTCATGTATCTCTGTAGTTGATTGTGTTTTTGTAAAGCCCTCTGAGACGACTTTGTTGTGATTTAGGGCTTTATAAATAAAATTGAATTGAATTGAATTTTTCAGTTCACAAGGCATACAATACTCACCAGTCCTGTTGTTTAATTTGACTTATTTGTACATGTGGAGAAATAATTCAGAAACATATTTTAGTACTCTTACTTACCTTAGGGCAAACATGGGGCTGTTCTTAAATTCTGATTTGAACTTGGACAAAAAAAACAGTCAAGAGATGTTTTTAAAAATATTTTTGCTTCAGGCCATGTGTACAACTAGACATTACTTTAATGATTTTAAGATAAACTGTAAATGGAAATATTATTTTAGGTTGACAACCATCAACCAATCACCAACTTGCTTTTGTTGAATTTGTTTGGGCACCTGTGAAAGAATCAAAACAGGCAGAAATGGAAAGAAAGGATATGAAAATGTACAGTGTTAGAGTGATTCACATAAAATCAGAATGATCAGCAGTGGGTCAGCCAGTAAATAGGACAAAACATAATTGCCTATTTGAGACGCAGAAGGTTCCCAAAGTGCAAAGCTGGCACATTTGTGGGAATTCACTCCTCATTTTCCATCTCCACAGTCGTACAGTGACATATTCAGGAACCTAATCGGATGTAAATTGTTTTCCAGCGATTATAGATGTAACTCAGAATCATGAGAGAATACAGTAACATGAGACAGAAATTCTGGTAAAAGAGCATAGGAACATGGGCAAAATTACCTTCAATATAACACACTGGCGGCAGATAAATATCTACATTTAAATAATTGCATTCAAGCTGATATTTACACAAGGTCAATAGTATCTCAGCTCCATGATTTGGATGCCATTGACCTTTTGCATCAGTTTAAACTGTACATTCAACTCTCCCATTAGGTACATTGCACATCAGCCCTGGAGATACAGTCTTCATCTATTGACTGCTCCATAATTTATGACACTTGTCTTGCTGTGAACTGCAGCGCTGCATCTGATGTGTAATCTAGGTAGGATCAATGCATGACGGCTGAAGTTGGGACAGAATACATGTTCTGTCTAACCTCAAATGTCCAGGGGGAAATATGGAGGAGACATTTTGAAACTGCAAATAAAATGTGTTGGCACCTTAATCAAAATGTCAGCATGTTCTTCTCTGTCTCTCTGTCCTTCTGTCCTTACCCCTAATTCTCTGCAGTAAAACTGAGCGTAGTGTTATGCTTCGCATTTATATGAGTGTGAAACTAGTGAAATACAGTTGTTTACACTTCAGTACACTTTTGAAGACAGCAGCTCTACATCTGAACATGCAAACTTGAGAAAATGATATGATTATAGGATGTAGTTTTCTTTGTTTAGTCACAGCTGAAGAAGAAAATACAATGAAACTAGGGCATTGGAATTTCTAACAGTAACCTTTCTGAGGCATATTTTTCCCCCTGTGATATCATTTTGGTTCTGATAAAACACAAAGGGCTTGCGTGTTTCCATTCTTTGTTAGCATTGTTCAAAAGCAAATTTCTTCAGGTGGACTAGCAAGTTTGGGGAATATGAGAACAGCAAACTTTCATAGTTCTGAAGAAAGTGTCTTATTGAAGCTAGAACCATAACATCACTCAGCTTCTTTACTTTGTGGACACATTGATATGGTAATTCATATTTGCCTTGTTTTTTTTTTTTTCCCCCCAGCTGTGTAAATGTGTGCTGACGTCCAGTTACAGCGATACCCAGAGGAAAGTACAGACATATATGAATATCCTACAAGGTGAATACACTACTATGCAATAATGCATGGAAATCTTGGAAACTATTGACTATTATAGTCACATACCGTAAGAAAAAAAAGAAAGAAAGAACGAAAGAAATAGCCATAATTCTCATGTCTTAACTGACAGCTTCTTTTCATTTACTTTGGCTTCATCTGGTCATGAAGAGAACAAAACATGATCCAAAGTAATCCATACTTACACTGCTGCTTAGTCAAGACTAAGCTGTATGTTTGCCATAAATGCCGTGTTTTCACACAATAACAGATGAGAGCACGTTTCCTTTGTAACTGGATTTTCTGAACAAGATTTTGTATCATGAGAAAATCCTTGGATCCTCTTGCCATATCTGTCTTAGTCCTTGTTGGCAAAGGGCTTGCACTCTTTGCTGCAGGCCACACCGCAGCGTAGCCGTAATCTCCGCAGTTGCATGATCAGTTCCAAAAACACCATGTTGTTATACACCATTCACTCATTGCCAATTGTCTGCCTTGGTCTCAAAGTTCTCGAAGTAAATAAAATCAGAGGATATTCCTCTCATGTTTGAGCTAGAAGGCTGCTGAGCATACCCAGTTGTGTGGAGCCTGAACCTCTTTTCATTCCAATTGATCAATCAATAACCAGTATGTATGCTTCAAGGTCAGTTCAATAATTTTTCCAACATTTATGTATTTTTGCGTCAATTTAACTTTATAGGTTCACACATCTGGTGTCATTTTGGTGCCGACAAATTCTAACATCAAGGGCAAACTTGACTCCTGTTTTAATATTCACTGGGGAGGTGCATCACATGAATAAAATCTGATATTCAGACTTGTTTTTGGCAGCTCTTACAGTTCTATTTTCTCAAAGTGGTATATAGATTCTAATCTTTACAACCCTCAAGTCAAACTTTGCCCATGGATAAGATACAAAAGCACAAAATAAAAAAACTGCCTTTTTAATGACACTGTGAATATGATGGACTCATCAGTTTAAAATGTCAATTTTGAGTTTGGATTTAACACATTATAAAGTCTTATGTTTGCTCAGTGAAAATATTATGCAGAGATTATATTTTCCACATAGAAACAAAACTATATATATATATATATGTATGTATATGTGTGTATGTATATGTGTGTATGTATATGTGTGTGTGTTTTTGTTTTTTTGTTTTTTAATTTAAGGCTGCTCTGGAAAATTGTTTCAGTGATGAAGGTCACTCTGTTTACAACTGCAGGAGTTGATGTGGATAAAATAACTAATTAATAATAAGAATGAGAATACTAATAAGTATAAACTTCAGTCATGGCTTCTTCCAGTCGACTCCAGAATAACTGTCATACTTCTAAAATAATAGGCGACTGTACCTTAATCTTCCATCTTGTACCTTCCACCCCTTGTGTAAGTGTAGAATAGAGGGGTAACTGACCGTGCCTTGCCTTACATGAAGGAACACTGCCCTTGACAGTACCTTTTCATGCTTGTCTCTTCAGAATTTCTCTGTCCTCCATGTCTCCTTCCTCTCTCTCTCCTAGCCTCTTCTACACCTTTCTTGTTCTATGTGTCTATTCTCTCATGCGTGGGTAGCTACAGTACTTGCTTCCTCATGGGGTGTTCCATCAGCTGACTTTGCTGAGCACTGACTACTGGGCAACATTGCCTGGACTCCCCACTAGTAAGGTTCAGGTATCATCTGTTCGCACATCAGAGCCAGAGTAGCCCCCTGTACCCACTGCATTAGACCCAGTGAATCTGTAAGGAGACTATGTCCTGGTTCAAGACATGGAATCCTGACTTCACAGTTTTTCATTAATATAGAACAGAGATGATGGGACTTACACATTTTTTTTCTCCTTTTACTTAATTAAATATTTAGAATGGAAAAAGCTCTTGTCACTTTGAATATGTCATGGTTGCATCATTAGAGCTCTTGAGAAAGTTTAAATATGATGAAATTGTGCTGAAAGCAAAGTGATCTTATTAGGACCTGTAAACGTCTACATTGTTTATTTTTTCTTGATTGTGTGCAATACAATTTCTATTCTTCCTCTCTGCGCTGACCTAGTTTCTCAATAAATTCTTCTCACAAATGCATCCAGTGTAATTATCATCCAGGTAAAATATAGTCGACCAGTCTACACCTGACAATGAAATGGAGTTATGGTACATTCCAAACTTTGCTTTGGATGATTTTTAATAAAAGGGGTATGTTGCTTTTCACCTTCTGCTGCACTCTGCTCTTGACCCAGAGCTAAAACCTAACAGGGTTACCAGTACTTATAACCTTGCTGTATTAAAGCAGTGGTGTGTAGTTGGAAATTCCAAATAAGCACTGTAGTAGAAAGGTTTTAATCAAAACCTGCCCTTCCTCAGACCTTGTCTGCTACCTTGCACTCTTCCCACAGTGCTCATACCATCCTGCTGTGCCCGACTCCCCTTGACCCACTAAATCCACAGAGG
Organism: Siphamia tubifer; assembly: GCA_020466265.1. NCBI lineage: Eukaryota > Metazoa > Chordata > Actinopteri > Kurtiformes > Apogonidae > Siphamia > Siphamia tubifer. The sequence goes on along the minus strand of CM035794.1, from coordinate 31,588,909 downwards.
CAGCACTAACACAGACCTGAAGGACTCTTGTATGTCTTTCACACTGTTTGGTGATGCTAAGTTTCCCTCAATTGGATCAATTATTCACCTTTAGTGTAGAAGAAGATTAATATCACAAACAATTTGTCTGGGGTGCATACAGGATGTCAGACTTGGTCATTTTTAAAAACTTTCATCAAGTGTTGTAATTCACGTTCATGGTTAATTGATTCCCACAGACAATGTGTGATTAGGTATTTTGGTCAAACATTCAACATGGTCCATATACTTTATTCACATTTGTATGATTTGTTCTAAAATCCTTGTCATTTTGATTAAAGTGCTACATGTCGTTACCCTTTTGTTATCAAAGACATGTAACAACAAAACAGTTTCGAAAAATGGGAAAGGATCCAAAGACATGCATTCTTTGTTTTTTCTCCTCCCGCCATCATGAAAAATTATATTTCATGCATGATAAGCTCTAGCAAATGATATTATGTTTGTATATCATCTGTTTCTGGCGTGTGCTCAGATCATAATGACAGATAGCTCCTTAGGAATGCCAAGGCACTCTCTGCTCGCCTATTCTCCAGGCTAAGGGATTTTCTAACAGATTCATCTGCGGGTGTCAGTTTGTTGGCATTGATTGGACCTAACGGGCTTTACGTGGAGAAAGAAGTTTGTTTGGTAAAATTGTAAATCTGGGCTGACAGGCTTTATGTTTACTGCTTGGTGGAGGAAGAGTGTGAAGTCGTCTCCTTGGGGAAAGGAAAACAAGAAGACATCACACGGGGTGTAATTTTCCTCTACAATTTACATAATTTTGACTTTGGAAAAAACACTTCTCTTATATTTTTCTCTTACTTTTCCCTCTTGTAAATTATACTTCAGATGGTTTAGGGTCCTGCTGAAAATAGTATCAACCTTAGCTGAGTATTTCAGCTGAGTTGAAAATGCTTCTTCCTTTAGAATTATTAGTGTGTATCTTCACACCTGACTTAATGTGCAGAGCTCAGCTCAATTAAGGGTGCATCCCATTTACCAAATTAACTATATAGTACACCCCCCTGCTTATAAGAGGTCATTAAAACATTCACCTTCACAGGTCAATAAAGATTTTAAAGCCCTGTAAGAATCCTGTAAGCTGGTCTCTGTGGGATCACTGACCCAGTGACACACACTAGCTCCAAAAACACACACTCAGAGACACACACACACACACACACACACAATTACAGCCTACTGGTGTTTCTGGGATCAAACCATTGTTGTTCCCAAAGGGACACTGTCCATTAGGTGAACAGGTTGATCTCATTAATACTGCAGGGGTCAATGAAGTGTATGACTGGTGACTCTAATGACTTGACTTCTCATCTGCAATGCAGTAAATGATGGCAGGTCTGATTTAAAGGCGCAGGCTACAGAATATTTAGATGGACTTCCACACACTGACACACTTTGAAATATATTGCAGCATTCACTTGCCTTCAGATATCTCCTTCATAATTCACTCAAACACTGTGTTGAAACATATTTTTCATTTTAGTTACATTTTTTTAATAAACACTCCTGAATGGCCTGCTGTAAACATATTTAAAATTATGGAAAAAAAAATCACTGAATGTAAGATATGCTCAATGACTCACATTGTGATTGTCAGCAGTAATGCAGGCATGTACTTTTTATTTCTCACCACAATAGTAGGCAGCTTTACTAGTCTTCTTCCTCTAAGCTGGTATTAAACATTCTGAATGACAGGTGTGTGAATTATGTTTGTAGATACTGGAATCGCTTTATTTGATTTGATTTGATTTGAATTATTTATTTCGAACATGTGCAGAATGCAACAATAATCAATACAACAATAAATAATAATAATAATAATAATACACAATAACATGTCCAAAAAGGAGAGGATGAAGCATAAGCTTATTTAATCCTACACCTTCTTCACTTCCCCAATAACCTGAATTCATCTTATAGCAATATAGTGCATAGTACAAAAATGATGATAATAATAATAATGCTAATAATAAATAATTGAAGTACTAAACATATACATATATACAAAAAACAAAACAAAATGAGCAGATGGGAAAGTAGGTAACAAATAGCTGTGTTTTTGTGCATTAGATATATGTTTGATATCTTTGAGACATTACGGTACAGTAGTGGCAAAGGAATGGGTCTTCCACAAATTGACAGCCACAATTCCTGTCCAACAAATCTAATCTTCACTTGAGTCAAGATTGAAAAAGTAAAAATAATATCAAACTTGACAGAACCCTTTTTTTTTTTTTTTAACTTTGGCTTAGTTTGTGTTTGAGTTTGTGTTTCTATTTAACTCAGTTTGTTTGTTGGTCTGTCTGTCTGTCTGTCTGTTGAAGCAGGTTTATGCAAATACTACCGGAATCATTTCTATGAAAATTTTCAGGAAAGGTGCATGGTGGTCCAGAATATCCCATTAAATTTTAGTGAATGTAGGTCAAAAGTTAGAATCACCACAATGATAAGGCATAGAGCAAATCAGGTTATATATATATATATATATATATATATATATATATATATATATATATATATATATATATATATATATAGTAGTTGTTGCTGAATTTGTTCTGCACAATTTTGACACTTCCAGGCACTGAGGGATTGGCTTTTCTGTCCATGTCCATATGGGCTGCAATCAGTCTTAAAGTTAGGAAGCTACATTTTGATCCAACAGTTTCCTTTAAATGCATGAAAAACCAATAATGAGCATCTTTTGAGAAGACAACTGCAATGTAAAAATAACTACTTCTAATAGTGCCAATAATGTACAATAAACTACAAAATAAATGCAGTTTATTTACCGTTACTTGCTTTTCCATGCATTTTCTTCTACCTACTGTATTTTATTGACTAAGTTAATTGCTTCTGGGGTTTTATCATCCTGGGTGGTTTGGATGGTTAACCACAACAGCTATCCTTGAGTGTATCAACTTAGTGGTGCACTGACTGTATAGTATTGAATAATTTTTACCCTAGGGCAGAGGGGTATTGTTTTTGAGTCGGTTTGTTTGTTTGTTGATCTGTCTGTTTGTTTGATTGTCAGCAGCTTTATGCAAAAAGGTATGAGGTGGCCCAGATTAGATCCAATTAAATGTTGGTGAATATAGGTCAAAGGTCAAGCTCACAGTCACCAAAACTGTGTTTTCACAATGATATGAGACAGGGGAAAATCTGGTCAAATGTGTACAAGGGGGGCAGGGTTTGTTTTGCTGGACACCACTTGTTTAAACGTTCTGACCTCTTTAAGATCAGTTCAGTTCAGTTTATTTTGAGCATCACAAAATCATCAAAAGCTCAATCACAATGGTCAACAAAACATCTTTCTTGCACTCAAAAAGGAGTGAGAAGAAGCAAAACATATAAATTGACACTCCCATTTTACAAACTAATAATCCAGCAGCTTCTGAATTCTATGATTTAACACACTTTTATTTCCATTTATCCTTTACGCAAAACATCTACAATCATTTATATACTCATTGTTTTATAAGTCACCTCACACAATGCAATTTATATAATCAACTATAAGTGTATGTATATTCACTTTATAACTATAAATACAGTGTTTAATAATATAATATAATATATATATTAATAATAATAATAATATTATTATTATTAATATATTATAATATATAATATGATAATATAGGGGTGACACGGTGGTGCAGTGGTTAGTACTCATGCCTCACAGCTAGAAGGACCTTTCTGTGTGGCCCCTGCGACCCTAGTGAGGCCAAAGATCTATCTATCTACCTATCATCTAATGATGGTTCATACAGTAATGATGTGGTCAGATGTATTACATTCCTTTTTAAATCATCAAGATCCAAGTAGCAATGGAAAAAACGTTATTTGTATACAAGTCTACAGCTGTTCCTCTTGTGTGTAGGTGTAATTTTTAAAGCCCGGTGTACCTATAACCTCTTCTTTAATATCACCATAATAAAACAGGTATAGATAAGGTAATGATGAAACACTGACGTGTCCTCTTTTCTCTGTTGCCATATAAACATTCTGTGTGTATACTGAGGTGGCCTGTGTAAGCTAATGTGTGAGCAGAAACATGTTCAGTGCTTGTAGGTTATGACACAGGAGAACCATCAAGCTTCGTGGTTTGTTGTGTGTGGCTGGGCACCGATTAATCAATCACTCATACCTCTGATGTCTAACCTTTATGCAATTGCCAGACTTCCCATGGGAGCCCTTAATTGATTAAAGGATATCAAACAGAGATTGTGATAGCGGTCTCACAAGGGCAGAGGCCAGAAGCTTTGATCCCTAAACACACATGCAGATTATTTAGGGTGCAGGGTTGCTTTCATTAATGTCTGACTGTTTCCCATCACACTAATGGACAAACGGCTGTAATGCATTTTAAAGTGAAGCAGATAAGCAGTCAATGGTCAACATTTTCACCTTAATGTGTGAAAAGGAATTTGTATGGTAACACATACCATACAATTTATATATATATATATATATATATATATATATATATATATATATATATATATATGTATATATATCAATTCTGTCACATTTATTTAGTTGCATCGTCATCTACTCTTAGATTACTCTCATTTACTATTCAGTAAGCAGCTTTTGGCTTAGCTTCAGCTCTGACCCTCAACCACTGCTATCATTTCAGTTTATCCTTGAGTCCAAGATGTTTGTGCCAAATGTGAAGAAATTCAGTCTAACCATCCCTGAGATATGACATATTTAATCATACTGGAAACTGGCAGAGGAAAGGACATTCAAGTTTAAGTTTCAAGTTACGCACAACAATCTATTTGATGTGTAATACTGAGACACTTGGGTGGGGATAAACATTAAACATTGTACAATTGTATAACAGAGTATGAAAAAATGGTATACTAATATGATCATGAAAATGTAAAATCATCAGAATGTGTTATAGGTAGAGGCCTCGTATAAGTCTAGGGTTTCTTGCCTCTTCTTGGCAGAGATGCACTATGTGACTCTTTTATGACTTCTGTGATTGTATGTTTTAATATGCTGAAATAAATAAATGGTCATACCTTCTTATTGAGAAGTACCATGGATGGTCCTAAAGAACACATGAGGAAAAAATAAGTATAATATTTCGTTTAAAAATATTTGTACTATAATCAGAATCCATTAAAAGATGCATTTTATCTAAAGGTGTTTTCCTGCCACATGTTATTTTGTGATAATGTGTGAAGTTCTACCATAGATGCTAACATGTTTTTTTTTTCAGGTTTCAAGCCATTCTAATGCAGTACAGAAAGCCCACTGGAAAACTGACGTTGATTTGAGCCATTTCTCCTGAGCTGCCAAGTTTTTCCCTGGACTCTCCTGTATTTCAGATCCATCTCTCGCCCCCCTCCCGTTTTGTAATTTTTCTCAGTAATCTCCCATAATGTATTAGGTCTGAACGTCAAAGACTAAATCTGAAGACAGGTAATTTTGCTGATGTTCTCCAGTTGACACAGATCATGTATGGAACGTATACACGTCATTTGTTGACTGTCTGACAACTCATAGATAGATAGTTGATCTGTGCACAGGTTGAAAATTTCCCCTGGACAATATCACACACACACACACACACACAGGTGTGTGTCAGGTCAGTTTTAATGTAAGAAAGCACGTATCATGAATATGTTTTTAGATTCTCAGTCAAGTTAAACCCAACCAGGGGATATATCTGTCACTGTACTGTGTGTGTGTGTGTGTGATTAAAGTAGGAATAATTTAATAAAGTTAATGTGAATTTAACAATACATGCTATCTATTGAAAATTAAAATTATATTTATGTATAAATACAGTAGTAGAGTAATTAATTATGCACTGGAAACTAATGACATATAACTTTATCATCACATATCACCATAAAAACAACATTTGGTTGCTTGTGTCTCCTGAAAATGCAACATGCAACGCCATCCCAAAAATCTCCCACATTCTGCTACTCAAATGTTGGCAGTTATGCATTTCTCATGAAAATGTATCATCTTATTCTTCTTGACTCTGACTGTCAAACTACTAGCCAATGAGAGCCTGGCTTTTTAGCATCCTTATCCTGCACCACAGCCTGCAATATAAACAGTTACAACGCTTCCATAGACTCTAAGCAGACATAAGCATTAGGACCTGCTTCAGGATTATGGAGGGGCTGGTACTGTAGTTCCAACACTGAGTGTAGCGGCATCAGAACAAATGAATTACTTCTGCCAAGGAGGTTATGTGTTTGCCAGAGTTGTCTGTCTGTCTGATAGTTATCAAGATAACTCAAAAAGTTATGGATGGATCTTGATGACTATTTTCTGATGTTTTGGGAGTGTCACAAGGAAAAAATTATTAGATTTTGGTGAAAATCCAGAAGATATCCTGAATTCTGTATCACTTTGAAATATATTCTCCATTTACTTGAATGTACTTATTTTCTCTTATATTTATATTCTCTGCCAGTGGTTGAGATTGAATCACTATAACCATAAATTATATGTTTTTTTAGATAAGGTAACACAGCTGGTTTATTTAGTTGTTAAGGGAAGCAAAACTTCTATCTCACTCATCCTATAACAATTCTGTTGACTTTGACTTTGCAAATGTTCAGTATTTAATGAGTTTAGTATCCATACTAACACTAACATGCTAAGTTAGCCACTATGCTATCCGATGGTTAATGTCATTATTGTGTGTTAGCAGGAGATCAGAGCTTGCCACACTGTGTTCACACAGCTAACTACTGTTTTCTGCTTCTACCTCAGTCGTATGTTCGTAAAACTTAAAATGATGAATTGCTTATCTCCTTACTAATAAAATATGATACAAATACAACTGTAGAATAAAGTTAGCATCACTCAAGTAAGTAGCCAACCCAAGCTAACATGAACCTTAATCTCCAAAAGTTAATTTTTCAAATTAATCTAAAGACAGTCCTTTCCATGGTCAACCTCAATAGTCAGACGCTTAACTGACACAACAGTGCATACAGTCATGCAACAACGGGTGTGTGTGGTGTATTTTAAACTACCATGGTAACTGCTTTTTGTCCCATGGAAGAACCTGACAGTGTTCAGTTCATTTGGAATTATTCAAGTTTACATGAACCTCATGATCACATGACAAGTAAGTAAAAGTACTTCGTTATTGTACTTAAGTAGTTTTTTTAGGTATCTGTACTTTACTGGAGTATTTATTTTTTGGGCAACTTTTTACTTTTACTCCCTACATTTTTGCATAAATATCTGTACTTTATACTCTTTACATTCTCACAATAGACTCATTACCTTTCCAAACTAAACAGATGTGACAGTATGAAAAATAAGTCACCAGAGGGAAATTCAGTGGAGGAGAGAAACTGTGATTTTATATATTATAGGTATATGACTATTATCTCGTAAGTTTGACTTTTTTGTCTAAAAATTTAGACTTTTTATTTCACAATTTCAACATTTTATCTCACAATTTTGACTTTTTCTCTTAAAATTATGCATTTTTAAAAATCTCATGATGACTTTTTGAAAAAAGAGTGACCCTATCAAACACATTATCAACACAGTAACTCACTTTTAAATGCTTTATTTTTAGATACGTTTGAAACTTTTGACATGTTTGAAACTTTGAAACTTATGTTTCTTGGTTAAATAAGTATTATTGCATTCATAGCCAAAAGAAAATTAGAGTTTTACTTTATTACCTCCACCAAGGAGGTTATGTTTTTGCCGGCATTTATCAGTTTGTCTATTTGTCTGTGTTCAAGAAAACTCGAAAACCTTTGATAACATTTTCAGGATATGTTGGAAATGTGAACAGGAAGAACTGATTTCATTTTGGGGGTGATTGGGGTTGGCGGGGGGGGGGGTCTACCTTGGCGGACGTCTGCACTCTCAGAGTGCTTTTCTAGTTACATTTGTGAATTTTTACTTTTTTACTTTTACTTAAGTAAAGTAGTTGAATCAGTACTTCTACTTTTACCAGAGTATTTTTATTTTTTCACACCAGTAGCTGTACTTCTACTCAAGTACAGAATGTGAGTACTTTGAACACCTCTGCGTACATGTCACGTTTAGCGTAAGACCTGCTAGCTTGCGTTGGGATGCAGAATCCAGATCTGATTGGCTATTGTAACCTGACTGTTCCCATTCACTTACAGTGCAGAGGCCTGCTGTGTCTGTTCTGAAGGTCTGAAGCAAATGTAATTTAGCTGACAACACAAGCTAGCTGAAATATAATTGGTTAAAAACTCTACCATAAAAAACACCATTGGAAGCCACTCGACTAAGTGGAAATAATATGACGTAGAGAATAGACAATCATTTAGTTTACATATTTATGAAAATAAAATAACAAATTTACTTTTCTGAGCATGTTTAGGCCAGCAGAGAAGGCCACTGGCTTTGTGGAGTCATATGTTTTGCTTCACTTTACGTTGTGTGTTGTTTGTTTGTATATATATATAAACATCTCTACCCTTACAAAGTCAAACAAAGTCCTTTATTTTGCTTAGTAAATACCGAATCTTGTTTATTTTTGATGGGAAGCAGAAGCTGTTATGTTGTTCTTTGGAGCTCACATCATGACAATGTAGGCAGAATAATGGAAAGAGTTACAGAATCTCTGCTATTCATACCCAGGTCTGGTTGGTTTGAAGAGAAGGTCAAGGCTTTATTCTTTCATTTGAAGAGCTTGGTTCCAGAACACTCTATATCCTGCTTCTCTGTTTTGAGAAAAGTCACTTTTTCATATGGAGCAATGTAATGAATGTAGTCCAATAGTGTCCTGTGTCAAACTTTATTAACCAACTTATTAAAGATAAAAAGTGTGAAATAGTTCAATAACTGAGGTTTTTAATGAACGTAATAAAATGTTCTTTCTTCAAACCATTAGATATCCATGTGTCTTATCTGATTGTGTTTATAATAGACCCTTTTCAGTATTTTATGTTTTCATGAAAGGTGTGTGTGGAACTGGTTTATGTAGATCCTGGAGTGTACAATTAACTAACAGGTCACTAGTATGCTGTGCTTCCACTAGTAGGCTACCGGTTGTCTCTGTGATCCACCACTTTACAACATGCAGATATGGAAGTTGACAGTAAATATATTGGTATGTGAATCCACATGATAACAGCCCATATTACTACACCATGCTAGGTCAAATAGATTCAGTCCTTGGTGGCCAACGTAAAAATTCAGCCCTACATAAAAGTTTCAGCACTGGGCACTTTGCACAGCTCCACTTCCTGAAGTTAATGGTGCTCCTTTGTTTCCTGTCTTACATTATTGGACAAACTGTTTCATCCAGATGTCTCTGACCATTGTACCTACTCAGACACACTTGGATTAATCACGTTGAGACAGGAGAGAAAGGAGTAGCATTAAATTCAGGAAGTAGTGGAGCTGTGCAAAGAGCCCATTCCCTGAGCAGATGACATGGAAGTACGTGTCACATCACCATGACAACCAGGTACCATAAATTCAGTAGTATCCTGTAAAAGAGTCAGTGAGTCAAGCCGGTACTAGTAGAAACACTACATTAATGAGGCTCCATTATTATTATTTATCTAAGCAGAAATCGGCTGTAAAATAAACAAAACATCCAAACAAGTTCCTGTGAAATGGGTGTGGCCATTTTGGCTTATGTCACACCAGCTGCAGCCTCTGATTGAGCAGATATGCTCTGTTTCGAAGAATAACAGTGGCAGTGCTTGTCACAGTGTGGATTTTTGTTGATACAATACAGTAGGTTGATATCCAATGATTTCCTGAGTGCTATAATATATATATATATAATTTTTTTTTTTTTTTTTTTTTTTTTATTTATATATAGTACTGCTAGCATTAATCAACCTACAGCCTTCTCTGTAATAGAATAATTTCTCTGCATGAATTTTCTCATTAAACATAAAAATGCACATTATATTTCTTATGAGACAGTCAACTAGTGGGGGGAAAAAGTTTTTTTTTTTTTTTTTTTTTACAAAGCATAGTTTTGTCATTCCAACACAGGCATATGGTTACTGGTGTGGGAATTAATTGTCCATAAAAAATATCATTGAAAAAATGAGGCACTGTCCTTACTTGTCTGCCTCTTAGAGTTCTTCTTCACACTTTCGATTCCTGTCCAATGGGCCTGACAAGCCCTGAAAAGAGACCCTGCTAATCTCTTCTCGAGTGTCAGTTCCTCTCCTCTGTTCTCCTTTTGAAAAGATGCTGTTTATCTGACCAAAGCCCTTTGCAGTGCCATTTGCGCTGTGGTGTGCTTATCGACCATGAGATAATTCAAAAAGCACCTCAGCCAGCTTCTTGTTCATTAAAAGTTTCCTCGGATTCCTCTTCAAAAGTGCATCCATCTGTCTGGTAGGAGAGACGGTGGAGGGGAATATGAAGAAGAATGTGTGTGAGAGGAGTGGGTGTGGACATTATCTCTCAATCTGAGTCCTTGTGTTGCTCCCTTTGATTTAATTTCCTTTGACGCACACTACTTGCGTCCTGCTCGGATCCCTGATGCATTGGGTCCAGGCCCTCGGTTTAAGATTTGTTTCCCTCCTGCTTGAGTTGAGCTCTGATCAAATAACAGTGAATGTTAAAAGGATGTCTGTGACCTACATAAGCAGTTGTGCCACTAATTTGCTCCAGTAGACCTGACCAGTTTTTACAGTTACATTTCTGACTTTAAGGACGTTCTCTGTCATTAATTTCACTTAGATCCTTTGGGTTACATGAAAATCCAGTGAAACCAGGACTTCAAAGTAGACAAAACAAAGGCTCTGAACTTGCAAAAAAGTTCCACTCCAGTGATTTGCAGTACTGGAAATGTGTTTCTTTTTTGTCTTTTTTTTTTTTTTTTTTTCCCTACAACCTTATATTGCTATCAAATTTGAATCCTATACAAACATTCTCGCTAACAAAAATAAAACAAACACAGATCCTGGTGATTTTAAGGCGGCTTCACTTCGACCACTTCAGATTAGCCTGGAGGAATGCTCAAGGATAAAAACGCAAGGAGTAGAGTTGAGAGATTTATGCTTTTCATGTGGACCATGTGTTTAATTTATCAATAAAACTGTCAAGCATCCACTAACCTGGGCGGGTGTGCCCTAGCATTAATCAACACACCAGCATCAATCTGTGGGTCCAGAGCTGCCGTCCAGCACTCCATTACATTGACCGTAGCAAGGTTGTCCCCCAGCCAAAGTTTGATGACGGATGCCTATTTTTCTGAACAAGACACAATGAGGGAAACATTCTGGGGCTTCCCACAACTGTATATGAAATGAGAGGAGGACACAATGGAGACAGAAAAGCTTGTAAAAGTGGCAGGGCTTTCTCCCTTGGTCCAATGTGTTCTGTTTTCTGTTAACAAGGAGGTAATTATGGATAGTGGTTTGGGCCATCCGTCAGGAGCAGGCAGCAGGCAGATTGATACCAGCAGAGCCCCATCCTGTTTTCATCCCCTTTGCTTTTAAGATCCTCAGGACGTGATTTGGGAAATGGCAAACTCCAGCCTACTCATCCATCAATTTCCTGCTTGTTTCTCCCCAGTAGAGTAAACCAACACATTGCTCCCTGGAAAGATTGTAAGGCAAAAGAGACTGTAGGAGGAGAAGAGGAAATGGTTAAAATGTGAAAGTCCACTAGAGCCATGTGAAACATATGGCTGCTGGGGGGGGGCGACTATGGCTACGTTTACAAGATGTTTTTTTAATTCCAAATGATTTCATCTGAATAAAATCATTTGGAATTAAAGTTATTTCCTTTGTGTTTACACAAAAATGTTGATTGTGAGTAAAGGTTTACATAGGCCTGAATGATATATTGATTTTATTGATTAATTAAAGTGTTTGTAATGGCCAATTTAAAAAAAAAAACAAAAAACAAAACTCAAGTAATGCTTGTTCCTGAGGATTCACACCTGCTGTTCAGCAACAGTTCCAGTGTTGCCATATTGAGCTCTGGTCCAGTTCTGGCACAGGATCAGATACCGACACAGGCTTGTATCCCAGCTCCAGTCCAGACATAGTTCATACATATTGCACTGTTACCAGAATAATCTATGGCACAGAGACTCATGCTGACTTAGGAATAACTAAACTAGATGAAGGTAACATACATCATGCAGTCATTGTAGGAAGTTCAGAGAAAGAAAATGTATTGCTGTGCAGAGGCTGGTTTTTTATACCTTAACATCATGTGACCTTAACAATGCACTGGCTCTACCCGTAATCTAAAGTTAAAGTTTGACTTGTGCAATATGAACAATTGAGGAGATACTTTTTTCAAACATGTTAACATGCGCTAACATTATATTTCCTTGTAATTCATGTTAGTGACTTAACAGTTTTCCGGTGAACTTTACATCCTAATATTGCTAATATAACGAGCCTCGCTTTAGCTTCATTTCCTGTACCAGAGGGGAAACAATGGGGGAAAAATTGTAAATTAAATATTTAGTGAAAAAAAATCTAAGATTTACATTACATCTTAAAATAAATTTAGCTTAATTTTAAATTAAACAGGAATAAAAACTGTCATGAAAACAGGGCCAATGAGAAGACTAAAGAAACGGATAATACTGCTAGTGATGATGATGATGATATAAGAGGAAGAGCAGAAGATAAATAGATTTTTAGACCTAATTAAATCATAATAACCAGTTGCAATTTGTTGTACTTAATTAGCTGTGCTAGTCATTTTGAAGTAGAGGGCAAACAACAGCTGAAGTCTCAGGTAGTGGCTGTGATTTTACACATGACACTAAAATTAAAGACAGAAGCAGCTCTGATCTGAAATAATATCTGCAGCCGTTCTTAAAAAGGGAAGATTTTTCATATTGCAGGTTACATAGAGATTTACAGACCTCAGATGAGAGTAAAAGTGAACCGCTGAGCAGGACAACATGTGGTAGGATAAAAGAACGCTTTCTTTTGTATCATTTACAACTACACTACAGCAAAAGACAGAGTGAGAAGGAACACAATGACTATTGCATGTATCAGCAGTGTTCTATTGTTGATTCGATTTTCAAATGAATCACTCGTCTATTACCTGAGGAGGATTTTATGGACTTCCAGTAATTTGGTCAGTTGGATTTTCACTCATCATGGAGAAATAAGAATGATATTTTATTTATGTTTACTCCGCCCCTGAAAGGGGGTATTTTGGTTTATTTATTTATTTTGTCCGTTTGTCAGCAACTTTATGCTACTGGACTAATTTCCATGATTTTTTTCAGGAAAGGTGCAAGAATAGATCCCATTAAATTTTGGTGAGTGAAGGTCAAAGGTCATCAAAAAGGTGTTTTCACAATGATAAGCAATAGTTCAAAGGAGGGACACATTTGAAGACTGTTATGGCAATTTTCCATTACAAGACTCTAGGTCAAAGGTCACAATAAAGGACAAAATCAAACTTTGGGTATAACTAAACCATTCATCTTAGATACTTCCAATGAGTACCAAAATGCTTGGTTTTTTCCATTCTGCATCGTGTGTTTATAGATTTTGACCTATTGTTGACCTAAGAGGTCAGGGGTCAGTCGGTCAGTACCTAAAAAACTAAAATGGACTATAATGGAGTAAATGAGTGAAGAAAGAGACTTAACTACTATTATTGACCTGGCATGGGCTTCACATTTATGTCATGACCGATGAGCTTTGGTGACTTTGAAAGGTCAAAATTGAGGTCGCATTATTTAAAATGACTGTATCTTCAAAAAGAGTGGTGCAGTTACTAAATATATATATATAGGCTCCAAAATGACATCATGTCCTTTGACCTTGAGTGACCTTGAATGGTAAAACCCATAGTCTCACAATTTAAGAGGGAGATGTCAATTAACAGCTAAAATATTTATAACAAATATATATATTTGTTATGCTTGGTGACCCTTGATATTCTTATTTTGGGGTTTGTTTGTTTGTTTCTACTAATTTTCAATCTTTTTAATGGTCTGTATACAATTCATGTTGTCATGCTTTGGTCTAATACATGTGGAGATTCATTGAACCAGTAGTAGGTAGAGATTTATCATTATATTATACTATTAAGTTAAAGAAAATGTATTTATATTGATACCAAAAAATCCAGGTCAGTTATTATGCATGCAAAGTATAAAGCTTGTTTAAGTATATTAAAGCAAACGCATGGTTCACTCTTCAGAATCTTAGAGTTTCTTACACAGACCTGTAATTGAAATGTTATCCAATGTTCTGCCTTTAAACAATAATTGAACTGTCACGCCACAGTGGAGCAATGATATATTAAGCAACGGCCAGTGTCAGGTTAACGTTCGTATGACAAGATAAGCTTCTTACCTGTCAAAGCGTTCATGCAAAAAACAATTAAGTGTCAGTGAGTCAAGAAACAAAAACAGCACTGCCGCTGTTTTCAATTAACATAAAACAAATGAAACATGTCTGTCCGATTATAACTGCCTTAACATTACTATTTTGGGGCTTTGCTGTCTCCAAGGCAACAGGTTACAGTGGAGTCTCACCATGGAGCTGGAGAAGCAGATGAGAGAGAGTGTTGATAAATGAACTGCACTTGAAAGTCATTATCTGTACGTATTATCAGCCCTGATTATTTTCAGGATTTTGATGAATTTTTTTCCATCTAAAATTCTTTTCATTTCTTTTCTTTTTTCTTTCTTTTTTTTGATGAGATATTTGTTTGCATCATTCATTTAACATCCCTCATTTCTGCATATGACTTTTTCTATCAAGAGTGGGACAACATTGTTTACTGGTGCTTCTTGTTAGCTTGCTGTGAGCCTTGGCATTCTCTCACATTTCACGCCTTTGTTGAATGTCCTTTTTGTCCTTGTCAGTACTGCTCGATTGATGACCAAGACAATTATAAGCCAGTCAATCATCAGCTTGCTCATGAAACCCATCTGAGAAGCTTCTAAGATCCATCTCATGAATATTGTATGTGCATTTCTGTCACCATGTTAAAGCTCCTTCTCACAAATATTACCGTGGGTGAATTGTTTTGACACTGGCCTGTCATTTTTTTTTATTTTTTATTTTTTGGACTTTTTTTTTTTTTTTTTGAGACATCTCTTTCATTCAGAAGTCTTTCCTCCAACAAGAAAGCCAGGGGATGAAGATGAGGGAGTGTGAGACAGTAGAGAAGATGAACTCTTCCACCCCATGAATCTCCAGTTGAGAAAGGAGGTGAAGGACTGACAGTAAAATGAAAATGTCATTAATTGGAATATCTGGAGCTCCATAAACGAGTATTGGATTTTCAATTTAGGGCAGAAATCCATGGTTGATAGGCAGCTTTGTACTAAAGCTTAAGCCTGAACCCAGTTTCTCTGCCAGTGCTGCAAGGTATCGACCACTAGTCATTTACATATGCCCTTAACAGTACTGTTCATCAAAACAAGTCAACAACACATTACTGACATTAATGAGTAAAAACAAGCCAAGACAGTGCTCACATCATGTCACTGAAACTGGAATTGGCATAGTTTTTTGTTTGGTTTTTTTTTACTTCTGAATAAAACCCTTTTGTGCCAAGAACTTAGGGCAAGATTTACTGACACTTGGTGCCAGTGCAAAGCTGCCTTTGGTTTGAAAATAAATAAATAATTCACTGTTGAGATTTACTAAAGGGATGCAGAACAAAGTTAGCAGTAGAAAAGAAAAAGGTTTGATTGGTCAGTAGTGAAATAAATCACAAAACATAGTTTTAATTTGAACCCTACATGTGGTAAATGGACTTATTTAACACTTTTCCACCTTTGAGGTACTCAAAGTGCTTTACATTAGCTTCACATTCACACTCATACCTCATTCAGACAGAGTGCATTTGGGTCTGGTTTGTTCACAGTATTGCTTGAAGATATGATTAATTTCATTACAGGGGTGTTTTGCTTTTTGAAAAGAAAAAAGTTCTTTCTCAGGTGATTAAGACCCATAGATTGAAATGTTAATCCTCCACCACCCCCACCTTGGAGACTTCTGCAATTTCAAATGATTTCAACACTGACACAGATGAAGAAAATAACACTGAAGAGAAATTAATATTAAAATACTTATTTTTAAACTACATTTGGATTATAAATATCTCTATTCAGTGTAATCATCTTACTCTTGACAGTGTGAAAATACCACAGTGTTGACATTTTTTTCTTTACACATTTTAATGTTAATTTTGTCACTGCATGAGTAGAATTGACCCTGACACTGACCATAGATTACATTTTACTCTAATTTTGAGTGGGACCAAATGTTATTTGAAATGGAGTTAAATTCAACTCTGTTAAGAGTTAAATTGACAATCACTTTTTTACTGTGTACCTTATTTTGGCAAAGACTACAAAGAAGTTCTGTGATAATACTAGTCTAACAGCCCCATATTGGCTGAATTTGTCCAACTCTTTGTAGATATAAACATATTATTGAGAGGTAATTAAAACACAACATTCCACATGATTATGCCATAATGAAAACCTCATTATAAATAATAATAATAATACATTAAGATTTCATAGCACAAAATTATAAAAGTACAAAAGTACAAAATAAACTGATTATAGATACATTATACAATTTCAATAAAATAAATAAGAAATACATTAAGGTTTGATTGCACACAAAATATAAGGAATATAAAGTGTATAAAGAATGTAAAGAATAGTGCTTCCCACTTCTGTATTTAGGGTGTTTTAATCTTATGTGCCATACCTTTAACTAAACCCACATGTGTTGGTGTAGACTCAGGGGAATTATAACCAATTTTCACCTCATAATCAGTACATTTCACAGAAAAAGCTGAATTCAGGGTATATACTCACCTATCATGAAATAACTTACAATGAAATAAAACACAACATGGTGTAATCCAAAAAAATATGCCAATAGTGATATAGTTGACCTTTTTCTATGCTCAGTGTGTTTGGTTTTTACTTTTAAAGGTTAAAGGAAAAGTATCTAATATTTCTCACCTGCATTTGTAAACAGAAAATGTGCCCCCCCCTCCCCCCTCACTCATCAAATAGACTGAATGGGGAGATCAAGCGGTGTACTGAGGGGGAAAATGTAAAAAATAATTCTGTCGGAGTGGCATAATCTATCATATTATAAAAACACAAACACAACCATACATTTGCAAAACTCCATAAAAAATGTTCTAAAGGACAAATCCAACTGAAGCGCAGGCTTTCTCAGTACATGTTCTGTTCAGAGTCAATAGGGTGATTGGATGTACTTTGCCCAGAGATGGTAAAAGTACTCACATACTGTGTGTAAGAAGAAGTACAGCTACTTGTATAAAAATACTCTGGTAAAAGTAGAAGTACTGATTCAACTTCTTTACTTAAGTAAAAGTAAAAAGTACAACTTGTCAATTGTAATAAAGTACAAAAAGTAAAACTGTATTTTTCTTATTTATTTACTTATTTATTTTTTTTGCCATGGATGAATCTCTGCTTTTTTAAACTGGCAAAATCAAAAAAGTTTCAAAAGTATCCAACAATAAAGCCTTTAAAAGTGAGTTACTATGCACACAATATGTTTGATTAGGGCACAAGACTCAGTTTGGTGGATGTGGGCAGGAAATGTAGGAAAAATTGGGTAAAAAAAAGAAAATGAATTCACAATTCAGATAAAAAGTCGTGAATATGAAATGAAAAACAGTATAATTCTGAGATTCAAAATTATGAGATGAGAAATCATAATTAAAAATCAGTCAATTATAATTGAATCAATTATAGTCAGTTATAGTCAATTATAATTGACTGATTTTCCCTCTGAAGCCACATATTTTTCATGCTGTCACATCTGTTTAGGGGAGGTGGCATTGAGATAAAACAAAGTAATTATTATGAGATTTAAAAAAAAAAAATCATAATTCTGAGCTAAAAACTCAAAAATATGAGATAAAAAGTGGATATTTAGGAGAAAAACAGTCAACATTTACATAAAAATCAGAATTATGATTTAGAAAGTCACAATTTCTCTCCACTGATTTTTCCTCTGATACACTGTAGATTTTGCAGTGTTAATTTGGACAAAATGGGACCAAATACACTCTAGAAGAAGTTAAATAAACTCTCTAAGTGTTGATTTAACACTGCAAAATTTACTGTGTACTTAAACATAATTTGACAAAGTAAGAAGTGTATTCTGAGAATGTAAGGAGCATAAAGTACAGATGTTTATGCATAAATGTAGGAAGTAAAAGTAAAAACTGTCCAGAAAAATAATTACTCAAGTAAAAATCTCCTTAAGTACAGTAACAAATTACTTCTACAGTTACTTGCCACCTCTGTCTTTGCCAATACTTATATTTGTCAGACAGTAATTGAGAAGAACATAGAGAGGCTAGTGCTTTGTTTTCTGTTTTGTCTTTTTTTTATTGTTGCTCTCACACATGCTGTGAGTTGTTATTTTTGTTTGGAGATATAAAGTCACTGGCTGAAGGTTGATGCTGAAAAAACATCCTGAGGACAGCAAAACAAGAGGAAACTATAAAATACAAACATAAGTCTGAGTCGGCACAGCTGAATACAATGACTAAGAAGGGATATTGTTGTGTACTGTATAAGAAGGGGAGCATCCAAACTCAGACTGTGTCATGTACAGGGTATTTTTTCCATGTTTATTTTTCATTTTATGTGCAAATGTAAGTAATAATGAACATTTAAGTACTCAATTAGAGAAGGAATGAGCATGCCCCATTATTCCCACCCCCTCACCCTCCCACTTCTGGTCCTACTGAACATATATAATGCTAATAATAATAATGAAAAAGAAAAGAAAAAAAAAAGATTCCCCAAAACAACAATACAAACATTAAAAACAAAGATGAAATAACCGCAGCTTAATAATAGATAAATCTGGTTGTTCACAATTACATCCTACACACAAGATGCACACATTGAATGGTATTAATATTTTTTAAATTAATATTATTATTAGAGGGCACTCAAGACTATAGAAGTGAGCATGAAAGAAAAAAGCTGAGTATGGGAGGACTCTATTTAAAGCACTGTTTTATGGTTTTTTAGATATTTGATCATGGAACCCCATATAATTTCTCTTTACAGCGTGCATGTGTATATATATATATATATATATATATATATATATATATATATATATATATATATATATATATATATATATATAATAAACACATTTTTCCTGAATGTCAACCGTCGACATATTCTTTCAACTTCAGCTTACATGTCAGATGTCCCATGTTCATCACATCATTGAAATGATTGACATCCATTGTTTGTATGATGGGGCACCAGTGTTAAGACAGTTTTTTGCCACCAGGAGAAACTTTACCAGATACTGGTCTTCTTTGTGTATTGTTTTTTCTAAATGTCCAAGACATTGAACAAGACAAGGATTTGAGATTGAATATCCCAACATGTCACAGAGAACTTTGTGAATCATCCTGAATATACACATATATTTCCCAAATATATGTGTATGATCTGAATCTATATGATGACAAAGTCTGTAACGTGACTATTTACAGGGTATTTTTAACTGGCACAGCAGAACTCAACACAATCTGAACAATTAACTTAACTTAACCTACGTCCATGTGTAGGTTAAGTGACATTCACACCACACATGCCTCTCATAAAGACCTTGCTCAAGTTCGATGATAACTTTTTGACACATGTTTTTTGTCATTTGTGTGACGGTGGACACACAACAGCAGGCTACTTTTTTCTTACAGACTCACCTTAGACTTGAATAGATAACCCCAGTGAAAGGCTGCACCTGTTTCTGCTCACAGCAACTTCACCAAGTTTCCATCTTATGATAGAAGGAAAGTTATATTGTCCCATCAAGTGACTATCAGACATGTTTCACATATTTCTATTATTTTCAGTATATATTTTTTTTCTCTTTTGAAACCTTGGATCTGTTTTCTTAATTACATTCCTCTTGGTTAATGAAAGTATCATCAGTTTTTATAAGCCTTTTGAAAGGCAGTCATGGTACGAATAACATTCTTGTGTTCATTCATTTGTATTTTATTTGCTTTTTTAAAAAAAAAAATTATCTAACTTGCATCTTCTCTCCTTCACATTCACACAAAAACATCCATTATCCAAATCAGGCATATATTTTTTTCTTTTACATTTCTTGTGTCTCTTTTCTTCCCCTCTTTTGCTGTATTTATTGAATTTATGAATGATTTCTTTTTGATAAAGAAACCTGGAGCGGAAAATCGGATCATTATTTGAATTTTAGCTGTAATGGAGGACTAATTTAGTGCACCTGCTCGACATAGTGTTTTTTTTAAAGACAATATTAGGTATTTCAACAATGATAATGAGTGATACATTATTTTTAAGTGATAATATACTCATGAAAACAATATTATGAGTATCATATTCCATTTGTGCAATTTCACCCTAAATGCTCAATTGCACAATTTTCTACAGTGAACATTTAAAACGTATTTCATTAACTATATTTTGCAGTCAGATAAAATAAAGCACACTCCCTCCAAAAGCTGAACAAGGATTGATATGAGTCCCCAGAGCCATGACCCATTCACTTGTCAAAGGACTAAATGGAGCTGAAGGTCTCTTGTGTTTTTATTTGATTATAGTTGAGGTTATTTCCCACTGGCTAGTCTGCTTGCACTTGCCAGTTATGCTTCATAAAATCTGCATATAGAGTGGATCTTGGAAGTATTTTCACTGATGACAGCAGTCTTTATTCAAAGTGCACAACAGTCCTCCTAATGGCCACCTAATAATTTACACACTTTTGAGTTAAGAAAGTTCTGTGTGTATGAAAGTGTTTACAATGATCATGTGACATGACACAGAGGTTTAGTCATGTCACAGTGTTCCAGCATATAAGTGGGTTGTGATGACACTGTCCATGTGCACTGGTGGGTGACTAAAACAGACGTATCTCTGGAAACATAATCACTACATGAGGAGTTTGGAGTAATTCTCCTTGGGGCAATGTGATGACTACTCTTGCTTTGGTTCAAATGACTGGACAGTAAATGTAGCATTTCCTCAGAAAACATAAACAAATTTCAGATGAATTATTGTCAATTCTCTCATGGTCTTGTTTTATGAGGTCGTCAGTCACTGCAGTGACTCATGTTAGTAACTAGATGAAATGCCATCATGAATTTTGTTGCAAGAACTGTCTTGAACCAGGCATTTTTATAGCTTACAGAGGTTGACAAAGTTGGGTGAGAGACTAATGATGTGCAGTATTATAGAGCACTTACCATACTGGATGGGTAACATCCATGAAACTCACATGTGCATATGCAGATGAATACAGAGGGACCATTTTGTAGCATAGCACTTTACATACAATTATGCTAATTCATCATGATCCCTACAATGAAATTACAACTTCATGTTATTTAAGCTCTCCTAATCAATAAAGGAGACATCATTTTTATTCACAACACAGCTAAACTCAACCATGCAAAACTGACTCTCAACAACATATTTTCCAGTGCTCTTATGAACTTCCCGCTGTAAAATGGGTGTCATTCATTTTCATTAACTGCTATAAATGAGCCTGACATCTGCTGTATTAAAAATGTAATTATCAGAATACATAAATATGTAATTGCTGCCACCTGCATAATTGATGTGCACTAATGCACAGTGTTGAAGGTATAAACCTCCACTTAGCAGGCGCATGCCACCTGAACAATAGGTGGGCTCCTGAGTGATAATTGAACCCATAGATGATTCCCAGACCTGGGAAAATGTTAATCACAGAAGATAGATCCTTCATTAGCCAACTCATCCATAAAAACACCATTCATATGTCTAAAGTAGGGAGAAATAGAAGCAGAGAGAGAGTGAGAGACATTCCCAATATGAGAAGAAGTGAGGGACAGTCCCTAATACTTTACAGGGCACACATTCATGCTGGGGGATATGACCTCAAATTCACACTAGCAAAGTGAAACACCAAATCTGCCATCCACTGAGGTACAAATTTAATTACATTGGAGTCATATTTATGGTGATTAATATATTAGCTAATGCATGATACATGACGTTACGACCAAAGGACAGCCTGTTCATACTTAAGAGATGTGCATCTGTATTTAAATGCAGCTAAGAACGAGGCCACTGAGTCTCTGGTTCTCAATTAATCATGTCTTACATTAAACTAACATCATGCCACGTGCTTGATAGTTGTATCGGTAAGCACTTCTGAGGATTTTACAGAAATCCGCAGCCCAGTAGGTTATGCATGTGTGCTTGTTTGTTAGACATCATCACTGAAGGGTATGTAAGACCAAGCTGAATAGTTATGTTCTTTTATGAAACTGGGCTCAACCCTCCAGTCTATAATTGTCAGCTGTTTTATGTAAGTGGATAATGCATGTCTGCATATGTATAGCCACTGATACCTACAGGCTTTTTTCTTTATAACAAAATGAGCACACATAGACGTTAAATTGTGTAATGATGCACATTGTGATGGCTACTCTTAAACAAATAATGTATAATGAATTCTGAAAGATTTGTGAAAGAATTGTGAAGTGCTGAATGGTGAAAGATGGCAGATGTGTATGAGTTTAAAGACTTAGAGATGTTAGAACACAGTTATTTTCACTGGCTGTGAAAGTGTCTTACAGTAAGATGAAGACTTTTATTATAATATTAAGGAAATATTTAATATTAATATTTACAGCCTGTTGTGGTCTCCAAATAAATGGCTCAAGTGGAAACCCCCAACATAAGAAAGGACATTATAATCAGAATAAAGTTTTAACAGTTTTTATTAATCAGTAAACAGATTGGTAAAATTAAAGAAATTAAATACTTTACCAAACATAAGAACCAAGGAGAAGCTGGAGACGCCGGCAAAAGAAAAGAATGAGGAGGGGCCCAGGCTACCCCTTATAGGGACATCGAAGCTGTGCCCCCCCTCCCCTAACTTAACAAGATAGTCCTCACTGAAACGAAAAGATATAACAAAACGACGGGGTGCCGGCCATCTCCAACTCAAACTGACATAAAAACTAAAAACATGAATAAGACCTAGAAGAACAGAAATGCTAGCATGCAGAGCCAAATGTTGCTGGGTCTGTGTCTCCCATGACAGTGGTGGAGCTGGCATTTATAGCAGGGGGTGGAGCATGCGCTGATTTGGGAAACCTGCTGCAGGTGCCAGCTGGGTGTGTCTGAATAAGGGAGACAGAGAGTGTTATGCAGACAGTGATTGATAATTGACACACTGAGTGTGTGTGAGTGAGAGTGTCATGGCCACACGCAACAGAGCAAGATATTTAGTTGCTTATATCAAGTGTGACAACTGAAAGAAGAGGCAGGATGTTACATGTTATAGGAAGTATTGTAGATGAAGGTTTCTGTGAAGCAGAATTATTGTTTGTTGATGTTGTAGCATAGTCTGTTCTATGTGTTACTTATGTTAACCAGAGTTACAAATTATACAACTTGTTACAGAGTTTGCTTTTGATTTAAGCCATAAAATGTTCATTTAAAAAAAACTTCACAGATGTGCAGATCTAGTATTATATAGCTGTCCTGTCGGTATGGTAAAGGTGCATCCATTATTTGCATGAATTCATTCAACACATTTCATGATGTATGATTTTCTTTTTGTTTTATCCAATGGAACTATTTTCTGTGTCCTTCATAAAGCCTGGATGATATATATTGTTTAAGATATGATATGTACTGTTTAAGAATAAAAGCTACCCATTTTTTTTTGTGATGACATACAGAACATACTGTACATAAAAATGACTGTAGTGCACCACAAACATAGTCACATGACACTTCTCTGATGTTTACTGAAGCTTACATAGTATTTTTACAAAAAACAATCTACAGGTATATGAATCTTTTTCACAACTTCAAATTGTTTGTCATTTACATGAATCATTTGCTACATTCCATTTATTAATGTTATTATTAATTTTGAATTTACAAAATGCAAGAGTTGGCTGTTTCTGATACCAAATATTACTTGTATGAAAATGTATCCAACAATATGATAATATAGCAGTTTAATATTGTGTTTGTATAGTTCCTCATCTCCCACACTGCTCAGCCATTTTTTTTGGTTAAAATTATATATTTAACATCCTCTTGCCTCCACTCCATAATACGAAAGATAATGCACATTAATAGCTGCAAGCTCTCATTAAACAAAAACCAAAATGCTAATACTGGTACTATGAGATGCAAATGATGCACACAGGTCAAATACACACGTGGGAGTTTTTCCACAATCAGAATATCAATGATTAGTATGTGAAATTGTAAAGCACATTATATATATATATATATATATATATATATATATATATATATATATATATATATATATATATATATATATATATATATATATATATATATATATATATATATATATATATATATATATATATATATATATATATATATATAGGTGAGTTTCTTGTAAAAAGAAAATATCACCTCTGAGTTGTTTTAAATGAGTCATTACACACAGTACTTGAGCTCACCCGTTTCCATGGTGACCATGACGCTCTTGAAGATGTTGGCAGTAAAATGGTAAGTTAAGTCCGTAGGATAGTGTACACTGAAAGGAATAGACAAGTCTCATCCCATCAAGCGGGGAAAGAAAAGTTAGACTTGAAGGGCAGCAGGGAACATCACACTGCATATTAGTCCTTGTCCTTAACCTGCTCATTGTAGAATGCATGTGCGTCCTCTGGGGATTCAAAGGTTAAAGTCTCATTCTCATCCGAAACTTGCAGGAGAGCAGGAAACTGAAGCCCAAATTTGATCCTTTTCTGATAGAGGGCTTGCTTGATTTTGTTGAAGGCAGGCCATTTCTTCGTAGTGGCTGCAGTAAAGTCTGGGTACACCCGCAGCGTAGCTCCACATAATTTAAGCTTGTGTTGCTAAGTCCAACGAAGCACTTTCTCCCTCTCCTGAAAACAATGAAACCACAACAGAAAGGGCCTGGGGTTACCTCCTAGCCCTGGTTTGGGAGCTAGGGAGTGATGTACTCTCTCAAGCTCCAGTGGATTGGGGAGGACACTGGGGGCGAGGTTTTCCATCAGCAGACCAGACATGGACTCAATCGGGTCCTGGCCTTTTTCACTGTCCTCTAGGATGCCTATTATCTAAAGGTTGACTCTGCGGGACCTGTTTTCAAGATCGTTGAGGTGGTCCAGGAGAGTCTTATCCTGTATTTGCAGCAATTTCACTATTTTTTCCGTGCTCGTTATGCATTTGAAATTTTCCCCAGTGAGGGATTCTGCAGTATTGAGGTGGACGTTGAAATTATTTCCGGAGCGCATCCACTCAGGACTCCAGTGGTTTTACAGACTCTTGGATTAATGTAGACATGTCATTCCGGAGTGAGGCTTGTTGCTTCTCCAGTTCCGAAACCAGCTGGCCCATTGACAAAGTGCCTGGAGATTCCTCAACAAGACCAGGTGCGCTGTTAGCTTCAGCACTTGCAGTCGGCATCTTAGCAAGGTTGCTAGCTACAGTAGCTACATCACCATGTGTAGTTGGGTAGCTCGGTGTGTTGCTCACTTTAGACTTAGAACCACTCATTTTGCGGCTAAACAGAACCTGTAACTGTAGTCCGTCGTCTAATACACGTTCCCGAATCAGTTCTGGTGTTTGCAGGGATAAAGTAGCAGTTCAACCAGGAGACCTCTTTCACACGGCTTCCTCCTATATCGTCAACTGGAAGTTTGTTTTGTCATTTCTATGCAGGAAAATATGTGTATGGAAAGAAAATGTCATTCAATAATATCTTTCCTCAAAAGTCTGATTATGTTATAAGATAAGATAAGATAAGATAAGATAAGATAAGATAAGATAAGATAAGATAAGATAAGATAAGATATTCCATTATTAATCCCACTAGGGGAAATTCCAGGGTTACAGCAGCAAGAGTACACAAGAGTAATCACCTCTATAAATACATCATTCCATATACAATATACAGTTTTTAATTTGTTTTAATATAAATATATACACATTCATACTGTATAAATCATTGCACTGTAAATGGATGGACACAGATTATTTGGAGCAGAAGGTTACATCCTTTATCTTTTTTACCCAATGCAGCCTCCAGTGAAAAGTCGGTATCTGTCTACAGTATCTGCAAAGGTTTTATCCATCTTGGATGCATTTTATGTCATTTTCATTTTAGCTAAGAAATGCAACCTTGCTATCACGTGCTGTGGATAAATGCTGAGTAGCTTCATTTCATCTGCCTTTCGACCTTAATCTGGGGACAAACCTATGGCTACGATTTCACAGGCTGCATCCAGAAGCACCAACAGCCAATCGGGAATCTCAGTCATGACCCATCCCCCCTGTGAGCTTACCAGCCCAATCAGAGCAGCCAGTCACAGGGCCACTGAGCTGTGGCATGTCGGACCGCATTACCCAAAATTCTCTGTATATTCCCGAGGCTCTGCTGTGTTGGGAGTGTGTGGTGTCGTCTGAGGCCTGTCTGCAAGGAAGCCTCATTTTTCATCTGGTATTCCCTCCCTTTCTCTCCCCTACCTCTATATTCCCCCAGTTTCTCTCTCTGACCTCCCTGCCTGCTTACATTTTCTAAATTTGGCATATAGTCTTGTTGTTTATACTCTTGTGTCTCTGTGTGTGTTGGTGTACGGCCTCCTTTCTCTGATGACCCCTTCAAAGACACCATTGTTGGGTTCTCTGTTCATCTTCTGTTGCTCTTTGTAATTGAACATTTCTTTGAAATAAACATAGTCACACATACACACATGCACTGACCCCCCCCCCCATTCCCAATTATCCCTGTGTCTTAATTAGAGCTTCATACTGTGCTGAGACCCTCCCTGGTGACTGTGTGAAAGTCTGCAACTGTGTGCAGGAGAACGTCCCCGGTCTAATTCAGCTGTACTTGTCCTCACTTGCCATGGGATGTTCTGTCAGGCTGACTAATTACCAACTGGTGTGTTTGTGTATATGTGTATGTGTGTGTGTGTGTGTGTGTGTGTGTGTGTGTGTGTGTGTGTGTGTGTTTGAGCAATAATGTAATTCAAGGCACCTACTTTGTATTAGTGAGCTCTGCCTTCACTGTAGCTCAGGACATCAATATCGATCACTATCCTGTCAACATAACCGTTCAGCTTGGCCACAGTCAATGATTTCTTATTTTTAGGAATCAATACACGGAGAAAAGTGTGTGTATGTCTTTGTTACATGTAAGTGTACTTGTTAGTACATGCGTGTAGTGTGGAAATGTGTGCCCATGCATTGCCTTTTTTGGTTTTGTATACAGCACACTTCCAGGCAGCTGATTGACAGGAAGTTGCCTCCCTGGCAGAAAATCCATGGCCTCTTTCCCTCACCTTTTACTCTGACTGCTGTCTCTCTACTGCTGATTTATTGTGATGCTAATTTGATTTCGCCTCACTGGCCACCCACTCTCCTGTGGTATCACCTTCAGGAGGCTTGGATAAGACTCCTAAGACTGGTGTGGGTGTTATACTAGATAGAACAGTCTGTATTTGGATATCTTTTTTGTTTTTAGTATGCATGTGTAGGACTAGCTCTTTTTATTCAAGTTGATCCAAAGGACAAACACATTGATTTCACATCTGCAAAACGCAACACAGTCATATAGAAGTTAGACAGGTGATGCGTGATTTTGGTGTGCAATGTGACGATATTAAACTGTGAAGAATAAGAACATGTAGATGATTTGCCAAAGTACAGAGATCACAGAGATTGCCTTTGGTACTTTTTATAACTTGTAGTTCTATGTTGACACATCGCCAACAAAGCAGACGTATTACGTCAACCTGACAAATCAATCATAGACAAGGTAAGGTTGGTTTTGTTATTTATGACAGGAATGCCACTTCTGAGTTTTACTTAATTAACCTTATTATCATTTTAGCCAAGCACTATTACATACACAAGTCCAAATTTCTAAATGTGAAGCCAACCTTTACTGAATTAACCATTTATATAAATCATTATATAGCATCCATATTCTGTTCTCTTCATAAGAAAGCTGTGAAGTCATACTCTCTTTTTGTGCTGCATAACACATTCATGTAAACTTTATTCTCTTGTTTCTGTTGCTTTTTCAAATTATTTTTCACTATTATTTCCATGTCATCATCCCTGGCAGAATGTTATGTATTTTGTTATACAGAATGTATGCAATGTTTTTCTGACAAATAAAATAATTATTTAAAAAAAAAAAGGTTACAAATGCACTTCATGAGAGTTTTGCTCTTTACTTTTTACTATGTTTACACTGCTTGGACATGTTGGCAAAACTACAACTATTTAAATTAAAATGTTCAGATAGGTTATTTGGCCTAAATTGTCTCTTTTTCTGTTTTTAGATTTAAGATTGTGATGAAATCGAAACTGTGATTTTATTATTTTTTTTAAAATTGTGATATGATACTTTTTCCATATCGTGTACCCCTGTTTTCAGAGCCTGTAGTTCCATATTATGTAATAAAGGTGCAATACGTAATAATTTACTAGTTTTTCACCTTATGTAAAAACACCATATTTTACAGTCACGTTCTTGAATGCATTTTGTAATAAACATTGTTACATTTTGTAATAACTTTTTACATATTGCAAGAGTTACTATAAAATGCGAGATAGCACTTTTGTTTTTTGTTTTTTTTTAAGGAAATGTCATAATTCGGTTCATTATTTAATAAACCACCAAATTGATGTCTTGATTGGAAAACACCATCATACCAACAGAACAAAATTAAAGAATCCAGCTTAAATATAATTAATAAAAAAACAAAAACAAAAAAACAAGTAGGATTCTTTTTATTTAACTGAAATGTAAGCTTACTTGTCATCTCCTCCTTATCCGGGTTAAAGGTTGTAGGGGCAGCAGCTTTAGCAAAGCAGCCCAGACTTATAAATATAAATGTATTCATTATAATGGAGAGTGTGTTTCCATACTAGAGACAAAAGTGGCACCAATTATATTGTATATTATATTCAATTGTATTACTGACATTTAGAAGACACAATATGTATAAGTTATTGCAGCAATGTTTCTTACAAAATGTGTTCATGAATTTTTGTACAGAATGTGGTGTTATTGCATAAGGTGAACAATTGTTAGATTGTCACATTTTGCACCATTATTACATAATGCAGCACTACAGGTCAAATTCGTATTTGACACCCAGGTTACATTTTTACCACCTGTCACACCTAATCCAAATATGATCGCATCTGATTAACATGATGGGCATCACATATTGCACCATAAAAATATAGTTAGTTTCTTGTTAAATATATGTATTATTTTCTATTATGGAGCAAAATTATATGGACAATATTGAATGCATATACAGCCTTATGAATCCTTCAATCCCTTGAGTGTTTCACTGCTTATTCAGAGTCAATGGGAACACCTTTAACCCTAAATCATTGTTTCATTTAAGCAATGAATATTATTCAGTCTAAGTACAAGCTACATTTCAGTCAGTAATGCAATAGTTGTGGTGGGCTACACAATTATTTTGTGGTTTTAGGTAGTTCTTTTTTTAGAGACTAGATATTTACAAATAATTATCAACACTCCTACTCTAGAAACATGCTGCTTTTTTCCTCTTCATTCACCACCACTGTGTTGCATCATATAGCTTAATTTAAAAATATCATAGACCTGCTCCACATTCATATTCTATGCCATCTGAACCATGCTGGTATTTCTGTTTTCTGATAAGGTTTTCAGTAATGGGACCCTCTGTATGAGGCAACCACACGGTTCCTCCTCTTCCTCCCCCATCACCCAGTATCTGTCTCAATCTTTCTCCCACTCTCTTTGTCAGTCTTCTAGTGGTTTGATAGGTATAGCTGACAGATGACAATCTCATTTCCATTCAGGCGTGGTTCCCTGCTGTCTGGGGGCTAAGCCATGCAATAGCTATAAGTGTCACATTAAATCCCAAGCAGGGAGATGGGAATGGCAGAGTGACAGAGAAGCCATTCACAACCGCCATTATCTATGTCTCTGTGGGTGACACCCACAGATAGAAATGTACAGCTGCAGTGTCCCTGTGTGGAAGCAAAGACATGTTTAGGTAGCTATGATCTTCCCAATGTCCTAGAGCAATTTCCGGTGTCAAACTGACTGTGATTTGCTTCACAAGGGATATGAATCCTCCGTTTGACACTGGCACTGATGGTGACGCTGATGATAAAACTGGCGACAATGATTATGCAGCTCATGCCGATATTGATCAAAAGTGATAAAGATTATGCTCAGAATTATAGGTTCATGACCGTTTTAGCAAAAGCATTTACAATTACACAGATGATCAATGTTAAACCGGTGAAGACGAGTGTGGTTTATGTATATTTTAAGAATAATTGAGTCGTCAAAAAATTAAAGTGACTGTCAGGGGAGTGAAATTTCAGCATATGCAATACAAGGCCATTACTTTACCAGCAGTGTGTAATTACCTTCACTTAAATACACTGATAGAGGGAGCAGCAAGAATTTGAATGAAAATGTTCATGCAATGGGCAGCGCCTTACTTATCGGTGATTAAATCCACTGTCCAACTGAGGAAACTCGAGAACTCTCATAATTATTCCAGCCAGTTCACATGGAAATCCAAGTCTTATGGCTCATCCACTTACTGACTGCAAGCATTAGTTTTCAGATGTCTAATAGGCTCCATTAAAGCTGAAGGCATAAATAGCATGACACCCTCGTTGTCTGGCACCCATGCACTCATTGACTGAAAAGCCTCTGCTGCTCCAAATTAATCGCACCAAAAGAACAATTCCAGCTCTGGGAAAAGGACAGCAAACACCTGGCATGACAGTTGAAGACAATTACCTCAAGAAGAATGCTCTCCTTTACATTTAGCTGATGAGATTTTGGTGAGGTGCGAAGAGACGAAGTGGAAGGGAAGGAGAAAAAAAAGTCTCAGTCCAATTACTATGACCCTGAAGAGATTTGGAAATTTTCTCGATTATATGTAAGGGGTCGTTTGAATGGAACAGTGGCAGAAAAGGGGAAAATGAATTATCGATTCTAATTACACAGGTCTACGATTCTCTACTCTGTGTGTGACAGGCCTCTTTTGCTTCTGTCATTGTGAATCCTGTTTATGGGAAAGGCTAAGACATTAACACCGTGCACTGATCTGTGCTGCTAAGTGAGTGAAGTTGTTAACATTGATTATTTAGTTAGTGTTGGAGTTGGATGTTAGTTCATCATTTCTATGGAAACCTGTAAGGTTGGTTCTTAAATTAAATAGCTATTTTAACCAACAGTAGTAATAAAAAAAACAAGTATTTCAAAAAAGAATTAACATATGTGCAGTAACTACTGCAGAACATCTTCATGACTTGTCTCTTGTTAAGAATATCATGGTTATTAAAGTTTGTAATACCAGTTTCAATATCGCTGTTTCCAATTTTACAACTGAGCTCAGTGTCTGCCTTGCATTGTTTATTACCATTAGTATAGAATATATTTGCATGCAATGTTTTTCTCAAATTTCCCTAACAACGTCTATCTGGGCTTTAGTTATATAATGTCTGAGGTTGAGTGTGAAAGCTGAAGGTGACATGTAATCATTGATAGGTCTACCAGTTTGGATAGCATACTTTCTGAAAGGCATAGTTTTGATACAATATATGTAAATAACTAGACCCAAATGCAGAACTCAGAGACAGAAATCAGTGTAGCAGAGTTTATTAATAATGTGTGTGGAAAGTGCGCCTCTCTCTCTCCTCTGTGGTCCATTACATATGGGTGACTTCTCGTAATGGACGTTAGCTGAAGCACAATGAGATCAGAGGTCAGGTGAAAATAGGTAATACATGTTAGATTGATAATCAATCCAAAGGAAAATCCAAAACACATTACAGGGGTGAAGAAAGAGGTCCAAAGTCAGGTAATCCGAAGTCTGATGCGGCACAAATGAAGAGCAGACAGAGACTAAGTCAAAAGCAGGGTAAAGGTCAAAACAGGGATGTGTAAAAGCAGACAGACAGAACCAGAATACAAAATCCACAGGACAAACAGACACAAAGCCAAGAAGTCAAGACAAGATAAATCGCTCATAAGTTATCACCAGAGGAAAAATAATGAATTTGCACCCTACTGTGAGAAATCAGAGGTATTTATAGGGGAACTAACGGGTGACACGAATGGATGAACTGATTACAGGGGTGGAGATAAACACCAGTGACAGGAAGCAAAGTAGGAAAGTGTGAACATGAACCCACATAACAAAATAAAAGACCCAGGACTCCAACAATGACAAAAAACACAGAATGACATACAGAAAACTAGAAAAGTACTGGACGGATCTTGATGAAATTTTCATGACGTGTTGGATGTGTCACAAGGAACAAATGTTTAGATTTTGGTGATGATCTGAACATGTTTACATTTTATATTATGATAAATGGTAAATGCGTTTTCAAAGTGATCCAGAATCCAGGATCTCGTCTGGATCATGATCAAAATCTAATCGTTTGTTCCTTGTGACACCCCCAACACGTCATGGAATTTTCATCAAGATCCATCCATAACTTTTTGAGTTATCTTGCTGACTAACAGACAAACAGACAGACAGACAAACATAAGCACCTTGGTGGAGGTAATAAGACAAAAGCAAGACCTGAGAGCCTAGGCCCAAGGCTCTTAACAAGTTTGGCATTTTTGTAGTGGGGTTGTATTCAGTACTTGACCATGGTCAGTGTATGACCTGTAGTACATTTCTGTCAGCACAGCCCATTTAGGAAAAGGGCACAGAGAGCACCAGCATGGAACCAAAGCATTGTACTGCTGTGAAAAAGCACCATCTTTACAGTGTATACTATATTTATTAGAATATTTTTTTTGCTTTGGCTTTTTTCCCTCTACTTAAAAAAAAAAAATCCAAACTATATTATATTCAAGTTTCTGTTTCTTGCTTTTTACAAAAGAAATAAACAAATAATAATAAAAATAAATAGCTCAAAACATGAGCTATTTTACACTTCTAGTACTGTTTCAGTATCCAGGCTAAATTACCATCATCATACTGTATTTCTTTCACTTGTCTGAAAACTGACTTTTAAACACTTGCACAAATGCCAAGAGTGTGCACGATTCTGCACATGAACACACACGTGCTGTGAATCATGGAGATGGGAGCTCGGGGTGGGCATGAGGCGCCTGATGGAAGCAGGACACACTCATTCAGAATACTGATGAGATGCAGTGCAGATTCCTCAGATGCGGAGTCTAGGTTGTGTCAAACACACAGACACGGTCATACACATGCTGCAACTGCGAATGCACACAGACCATGCAGGAATGTAAAATATAATACTTGTACCTCTTTTCATTTGACAATATTATATACTGTGCACACAAGCACATTTTAATCATGATTACCACTTTCTCCTCTGCATTTATCGCTAATATTCTTCAACATGAATTCCATTGTGTCATATAAATGCCAACTAAACACAGACTGCTTGGAGTAGTAATGTACTACATAATGACAGCAGGGAAGACAACAGTTTTACTCCTTCTATTCACCATAGTATAATAGAGCTTTCACAGCTGAAGACTTGTTGGATCTGTTTGAATGGGGGTGGCACTATTTTACAAGCTACTACAACTTATCCTCACTAGATATGTCATTTACTCATCCTCATAAATTTGGTTTAATGCAGTAAGCACAGTTTTAGAATGGATGAATCATGTGAAACTGTATAATATCTAGTATCTGAATTTTTGGGTTTTAGATACAGTTCATCATCATGATCTCTGGCTTTCAAGATATTTGTATTTGCGTCTAACTGTTTAGATAGTCCTGAAGTACTTTACAAGACCAAACATATTAAGGTTCAGGTTTATATATATATATATATATATATATATATATATATATATATATATATATATATATATATATATATATATATATATATATATATATATATATATATATATATGCATGGGTCAGAATAATATGTACATATATTTGGAGATATATTACATTTATTGGTTTGGGGTTCCCTTTATATTGAAGAGAGAAGCATTGGTAATTTCAGAATGAATTGTGGATAAACTGTAATCAGCTTAACACATTTATGCAGTCACTGAATACAGGTGCTCATTAATCAGTATCAGTTGTGTCCACCTCTGGCTTCCAAACCAGCAGTGTAAGGATGAAGCATAGAACTAAGTCCGACGATCCAGTCCTGAGGGATCCAATCACTCACACATTGTACAGCGATAATAGCGCAGACAGAGAGCGACTTCACCACGGCTCACACCTGCATGAAAAATACTAATGACACGTTCTCTCTGTTGTATCTTAAGACATGTCATTTTGAGCTGGCACAAACATTTTGCCATTTTCTTCGCTTAGTTACCTGTAATCTGTTTTTAATCATGTTGACTGCATTGAAATTTTGTTTCTGCAGTGCATCTGTGATGTTTAGTGTGAAATAACAATGTCTATCTATCTATCTATCTATCTATCTATCTATCTATCTATCTATCTATCTATCTATCTATCTATCTATCTATCTATCTATCTATCTATCTATCTATCTATCTATCTATCTATCTATCTATCTATCTATCTATCTGGAGTTGGAACAGAACAGAACATAATCAGCAATGACAATACAATAAAATGCAGTCTATTGTCTATCTCACAAAGCTATGAAAATAAAATAAAATTAGAATAACAATAACAATAATTATAATAGAGTCAATAAATACAATAATATACTCAGGTCGGTATAGCCATAGAAAAAAGACAGCGACACAATGACGTGACAATTTTAGTCAAACATCAAAATATAAAAATTATACATATATGTGTATACACTGCTAGATCAAGTCAACATTTTGTACACAATAACAGAGACAGTTATGTAAAAAAATATGTGCAGTTAACTCTAGTAACAAAAGAAAAAAGGCCGTTATCCAATGATTGTGACATAAAGCATGTATGTAACCTGGTACAAGGAGACAGACAGACTGACAGCAGTGGATTATGTGTGTGTGTGTGTGTGTGTTTTGTCATTCGGTGGTAAAGGGTGGTTTAGATCTCATTTCTATTTCTTGGCTGAGTATTGGTGGAGATAAAGCAGGGTGAATAGTGTGGGGATGTTGCAGGGGGTTTGTCTGATCGCCAAGCACACTTCCAGTCTTATATTTACTGTAGCCACTGATTCATTACATCACATGCACGACTGTGTAATCCCAAGACTGAAGTATAGAGGAACAGAGGAGGAAAAGAAGGAGGTAATGGTAGATAGGGGAGCCCCTGTGTGTTTGTGTGACTTCCCCTTGAAAGAGAAAAGAAGGTTAAATACATTAAAGAATTACTAGGAATTTACCCAACTGGCATCATATTGTCCAAATGAATATTTCCTTTGTTATTTAATTTTCTGGAGTTTTATCTGAATCTGTTTATCCTCAAATAGCAATTTCCTCAAGAAATGCGCAGACGGAAGGCATAGTAAAATAGAATAAAAACAGGAATACACAATCAAAAATCCCCTTTGCCAGTACACTTTCATATACAGATTTACTGGTTTCACGACCCCCCCCCCCCCGCCACCCCCATCCCTTTCTACGTACTGCCTGCTCTCTCTCTCTCTCTCTCTCTCTCTCTCTCTCTCTCTCTTTCTCTGTCTCTCACAATCTTTCTATCTATCTCTCTCCCCCTTCCCCTGCTCACCCCCAAAATTCAATCTTGTATTTGCCAGTGATGGAGAGCAGCTCGGCGATTTTATGCCAGGCGCAGTAGAATATATTAAACTACAGGGGGGAAAAAATAAATAAGGAGGATCTATCTGTCCTAGTTTTTCTACATTGAATAAGCATGATTTGGTTGCACATGCTGTTTTATTTACCTTTTTTTATTCTTTTAACAGAATTCAGTGTTGACGACATACAGCTAGCAGCTTCATATTGGCATCGCCTGCCTGGGTCTTTTGAGGAAAGGGATGTGAGAAGTGGGAGGGTACCCTGGGCTGTCGACGAAGACAAGACAACTTATGTAACCTAATCCATGGTTCTTTTGCAGCAGGGTGAAGTTCAAATTGCAGGTTAGTGCGTGTATAGTTTTGGGAGTTCGTAAGAATTCACACATCAATCAAGTATACAGTCTGGGTCTTTCCTAGAAAAATATTATTTCCCATTGCAGTGAAGAAAACAGCTGTCAGTTTTCAAATCAACCAAGGTTTCCACAGAGCAGGGGTAACCTGGCACCCCTTGATAAGTTATCAGAATTGTAAAATTTTTTAAAAAAAAAGAGCAAAATGAAAATACACTCGTGGATAAAACATTTCAGAAAATTAATAAATAAATAAGTCACAAGGGCCATTAATCAACCCAAGATGACATTTTCATGTTGCCACATTTGTCTGACAACAGTCCAGACTTTATTTGCTTTACAAATATAGTCGACAAATAAAAAACTGCGTGTCCTCTCAGATGAGACAGTGAAATATAGCAGATGTTGGTCTCAAACATAACTTCAGAAAGTGATATATAGTTCGAAGAGCTGCAAATACTTTAGATATAATGCAGTTAGGGTTGAGCATCCTGGCTTCAGAAAATAAATGTTCATGAAAAATTAATTTAAAGCCTATCATTAGCTTGCAGGCCTGCACTATAAATCCTAACAGCGCATCTTAATGAATGAAATAAGTTATGTAACTTAAATATCAGAAATATTGATCAGTCATTTTAATTAATTCAGAAGTACAAATTAATGTTCAGCTAACTTATAAGTTCTATTTTTTGTTAGGAATATGTGGAACTCTGTATCAGTGTTGTAATTCCATTTAGTTCAGCGATCCGAAGGTCCAATGATCCAACTATGGATTGGGGGGGGGGATTAATTAATTAAATAAATATACATATATATATATATATATATATATATCAGTGTCAGGTCAAACTGAGGACGTGAGACCTGTCCCCAGACCTGGAAGGGTCAGGGGGTGAAGGTGGCAGTGAGGCCAGGCTGTGGACTTACCCCAACCACATCACATTGTCAGTTTGGGGACAGGCCCACATACAACAGTGTCGCCAATCCACCCGACCTGTCTTGAAACACTGATAAGGAATACACACAACACACACAAGTCAGAGGGTCTCCCAAAAACAACATGGCGCAATAAAACTGAGGCTGAGGTGGGATAATAATAATAATAATAATAATAATAATAATAATAATAATAATAATAATAATAATAATAATAATAATCTTTATTTGCATAGCACCTTTCATACAAACACTGTAGCCCAAAGTGCTTCACATTGATTAAAAATTAAAATAAAATTTTAAGACAGGGTGAAATAAAAAATAAAAAAAAAAACATTACAATTTGATTGCACAAAATTATAAAATTACAAAAGTACAAAATTATAAAATTTCAATAAATAAAATTACAAGAGTGCAGATAAACTGATTATAAATACATAAAAAAAAATACATAAAAATTTGATTGCATCTCACTCCCTTTGTGTGTCCAAGCAGTTCAGTCAGCTTATCTTAGACAGCATAATATTGATACAAAATAACGAGATAATTATCACAAAATAACAAGATAATTATGTCATTATTACGAGATAATGGTTTGAAAAAATGTACACCTTTTTTTAATGTGTGGCTCAGGGCTTCTGTAATATAGATTATACATCTATTTCATGTTAAAATTCTTTCTTGAAGTCTTTCATAATGATACTGCAAAGATGACCTGCTGCTTTCCAGTTCTTTTCACCACTCTATTCCCACATTATCTCTCCTGACACAGGGCTTGTCAGTTATAGTGTCATGGCTTGGCTTCTCCACAATGCTCACTCAGGACAAAGACTCACCTAATAGTCAGACATCTGCAGCTGATTCTATTCTAATGGCACATTGTGCAATGTTCTGTCTAGTCTTACATCCTTTAAAGAAATGCAATTGTTATTTGATATCATTGATTTTTACCTCAACACTAAGCTGTACTCATCTTTTGTTGTTTTGTTTTCATGCTTTTTTGTAATAATGAGCTTGAGTGATTCAAGTGTATGGTTTCTTCAAATAACATTAGTTGACCTAACTCATCAGGTTGAACAATGTATCGTGCTGTGTTGTTGCATATTAAGAGTACTTCAAAATGTATGAAAGTTGAAAAGATGGAACACAACACTAATATACAAATGTTATTGGGTAAGAAAGACAAATAATGAACTGTCTTTGACATGTTCTCCCCTGATTTTACTAACAAACTAATTAAACTGTAATGAACAGTGGGGTGAATAGGGGTGACATGGGGCTACAAAAAGACAACTCACAAGGACTTGTAAGAGGAGCAGTTAGGTTTTCCCAGACAAAATATTATACACAATTCTGCAAACTCGTTGCATTACTGCAGTCATTCCTCTTAGTGACAGTTCACACTATGCCTGAGTAATGACAGCATGATTACATATGGTTTCCTGATGGCTGATTGGCTCCCATTCACAGACTCCCTCAGCCAAGTCTTGTCTTTCAGCAATGGCTTGTTTATACAGTTTTCCATCCATTCCACATTCAAATAAATGGAGAAATGTATGAGTATAAACTGAAAGTTCAGAACTCCCAAAATTGAATCTGTGAAAAAATGTCATTGAAGTATCAACTAAAAAAATTTAGCAACTTAAAATATGGCTCTGTGAGATATGTTAGTGAAGTTAATGTCACTTCACTTTCAACACATTTTGAAATGAAACAGAATGATTAATGGCATCTTCATGAGGGACCAGTTCTGGGCCCCTTCATGCCTGGACCCGGGAGAAAATACCTGTTTGCCCCTCCCCGTTGATGGCCCAGGTTGTACCACCTATCTTTAACACACTGGCTTACTGTATGCTAACATAGCTGCTACTGCTAGCTAAACCGCTAGATTGACATGTAATAGTTAACTTGAACAGGCTGGCCAAGCCTTATTAGTTACCATGGTACAGTCTTGTTTAAGCACAAACTGTATATTTTCCATGTTTCTGTACAAACAGAATTCTTAAGCTCAAAACGTGGCTTCATAGCATCCGTACTATTTTGTAGAAACTTTCCCTCCTTGCCTCTTCGGAGCTACACTGAAGAATTACCACTAAGAATGAACATGGTATTAGCGATCCGTTACTTGTAATAAGTGGTTACAAAGGCATTATTACCATTAAATTACATCAAAATCACCATAGAATTAACACCTTATTAGCAATCTGTAATGTAAAATGTTATCAAAAAAGGCTAAAGTTAAACATACCTACACAGACATTACAGTCACTGGTATTGGCTCCTTTCAAGCAACCAAACACAAAGAACATATACTGTACAGGTGTCTTTGGTCATATTTGTACGAGCTTATATCAAATGTCAGCATTTGTCCGGCATTTCTAAGAAAAGTAGTGAAAAAAATTTGCTTCATGTGATTGTGATGACCATATCCAGTCCCTCCAGCACAAACCAAAGCAGTAGATGTTTGCTGTTGCCATGATACTGAAGTTGAAGTGATATTTCAGAGGAAATTACAAGCCAGAAGTCAGATCTCCTCCAAGGAAACTGCATATACTTTACTGCATGGCGCTATTAGTTTGTCCAATTTCAATATTACATGTTATGTTATGACATGCAAAGTAGGCTGTTTTAAATTTAGCATTTTGATGTAATTGTGACAAATCCTATCCAGCAGGGATACTCCCTAAATGAGTGAAGAGAGAAGTCTTTCTTTTTATTTGTGATGGATATAATAGTGATATTGAAAATTAAGAACTTTACCTGATGAGGTTTAAACTTTCCCTCAAAATTCAGTTTAACATTCAAAATCCCTGTGTTTAATCATTTGGAAGAATATAACTCCCATATGACTCCTGCAGTGAGAAATCACAGAACATCTTGAGTGGTGGATTTAGCACAAAGTCTGTGGTTTGTACATGAAGTGCTCAGGAAACTTGGTTGACACAGTGTAATGGTCGGTTCACTTTTTATTTGCATAACAAGAAAACAGGCAGGAATAAATGAGTTGCTTTGTGTGGGCTGCTGTCTCTTTGGCAACAAATTTTTATTTGTAAACTATTTTGTTGCAGATTGGACCAGTGTGAGCAGTGAGTGAGAAATGAAAAGGTGGAGAAAGAAATGAAGAAGTAAAGATTGAATAAGAATGTGAGAGCCAGGAAGCTAGGAAAAATGAAAATGAGGCCTATGAACAGAAAAACACTGACAATGTTACTGTACATGGGCATCTGTAATTCACTGCAGAATATTTAAAGGCCATGAAATATAAGATACATGCATTAAGGAGAGGAAAACATTAAAAATCCAAAGAGAGAATCCTAAAACCCAGCTGACAGAGCTGATTGATGAAGCAGAGCTAGTGGGAGATGGGTAGTGGTTATTGAAGGAGAATCCAGGCAATAACCTCCTGTGGGTCCATTGTGTCAAGTCCATATCAACAGCCAGCGAGCGAGCAGGTGTAATAGGTATTCCCTATTGACCAATCGATGGGAGGCAGGTGGGAGGCCTTGGATCTATTCTCCTAGCCTTCGTTGGAGAAGCGCATTAGCTGACAACAGCTGCATTTATCAGATTTTCCCATCTCCCAATTGTTCTTCCTCCTTGCCATCGGTTTTCCTCAGTTCCCTGCCTTACTTACTCCTGACTTCACCGGGGCTTCCATTTGCCTTCCTTGTCTGTCATTCTCTCACCCTCCTCTCCCACCTTTTCTTAGTCTCACAGTTGAGGTGCAGCTATGTCAAGGGCCTGTGATCAATACCCCATGTGTCTTTTGCAGCCTTGACATTACTGTGAAATAGAGGAAGCAGCAAGAGGTCTGACACCACAGACAATAGCTGGCGGTTGTTTTGATTCAGGTAAGAAGTTGAGGAAGTTGTGCTTATCCGTAAAAGGTGTCACAGCTGAATGATACTTTGTTGTGTGACCTATCTGCAATCCATGGAATCCACCACTTTTGTGCTGCATCTTTGTCAACGGTCATGATGTCCCCAAGTCTACTGTCAATATATGTCACACAGTATATGTCTGACTTTATTTGTCTGTTTTGCAGACACGAAAAGCCCTACCTTTGTCCTCCACAAATACATGTGCAGCCAAGTTCTCATCATTGACATTTGTCACATTCTCAAAGGCCCACCAAACCTCCACCACTCTTAACATGGATATGTATTACCCCCTATGTCACTCCTCCTGTTGCCGTGGCACCCAGACGCAGCCCTGAGATCATTGATTGACGCTCTGGCAGCATCATGGCTGACATGACGAGACAAGTGATGGGTGACATTTTGACACACAAGTCTCACACTAGCAATGACAGTGGTTCATGGATGATAGCACACACTCTTAGAGTTACTCATCATGACATGGACGAGGGTAGGTTTTTTTTCAGAATATAGATTATTCCTAGATGCTACTGCTATACAAATTGGATCCTCAAACTTACAACATCCATTTCTCTTCACATATAGTCTCTGATTCTCATATGCACTCTCTCACATACTCATAGACATACAGTCTCATACAAACACCATCCCCATCTTCCAAATCCCTCTTTTCCACGGCTCATTTCCTCCCCCCTCTCCTCTAAAAATGACAGTGGCAGATATTTCCACTCACTTGGAAGGAAAAAGAGTAGATATATCTAATTGAGTCACAAAATTGGGTTCAAATTATATTGCTCTGTCAAGGCAGCCTTGACTTCTTCTTACCAGACCTGACATTTGGAGTATATCTGCAGGATACCAATTTTGCTCTCTTCCTCCCATTCAGGACTGGGCTGACTCACTTTGTTATGCATTTTTGATGCACTCACGGCCTATTAGACATTGTTTTACTGTCAGGATGTTTTCTTTGGTGAGATACTATTCAGGTTCATACCTCCTCTCAACTCATAGAACATGTTTGATCGACGGCAGTGTCAAGGTACTTTGAGATTTGTGCAGAATAGAAGAAACTTTTCTGCTCTTCTGTAAATTTGTGCGGCACAAAAACAGAAGAAAAGAAAAAAAGTCAAATAACAGACTGTAGCTGAACAGCATTTCTTAAAAAGAACATTCAGTATTCACAGATGCATGCATTTGGTTCTGTGGAGTCTGGCTGTGTAAATAGAAACTGGCAGTGTGACTCCAAATAGCTCAGTTCCCTCTAATAGTTAATAGTAGTGTTATGTTTTAGAGTTATCAAGTTGTCTTTTTGTTGTTTTATATTATTTTCTGTGTCCATTTCCTGTTGTAATTGGTTAACTTTTCCTCCTTCCTTATGTTTCCTTCTCTTGTCACCTCTGTGTGTCTCGGAGTGTTGTACCACAGAGGCTACTAGAGAGTAGGCTCTCTGTAGTGGCTAACACTAATCCTAGCCCTGTAGTGGCTAATGCTACTCTTAACCCTGTAGTGGCTAACACTAATCCTAGCCCTGTAGTGGCTAATGCTACTCTTAACCCTGTAGTGGCTAACACTAATCCTAGCCCTGTAGTGGCTAATGCTACTCTTAACCCTGTAGTGGCTAATGCTAACCCTTGTCCTGTCGTGGCTAATCTAATAAGAGAAAGATGCAAACTCCACTCAGAAAGGTCTGCATGGTCCAGGAATCAAACCTGTGAGGCAAGAGCACTAACCACTCATAAGATTGTTGCTGTTACTCCATAATTTTAAAAATGTATTCGTGTTTGTTAATTTCTTGCAAAACTGCTGGGTTACACAGTGTCATCACTTTTCACCAATTTTCTTCTAAACAAGTAACCATTAAAACCTCCTTTCTAATTAGCCTGAGTGACACTACTGAGCCTCATTGACATCTAGAGGAACAACTCTGAGAGACTAAAAATCATACTGTAGATCCCCTCAAGGACAGTGATATGACAAAAATAATACACATTTATATGATCCAAAAATGTGCAACACACTATTTGTTCAGTGTCAACAATTATCACAGTATATAATAATGCTACCAGT
This sequence comes from Siphamia tubifer, assembly GCA_020466265.1. NCBI lineage: Eukaryota > Metazoa > Chordata > Actinopteri > Kurtiformes > Apogonidae > Siphamia > Siphamia tubifer. Next base: position 31,545,902 of record CM035794.1, on the reverse strand, counting down.
TTAGAGAGTGTATTGTTAATACCTGTTCAGTAAATAAAGACAACTTGGTGGTTTTAAGTATTTGTGTTCATTTGAATAGTTTCCAGGATTTATGAAGTGCGCTTGAATGCACCATTCCATCTGTCTTTCTATGGGGATTTCTGTGTTTATGAGTTGCCCTGAATTCACCCTGATCCTCTCTTTGTTTGTCAAAATCAACAAAGAGAACAGGTAGGACAGAAGCATTGAAGCTGTAAATGAGATGGAAAAACACACTCCAGACTCTTAGTTATTTTCTTTTTACCTCATAACAAACTTGGTACACACATTCACCTGCCAGTGTGCCAAAAGACTCTTGAGATTTACATGGCAAATGGGAAATCTACCCATGTGTGGTGCTTCACCACTGTTATGTTGTGAACAGGATGTCACATCTTTCCTGTGGAGTCAAATTGTCCAAAACATATTGCTATTAACAAGAGTGACATTTTATTGCTCAGTCCTAGCTTCTATCTTCTATCACATATCAGAGCTTGATTCATTCTTTTGTCATAAATAAATTGTGAAAGACTAAAGTGCATACACCAACAGGTATTCATACAGTAGCTTTTACTTTTTAATAGAAAGAAGGAAAGTAAACTACTGAAGTCCATGAACTCGAGAAAATAGAGGGCTTTACTGTACAGTGAAACAGAAATGAAGCTTTTCCTTCACATAAAAACAAAGTTCAAGACCCAAACAGTCAAAAGGTCTACATGTTCTTACCATCAGACACAATACAGACTGGAAGGTAAAGCTCTAAAATGTATTCCCAAACCTCCAGGTGTCTTTATATGGAGAAAACCAGTCATAATACAGGACTAGAATTGTTCCTTTTAGCCTCAGTAGCATTCAACAAAACTTGGCCTATGACTCATGTGACAAACTCAAATAAGGCTCAGTCCCATAATGTACTTCATGGCTTAGAAAACCTTTGTTTGCTTTGGCTCTTGACCTTTTTTAGTTTTGGAAATCAAAGCATTGGACATATGATGCAAAATTTAAACTGCTCCATTTGCCTTTGAACGCTACTCTATTTTTGCATCCTGCTGAGATGACAATGTTTCCTGTCCAACACAGTTGTGCCTTTGAACCCTCTCTGGTAGTCACTCTGGCTGAGGAGAAACTGCTGATTCTTCAAGACCAGGAAATACTGTATGTGTGTGTGTGTGTGTGTGTGGGTCTGTGTGAGTGTGTATGTGGTTGTGTAAGTTATCTGTGTGTGACAGCAGAGGAGGTTGTTGGACAGCAAGGACGTGGCATGATGACAGCTCCATTAGTGTCTCTCTTGGGGCTTGGTAGGGGCCCTCTAATCAATCTGGCCCCAGCTTGTCTCTTAGCCTTGCTGTATCTGTGGCCCTCAACTCACTGTTGTGCACTAACGTTGTATTGACAAGTGTTATTGATGGAAGGACAACAAACGAACAAGGATGCATTATGTATGCTTAGGCACAAGCCTAAAAGTAGCTCCATGCATGTAAGCATGTGTACGTCTTATGAATATTCATACCAAAATAATTCATCGTAATTATTATGTGCAAATACAGGCCTTAGAAACATCTAAGCACACAGAAACACAAGCAACTAAATAAAGAAATAATGCTAAAAATGGTAATAATAATAAACACTGCATTCCCCACTGACTCAAACAGTACAAAAGAGTATTATTCACACATTGCCTCATATTTTCAGATACTCACTCACCCCCCTCTGACAATATGCGGCATTTACAAATGAACAGTAGATGAATCATTTACATGTTACTGATTCATTTACAGGACTGCTGTTAAAGAGAGCCGTCATGGGATTTTCTTACAGGCACATTACTGTTGTGTTGTAGTAACCAGCCATTAGGTGCAATTGCCATTTTGACTTTGCATATTAGCATAATGTTTTCCTTCCCCTCCTTGATGATTTAGATGGTCTCGCGTGTGGTACGTGTGCCTGGCTTTATCTGTTGTTCATGTGTTTGTTACAGGAAATTATTATTAAGACAAAAAGAGAAATGTTCATTGCCTGTTGTTTCTAAGCTTTTGTGTGAGCATTATAAAAGGAAAGTGTTTGCAGCTGTAATGTTCGATTTGTGAACAGTATTTTGACAGGAAAAGAAAAAGAAAATAACAGGCGCAGAGCCATTAGCTTCTTTTGACCTGCAATCTGTTAAACTATACTGTTTGATCATAACAAGGTTAAAATGTACAGTTCAAAGGTCAGCCCTTTCATGGTTTCCTCCATGTATTGTCTTGTTTCCTGTGGCAGATTGATCTCCAGAATATCTGAAATTGTCAAGTATTGTGTTCATCAAAGTGCCTGTCAGGCCCATTTGTCTTTTCTACTTGTGCCAATAGGGAATATGTGTAGACAAGACAAACGCAGTGTCTTTAAATTGCTTGTTCTCCTGTGGTGGGCAGTTGTTTGTTGATGCTTTTTCTACAGATCAAAAATGGCCAGCGCATATGAGAGCATACACAATCAATGCAAAACAAGAAGTCCTGCGGTTTACTTTCAAAGCAGGTGTACTTCACTCAGCAGGTATATGCACGAGGTATTTTCACCTCAATCGCATCTGTCACACACCTAAAACTTGCCTATAGAGTTGTTTGTGCCCCAAATCTCAATTGGGCTTACACTCTCATTACATTTCCTTCTCTCATATTCACACGTTTCTCAGGTTATGGGGCTAATTCTTCATGTCACCTCCTATATCTCCAATCTTCTTTCCATGGTGTTAAATTATGGATGAAACCTACCTGACAAGACACTGCGTTACATAAGCCTCCCTCCGTCCTCTCACCTGGATCCCAGCGGCTTCATTATTCTGTGTGAGGATCATTTGGCTGTGAGTAAGCCCTGCCCCGCCACATGGGAGCTGACATTAATATTTATTAGAAAGATTTTTTGGTGAGAAGAGATAGTGGGGAAGGAGAGAATAGATGGGAAGAAAATGTGAGAAAAGAGACAAAATGTGTGTGTGTGTGTGTGTGTGTGTGTGTATTAGAGGGAGAATGTGGTTTTGTATGTGCAGGTTATTGTGAAAGGTTCAGGCTATAGCTAAAGGTTGCAAGAGCTGGACAGACCTGACATATAGAGGACGATGCAGCCATCTGTTTCAGGCTATGGTGCATAACAGTTTTTTATTCTTTTTTGGCAGAGGGGGGTAAGGGGTCTAATAGTGTGTGTGTTTTATCCTCAGGCTAACAGCATGTTGAGTTATTTATTCATAATTTGAAACGATGTGCCAAGAGTGCACCCTATTTTTTCTGCAGAGACTGGCAATCTCATGGCTTTTCTCCTTGAACTAGACTGTTAGAATATTAAAAGTGATGCTCTGAGATAAATAAATAAATAAAAATTAGTTGAAAGGTGTACAAAAGAGACTTTTTCCTTTCACATGGCAACCTTGCACTTTATAATCCTGTTAATCTTTTTTTATGATTATTAAACTGTTATTGCATATTACTGCATGGTTTACACATGCTCTTACAGACACATAAATCACATATGTATTAATATGAAATTTATAGCTTATAATAGTTTTGTTATTTTGTTGGTGTTGGCTTTGACAGATGCTCCACTCAGGAACGAGGTCTGGTTTTAGTTTTCAGATGACAAGTTATTGTTGACAATCACTTAGGCATTTTTCTCTGTTGCTGCCCAGTGATTCATAATATCCTCATGTTAGGAGACATAATCATATGTTTAACTGCTACAGCATTAAATCTTGCTCCAGTGTGTTTGCAGTGGCTTCAGACCGTGTAATCCCATTTGTTGCTTGGGCCCATCCGCTCACTGGCCAGCTCATATTCAAAGCAGACCTTCTTTTAGGCCTGTTGCACTCCCTTTGCACTAACAAGATTCAATTACCATACACAGAGAGCATGATTAAATTTGGTCATGTTGGTTATGACTCCTGCTGTAACTGCTTCTAAACCATGTGTCTCTGTTTATCAACTGTCAAGGTGTAAACCAAAGCATAGATGTGTAACCTCCAAAATGATCTCTGCTTCTAATAGGAGCCAAACTGGTTGCGGATATGATTAGGATATGGCATCATCACAGAAACTAGCAGGAAGTCATTCCCTAATTGAACAAAATGATGCCAGTCATAACTGGGGTTAAAGTGGGCCCTGGCAAGTGACGGGAGGTAGTGATGCACTGATGCAAATCATCTCCCTTGAAAAATACTCATAATTGATGTGAGCATGTAGTAGCTCAGGGGTCTCCAACCTATTCCACAAAGGGCCGGTGTGGCTGCAGGTTTTTGTTGAAACCAAGCAGCAACACACCAGACTTCAATCAATTAATCAACTGATCTCAGTCTGCAGAGAGTCAACTGTGAACTCTTGGTTGGTTGGAACAAAAACCTGCAGCCACACCGGCCCTTTGTGGAATAGGTTGGAGACCCCTGTAGTAGCTGCTCCTGACTTCCCTGTGGCCCTCAGCAAAATTCCACAAACACCTTCGTGCCCCCCCATCTCCGGTGGACACTGGCTGTCTGTTCACACAGGTTGAGGGTCTGAGGGTGCATGTGGTGATATAATAATACTGTATCTTAGCTACTGACAAACTGAAGCTTAGCACATTTAAAATAAACATGTTATGAAATTTGATATGGTTGAAAATGATGATTAACAGCCCACATGAAAAAAGTGAAAATGTCCAAAAATACACACGCACTGTATAAGCATCACCTAATGGATCCTAAATGGCAGGGGAAAAGGTGTTTAAGGGATCCCCTAACATCAAAACAGCTGTTCTCTTGTTTTCTTCTATATTGAGAGTATCATAGATGAATCTGTACATACGTTAGAGCTGTCATAGAAAGGTCCTGGGCATGAACTTTATTTTTGAACCCTCTTGAATCCAAGGCCTTTCAGATGTGGTAAATATAGACCCAAACTCACCCCCCACAATCAGTTTCAGGTTTGGTAAATCACACTGCATGCTCTAAAATACTCTTTTGTATCTACTCCGCCCAGTAATTTTGCATATTCTGAGGAAACACTAATAATTGCATATTCATCAAGGCAAACATGCTAAGTGGGCTGCACTAGCTAGTTTACCCACATGACAGACACAATACTCAGTGCATCTTGTTAGTAGATAAGCTGCAATGCCTTTTTGTGCAGTCATGTTTTTACATGTGCAGAGGTTACGTGAAGGACACACAGTATTTACCTTCAATGAGGAATGAACACTGGTATCCTGTGTGTGTGTTCACATCCACAATTTGTTATTCTACCCTAAATCGTCCCTGCTGCCACCATCTAACATTTGTCCTCATTTAATATTCATTACAGCTGCAGTTTATAAACACTGTTGCCAGTTGGTGTAATGAGTAGTTTTATTCAGCTTCTGTCCAGGACAAAGTCACAGAGATTTCAGACTCCAGACTCATAAGTGATGAACTTATAAATCAGTTGGTGCCTTTGCTGCAAGCACTGCCCTTAAGAATGTTTTAAATTTTGTATTTTATTTACAATTTCACTTCTTATTTCTTAAATTTTTTATCAATTGTAAGTTTGTAGAACAGTTTTAAACACACCACAGTGCACCACTTGGCCTAAAATATCTCTGAGCATACTATAAATTCAGAGGATGATTCACTGCAAAGCCAGAAGGCACCACAGCAGAACAGATTTTAAATTAAGACTGCATCAAACAGCTGCACTGGACAGAAAATAGAGAACACCTAAAATTTGTGTGACATTTCTGACCCTTCAGGTGTATTCTTTCAAAATAAGGACAATAAACCATTGAATTTACATTTTTATATGAAATGCACCTGATTTAAGTAGAAAAAAAAAACATGTGATAAAAGACCAGAAGAGGTTTGCTCTGGATTCATTTCATTTTTGTTTACTAAAATATAGAGATTTAGTGTCTAGGACTTATTTTGTTGCACACTAAAACATTCCAGCACACTGTGGCATATGGGGCAACCTACAGTAAAAAGCAAGAGTCTTTTATTTGGACTGTTGTGTTTCCTGATTGCCAGCTGTTTGCCATAGCACTCACTCAAGATCTACGCACTGAGATGACAACAAATCAACAGTGAATCGGCTTCAGCAGAGCGGCCCATGTCAAACAGCCTTCAAAAAGAACGCTGAAAAGTAATTTCTATGTCTTCACCTGTAATTCCAGGGCCCATTTAGAGCCACTTTTCAAATTCTGACACTCAAAAACAAGTGATTATATTTTAGAGGGTTTACTTTCCTCGGTCTGTCTCTGTCTTTTAGTTGCCCATGTGAGTCACAAAGGTGGAAAAAACAAACCCCTAGGTTGGTGGATACTGATGCATGACTCATTGTTGTGCTGTGTGTGTGATTAGCCTGATAATTAGTTGTATATCTACCTGTCAGATGTAATGCAGCACAGAGTCCTGGCAAAGAAAACAAGCTTGTTCAAGAGAAATTTCATTAGCATCCACCTCGCAGGTTTTTTCCCCTTTTTTTTGAGTGACGCTGTGATGTCTAATTAGCTTTGATAATCAACATTGTTCTACATCTTGTTCTGTACTAACTAGGCAGAAATGCACAGTCCCCACCCCTTTTGATGACCTTAACCTTGGTTAAATTACTTATTTTATCAGAATCTTACATTAAAATGGGTTTCTACCCAGTTAACACTACAGACATTTCTATAGTATGTGGCTTTTAATCTCTTTATGTGTCATATGATGTTCTCATCCCTTATAGCACTGTATGAAAGTCAGTAAATAATTCATATCCTCAGTGCTTTAATAGTTCAATAATAGATAGAAGCACTGTACCACCGTGGGGTTTAAGCCACTATGTATGTATGCAGTTGGATGAACAGAAATTAATATGAATTTGACAAAAATCTGACAGATTAAGGTTGGACCTGAAGCTATGGCTGCAAGACTCCAGCAAAACCTACAGTTCAGTTCCTCATATGGGAATAACCCTAGCACAGACGAAAATAGGATTGCCAAGAAGTGTTTACGTTTCCAAGTAGACAGCAGTGGGCTATATGTTGATATTATAATATATGCCATTTGTTGAATTAATCCACAGGAGGGAATAAGACATGAAAGCAATAGACAGTGCAACACCTTTGGCAGGTTGAGCTGCATATATATATATATATATATATATATATATATATATATATATATATATATATATATATATATATATATATATATATATATATATATATATATATATATATAGGGTTTGTTAAGTCAGAATGTTATATTGATAGCTTAAGATTTGTGACATTGCACCTTCCAAACCATCAGGGTATATCTCCATCCCCTCCAGCCACCAGCCTGGAGGCCTGAGACTCATTAAAAAGATATAGTAGGTTCATGCCATAGGGGTTAGGGGAGCATTCTTTTCACTTTAGGATGATAAACCTTCTGCTCTTCCCTGTGACCACTCGGCCGATGCTCGAAGGTAGCCCGGGGACAGAGCTGCTGTACTCAGTGGTTACTTTCTAAAACATTCTCAGCCACTGGTGATGGGATGCAAGGAACAGCAACCTTTTGCAAAACCAAGTTAAGGAGATGTAAAATCAAAGAAGACAGAGAAAGATATTTAAGATCATTCAGACCTTTGATATGTGCGAGCAGAGATTAAAGGGAAGAAAGTCAAGAATTACTTCTTTGTTAAAAGAAAACTGCGCACATTACACACCCGTCTTGATGAGTGTACCATATTCACATTCAAGCACACAGCCGGTGTGTCCACCTCTGCACATGAGCTTCCAAACCAGTAATTTATGGTTCCACATTCATGCGGCTCATCAGAGCACCTTTGATTTTATCACACATCTTTTCCTTCTATAACTACACAGTTGGAAGTTCAAGTCATTCATCTCCAGATATCAGTAAAAAAGCAAGTGACTACCATTTTTTTTTTCTGCTGAAGATAAATTAACTGGTAATTATTCTCATTTTCCTGCAGCAACTTGTGGAACAAATGCACAGAAATTGGATAGCACTTTAAATGCTATGAAATGAATATATAACTTTTAGGGCAGAAGGATTAGATTACCTGGAAATAAAATGAATAACTGAAGAGGTTGTAGCACAAGTAACATGTAAATGTGTCTTCTATCTTGTTTTTCCCTCCATTAAGGTTGTTTTCATTTCAAACAACTGGCCATAAAAGCTTTTTGATAGCATTATATACTGTATTGTGCCACAGCCAAAAAAGCAAGTTATTGTTGTTCATTAGCATGTAGATGAGAGGTAAATGTATTCATCTCCTACTGAGTAGGTGCCTGATCTGTATTCATATCTCCATTTGCATATTTCCCAATGATCTCTCTTTATCTACACATTCCCTCTCAGTCTGTGTTTGTTTTATCATAGAGGACTGAGTGAATTTTTTTCCCCCTCATTTCATCCTTTTTTAAAAAGTAGTAAAGTTTGATATCTGGGGGGCATGGAATTTCTTTGATAAAATACATGTTAATAAAAGTGCTAACATTTAGTCACATAATACTAGTGAATATGTGAAGATGAGGGAGTCACAGTCCCTGCCTATAGTTTCATTATACATGGGATATCTACACATGTTCGATCAGCTGTCCATCAAATGCAAAATGTAACACTAATGCCAAGAATGTCATATTGATTTATACATCGCCTACGGCTGATTTACCAGCAGGTTTATATTTCCTGTATGTTCTCTATTTAGATATTGGATGGATGTGAGCCAGTTGTACTCACTGGACCTTTTGAGACGTCCTGTCAAAACATGACACTCGTACCCTTTTCTCTTAGCCAGCCTCCTGCAGTTACCCCCCAATTCAACGTATTACATTATTATAGCTTCGTTGTCCTAGATCTCTTATTTCATTGTTCATAAACGTATGTATCCAGGTGACTATAAAACTCCCACAGCTTCCGTAGCTGTTTCTTTCTCTTTTTTTTTCATTTTCAGAGGCTGTGGATTCGCATCAAGGATTGCCACTGTGTGTGACAATGGGAGCTCCAGCTTAGTGAATATGTCTGATTCCAATACATTATTCAAGACTCATTCCTATACATATTCACCAATCTGGAGTCAATTGAGCTGCAACCCAGTACATTTAAGGAAATGTTCCCAGTCAACCAAATTAAAGAAATAGTGACATTTAAAGACAAGCTGTTGAATGTAGTTAAACAACTGTAAATTCGGATGGCAATCTATTACATAACGAACATTTAATTTTAAAATAGATTATTTTTCATTCAACTTTCGTAGTCACAAAACATTTCCAATTTCCGAAGCAGCTAAAGCTTTACTTAAAAAAAAATATTCATACTTTTTCTTCACTGTTATCCTTATTACTTTGGAGACATATTCACTGCTGTGTACATTGTATGACACACTGTGGATGAATAAGCATTCACATAGCGCCACATAATAAGGTCCTCACGCTGGATGAGACTGTAATGAAAGTCTAAACCTTTACAAAGATCCAGTGTTAGCAGTTTCTTACCATTTTGTACCCTCTCCCTCACACTTCAAGTCATTGTGTATATGTGCTCCACTTCCCAGTCAAAATCAATATACTTTGAGCCAAATGTCAACATTGGTTAGAGAGAAAGCAGCGGGCAGGGAAGACAAAAATACAGAGAAGGCACATTGATTCATTATATAAGGCAGTTTGTGACATTATACAGTGTACCTCTGGTCAAAAGTGTAAGTCTCGAAAAGGCCATTCCAATTCATTTAACAGCATGACAGAAAAAAAAAACAAAAAAAAACTTTGGGTTACTTTTATGTGTGTGTTTTATAGATCATATATCACATCCAAGCATCCATTAATTTCAAAGGAGCTTGTTCAGCTTATATCTCAGCCTTAACAGATATTGGGCTCTGCGTTATTGATTGCTTGGTATTCAGCATACTTCATTAGAGCAGTACTTACTAGTGGCAGTGTGTTTTGTTTGATCAGTCATTAGCACCCAATCATTAAGGTGTCTGAACATTTCCCTTTTATCTTTCAGCCAGACTTGGGGAGATAAGTCAAATATCTGGCAAGGTTGAAGGATACTTTTGTGCTTTATGTGGTTAGAAGTTATTTTCCCTCATGAATGTGCTCCTGCGTTCCTGCAGTGCAGCTCTGCAGCATGTTGAGATAAAATGATTCATTGAAAAGGCGTCGAGAAGTGTGCGGTACATAGTTTGGAATGAGAAGAATAGAAGTTTCTTATCAGTAGGCGAGGACATCTTTTTCATGTGGCACCAAAAATTTTTTCTATACAGTACTTCAAGGCCAGACAGTTTATTTGAATCATAACCTTTTTGTTTTCTTTGTTGTCATTCAGTATCACTTATGCACAGTTATTCCTCTATCTGTGATGAGTGTTCTTCTTTTGTGGCAGGCCTTGACAATAATTAATTGGATGTATGTTGAAACTGACTTTGACATTAATTAATATTTATTCAGCACTGACATTTTACTTATGTAGGAATATGCATGCGTTATTGTATGCTGATGACATCTATCCCACCCTAATTGGCTTATGTCTCTAAATGACAGTGTATTATATTTAAAACTGATTCACAAATTGCTCCCTTTTAATTATTTTCTCTCAGGCTATTTCTGGCTTTTGTTCTTCTTACCATTTTATTCCTCCCTCACACAACATTTCTTTTCTTTGGCAATCATTGTTTGCCTCTTACACATTTAAACTTTACCCACACCTGCTTTCATCATCCTTCTTCATCTTATCTCCAGATGCTTAAGAGATATTTTCTCTCCATTTACACTTTTCTTCATCACATCTTTCTCCATTTTTACAAAAATGCAGAGGCGGTCTAAATGAGCCAAAGGTTGCAGCCAGCAACTGTGTGATTGATAAATGCCTCTTTACCAGGGGGCTCCTCAGCTCCAATCACATTACAAATTGGCTAAAATGCCTAGTGGTGTCTATGCACAGCCACAGTTAGGAGCATGTTTTCTGTTGTCATCCAAACCAAAAAGAGTCAAAGGGATGAGAATAAATAGAAGCACTAACATTTGGAGAAACCAGTATCAGGTGTTTCCATTAGTCTGTTGGGCCTATGTTACATGATTGACCTATTGTAGAATGTTGATAAGCACACAATCATAGCATAATATGTTTGATGGGGTGTCATTAATAAAGCTGCATAAACACAAGTGATTCTGCACCCAAGCATTTGCCAGACATCCATAAACTGGCATGTTAACAGAAAGTCCTCTGCTCTGCCACACAATGATAGGCTTTATGGGAAATTTAATAAGCCCCTCTCCGTGTATTGCCCACATGCCTTATCACTGCCAATAGAAAAATATCCATTTGGCCTCTGACATCCTCAGTATTATGAGCCCTTTCTATTTATTATGAGCCCATCCTTATGCTTCACCCCACATCCTCCACTGCCACCCACCCAAGTCGCATTGTGACTTATTGCGTCTGTGTTTTCCCTTTTATTTTTTTCTTTCTTCTCTTCTCCCTTATGTGTTACGAGGTAAACACAAGTATCATCCATTCAATACGTTAAGCCGAGAGCCACAAAGCAGGGTGCCTCTGATCTGGATCTTCTTTAGAGAAGAGGTTAATAATGTCTTTGAGAATAGATGCTAGAAACAGGCCCTGGCAGGGTCTCTTTTACTGATCTGTGTGGTAGGGGGGTAGGTGGGTTGGGACAGGGTGAAATGAGCATAATCACAGGCAGGAGAGCAGCATTTACATATTTGTGTGCCAAGAGCTGATATTTAATTACCAGCTTGCCAAGATGGTAGGATCAGTTTTCGTGTCGTTCCATTTCCGATCACGGCCATCTCATGAGACAGTTGCCTTGCAGGAAGGGCCAAGGACATTGGCAACAGGATGGCACAGCAGGCACGAGTTACTCTTGTGCACATGTGTATGCAACTAACACAGTGATTTTACAGCTGTTATATAATTGTGAATCATCCCAGACTCATGTTTTCAGGCTGTGGTGATTCAAAATTCCATTATTGGAGCATCAACTTTATTTCTTTGCTTGCGCTGTTACTCATCCTGCCCTTTAGTTTCAAAAAAATAACGGGTTGTATTTTAAGTGAAGTTTCTGTGTATCCTTGTCACTTCATCAAACCCACTTCCACTGTTTACATGTGACAGCAGCAGGTTTGAACAGTTGTCTTGGGGGTGGGTGGGTCAATCTGGATGAAAATAAACACATTTATACTCACATACTCTCTTTCCCTGTTCCCTCTGTCTTGCTCAGCTCTTTTGCTTGTTCAATGACGCACAGAGCAAAGTGCCAAGAATAGAATAGTTCACTTGTAGTGTCCCACAGTCCCTCCAGGATTAATGAACTCAATAGGGCAAAAACAATCATGTTATATAATTTCAAGTTACTTTACCACTTTAGTTATTGAGAGAGTGGAACAAATAATGGACGCAGGTTCATACAGAGTGGTGAAATCATTGATTTCAGGTATCAGTATTTTTGAAAACAATATGAAAAAGGCTTTGAAAACATGATGATGGACACAGTGACACAGTGAAAGCATTTAGAGTGAGTCCTTTGAGTGAGCCATCGGTATACGGGAAATATGGGAATCCTTGCCAAAATATGCGTTCAACTTCTGTGAAATGCTATCCTTATTGTTCATCAAAAATCTTTCAAAGATTCATTTTTGTCTCAACTAATTTTCATGACCTTTCCTCCAGTGACCTTTGCCCCACTGCTCTCCTGATCACCTGGCCTGCACTGCGCAGCTGCAAGCCGTTGCTGATCTGCAACTATATAAGCAGTGAGGCTTCCAGCAGCTGGGACCATTCAGCATGGTCATCGCCATAACACAGACACTGTGCCATTTCCCTGTTCTCAATAACCTGGACATTTTCACACCATGGACTCTGGCTGATCTACACCCAGGTTTTGTTTGGTGTGATTTTGGTTTGTTTCTTATAAAAAAAAAAAATTAAAAATTCCCTTCAGCACTGTGCATCTGAGTCCTTCTCTTCACCTCACCCATCATGACACTAATAACTGATGATATATATATATATATATATATATATATATATATATATATATATATAAAATTTCAGTATGATATTTAAGCATCACTGCAGCTTCATGCAGCAGTACTCTTCACCTTGCTGGTTGTCATTCTAGCAAGGAAAGGCAGGTTCACAATATATTCATAGTCTACAGCACTCTGTACTTCTAGGTATCAGTGCTGAACTTTCTAAAAGCGTGTCTGATAATCAGTGTTCCTCCTGCTCTTCTTAGTTTATCTCATCCTAAGGGGTTTTACTACTCTCCCCTTTGGTGTCACAACAGGCCACTGGTAAGTCTAAGTAATGTAGAAATCATCTCTAGACAGGAGTTAATACATTTTGAAGGTCAAAGTCTGTATTCATGCAGTGAAATCCCTCACACATGAAATGGGTACAATTGATTTAGAAAGGTGGGAAGTTGAGAGGGGAGGCATTGGCATTGTGAGTCTCATTATGCCAAAGGGATAATTTTAAGTCATCCATCGACCTAGTGACTCCCCAAAGTCAAAGTGGGAAATTCAATTAAAGTCATTTAAATGCATCAATTAAATGGAGATGTAAGCAGAAGTGGATATAATTTGACAGGCAAGTGAACCTAAAGCATGGCTCTCAAGATCCCACTCTAGAGAAGGTTTAGAGAACACTAACACAATCATATCACAATCACTTTTCAGGCAACTTATTTTAGTTCTTAAAGTGTTTTGTTTTGTGTAAAATGCTTCTTGTTTGACTGCCTTTGTTTATGACAATGCTTTGATAATTTTCTAGCTTTACTGTTTTCTACCTGAACAGCCCACTTGCACTTTTCAGAGCAGGTACTAAACACATTGACCTTGATGCAATGTGAACCTGCACTTTTCCCAGTGTAGTGAATACCTTTCATGCTCGGCACAGACATCTAGAAATTACAGCTTTTGGAGTGAAATTGTGTATTGCATCACCTCTGTGAAAGACTTGCAGAAGGTAGTTTGTTTGATCAAAGTACATGAAAGCACACTCTGTAAAGAAATAAATAAAATGTCAACATGTTTTGCTGTGGCTACATCAACTCTGGAAGCAAAGCATTACAAGCCATGGAACTTGTGAAAAGTACCTTACGCTTCCTTCTAAAGTGCAATTCAACTCTAGACTACACAGGGCAGGAAGCTGCTGCTACAATGCTCTCTGTAGATTTGAACTTTCCAGTTAAGTGGCTTATTTTTTTTTACCCTACCCTACTATTAGTCTACAGTATTTCCCCCTTGACATTTGTTTCAAACCATTACTGATTGAAAGTTAACATGTTTTCAAAGGACAGATCAGCATATTGTCTATATATAATGAATTTTTACTTTACTTTAGAAGTGTCATGCTCTATTTTGTTTTGTGAATCATATTTCCCTAGGTGTTGAATAATTACATTGTGATGACTGCAGAAACACTGGGTATTGGAAGCTGCGGCGTAAAAATATTAGCATTGATTTCAGCTCAAAAAAACTACACTGAACCAGACTTTTCTTACCTGTATTCCTATGCAAACTTTTTTGTGTTTGACCGTCTTCCTTTCTCCTGCATATGTGCCATTTTATGTCTTGGCTTGTTACTGTTATTCTTTCTGCGTAAACTTGAGTAGGCAGATCTGATGGGGCTGGACAGAGCTGGCAGCTAGCCCGTGTATCTTAGTTAAAGGGCAGTGTGTGCATAATGCTGGCGCGGCGGAGTATCAGGGTCTATAATCTCTTCTGGAGCAGTGTCATCATGGCGGGGTCAGAGTCCCCTCTTCCCAGCACAGAGGGAGAAGGAGAGTGGAGAGGAGTTGACAGTCTGGACACCGTAGGCCATGCTCAGTGGAGCTGCAGGCCAGCTAGGCACAAGGACAAATGACATATTGCACCACACATTAGCATTTTTAGCCCGGCATAGCATTTAGTGTTGGAGTTAGGAAGTGATGAAAATTTGCATGAGACTGGAGTGGCAGAAATAACATAGAATGTGTGTCTAAGTGCAAACTGCATAACCTGTAGGGCATTAGCTGGCATTTTTCAAAACATCAAAAATAAACAGGGATTTATTTATTTATTTATTTTTCTATCTGCAAAGTCTTAGGTGGGCCTATTGTAAATGTTAAACCATTGCTCTGCTTAGTGTTGGTTGAATAGGCTACTGGTACGCAGCTTACAGTAGAAGCTTACTCTAGCACTAGTTCAGTGCAACCAAGAAAGTGTTCTGGAAATAGAACTGCAACAACTGCAGATGTTTTAACAATGTTGAGAAACCGGCCCCAGTTGCCATATTTGTGTTTTCTCTTCTTCAGATGATTACCCCAATAAGCTGATGGTGCACTCCACTAGGCAGGGGAAATGTACACAGAAGCAGGCTTCAACACAAGCTGTCTGCTCATGTACTCTGAAAAACTCCTATTTTGCAATTCGACAATTTGAACCGTCGCAAGAGCTGCTTGTTTTTATTCCCGCTCTTACTCATCTCTCTCGTCTTTGAGAGAGGTTCTTAAAATATTCATCCCCCTTTTTCCCTTCTTACTTCTCAACTAACTTTTTGTCAGGAGAACAATTTTTAGAGCCTTTTCAGCTCTCTCTCTCTCTCTGTCTCTCTCTCTGTCTCTCTGTCTCTCTGTCTCTCTGTCTCTCTCTCTCTCTCTCTCTCTCTCTCTGTCTCTCTCTCTCTCTCTCTCTCTCACTCTCTCTCTCTCTGTCTCTCTCTCTCTCTCTCTCTTTATGTCTGTCTCTCTTTCGCCTCTGTGTGGACTGTTTTGTTTGCCCCTCCAGACTTCTTTCTGTTGTTGTTATCTGGGTCAGTTTGTGAGTGGAGTTTCTCCTCAGCTTTATTTATTTGTTTATTTATTTATTTATTTACCCCCAAACAAAAGGGGCTACATCTATTCTTAGCTCAACATCAGTAGCTGGGGTTGTCCTCCTTTCATTGTGTTATAGGTGACATGAATATTGCAAACAAGAGGAATTGGTGTGTGGGAAATGAATTAGTGCTATTTTTCCACATGAAAAGGTCCTGTCAGTCTTTGTTATACATGTGCACCTGCTTTTCTCATATTCATCTCTTTTTCTTTCACTTGCTCTTTTGCCATTTCTTTAACCTCGGTGTTACAAAATGAACGATAAATGTTTTATTATATTATTTCCGTGTTCTCATAGTTGCCAGGAGGTATATGCAAGAGGCGTTTCACAGTGCCTTTGTGACATTCCCCCAGGGTTCTGCAAAGGATTGAAGCATAGCAGAGGAGATTAACGTTTGCATGTTTTGTATTATTCCTCTAAACCCTGGAAGGTGAATATAGAAGGTCACAATTGTATGGTGTATAATATAAAGTATGTGTGCCACTGCTGAGGATTAAGGTCTGACCAATGGAATTATAATGGCTGCCATACTGTAACATTAGAAGTGCATGTTCAGATGTCTTAAGCACTGAAACCATTGCTGTACTGTAAGTTACTGGGCTTTATGATATTGTAAGTCAATATTATCAGTGAGGCTGTGTTGTTTTCACATTTTTAAAGTGCTGTTTTTTGTTTTTTTTTAATTGTACAGAGTTCAATCTTCATTGGCATTTCAATCTAGGAAATTAGAAACTGTGTTATCATCCTGTCTTGTAATGACTCAAAAACCAATGTGATATCCAGGATTATCTTAATGAAAGGTCAAACTTCAAGGCCAAATCATTTTAGATTAATTCCAGTCTATGTGCATGTTACTTCTGACTGTACTTGATCAAATTCAGCTTTTTCCAACATCTGAACGGAGCCCTTAAACCCAGGGTGATGCCGTCAAATTGATTGTGCTTATCTGCAATGGTTTATTTTATTTATTTATTTATTTATTTACACCTCCACCTCCTCTTTTATTGCCTGATTGCTTTGCCTCACTTGATAGGTTTTGTGTACCATCAATATTTTAGTCAGAGATTAATTTCACCACAGAATCTAGGCATTGGAAAGCTCTCAGCAATCAGATAACATTTATAAAGCCATGCTTGACCCTGAGCGTGGAGGATGAAGGGAGAGAGACGGAGAGAGTGGGAGAGTTAGAGAGGAACATTATTGAGTCTCACAGCTCATCACATTCACCTCAGACTTTTTTTTTTTAAACTAATGGGATCCTCATCTTCTAGTTTGACAATATGATCCTCTGGTCTGTGATAACAATTTGCAGCCATTCTTTTGACGAGTTGACCTCCAAAATTGCAATCGGCTTCCTCGAGCAGTTCCTATTTCACCTCTGTTTCATACTTATAAGCATAATGTTGACTTCTCTCATTTTCAGGGCACAAACGGACAACATCACGTTAATCCTTTGCTAAGACTACACGGTCAATCATATTAAATCCTAATGCTTTCAAGGTGACCCTGGGCATGGATTCACTGGGCATATGGTCTTGGTTTAAGCTTTACAGCAGCAATGTGGCTCTGGAAAAAGAGGAGACATTTATCTTTTCATTAAATGTACATCAACACTATTTGTTATCTTTCTAACTTTATCTCACAGTTATACTAATTTTCTGTTTTCAGCAAGTTATTGACTCTAACAACCTTTTGGTAAAACCTTTAATGCACCTTCTGGTAATTTATTTCGGAGACTATCTACCAGGCAGTTGCATTAAATCAAATAATATACTGAAAGAAGTTAATGAATAAATGGATACACTTTCAGTCACCATTCTGAAATTCAGAAGTTCCTCAATTACAGCCTTATTTGCCATTTTCAAATAGATCTTTTCTGACAAGAGACAGTATCACTGCTCTTTGACTCATTTATTATGTCTACAAAGTGCTGCTGGCGCTCACAACCTAACAGAATGTTATTCAGCAGTGCTACGACATATTGACTACACGGCCACCTATACATCATCTAGTTTCATTATCGACAATTTTGTTCAAGGGGAATTGTCCATATTTGTGGAGTGTACAGCTCATTGTGGGGTATTTATCCCATTACTGTAGGAATGATGGAAGTATTTTTCTGTACATAGCAAAATCTAGAGTGTGTGTTGTAAATTATATGGTGTTACAGAATGGACTGCATTGTTTCTGAACATGATTTATGCTTATTCTGCCATATACAATTTCTAAGAGACTCCTGACTGTCAAGATATTTTTAATGTAAGTGAAAAAATAAACTTATCTTGGCAGAAAATCAGAAATTTCCTAAAAGCTAAGGGTTATTTTTCATTTTCAATAGACCAGGACTCTGCACCCCTGCTCTTAGAAACCCGCTATCTCGCATGTTTTAGATGTACCTCTCTTCCAACACATCTGATTCAAATAATCAGCGTGCCATCCGGCTCTACAGAAGCCTGATAATGACCGTCAGATGTGCTGGACGAATCACACATCT
The DNA here is from genome assembly GCA_020466265.1 of Siphamia tubifer. Taxonomy (NCBI): domain Eukaryota; kingdom Metazoa; phylum Chordata; class Actinopteri; order Kurtiformes; family Apogonidae; genus Siphamia; species Siphamia tubifer. Next base: position 31,527,553 of record CM035794.1, on the reverse strand, counting down.
AAAACATGCAGGAGAGCGGCTCTCTAGGACCAGGGTTACAGACCCCTGCAATAAACTTATGTCAGTGAAAGAAAGTTGAGAGAGTCAATTTTATGTGCATTTTTCTCATCACATTCAGCACTTACTTTTGCACAGATGGTGATTCTAGCCATTGTCGTCCCTATAACCAATGCATGTGAAAATGTTTATGGAACTACCTTTATGACATCTCCACCTCTGAAGAAAATTCCTCCCTGGATGTTTTGAGTGGTTCAATTAAATTTTATTTATAAAGCCCTAAATCACAACAAAGTCGTCTCAAAGGGCTTTACAAAAACACAATCAACTACAGAGATACATGAAAAAAGTCCCAAGCATCCCCTGTCCTTAGACCCTCCTTCTCGGCAAGAAAAAACTTCAAAACCCAGTGGGAAAAAGAAGAAATCTCGAGGAGAACCACATTGAAGGAGAGATCCACTCCCATGGACGGACAGGCTATAGATGAACGTCCATGTATAGATGCAGGAAGGGGGGCTGGTCCAGACAGACAAAGGACTACTGTAAATACCCATATGTTCCTTCTGGACTGAAACAATTGCTCTGTATTTGTTGCTTGGTAGGAAGTACTGCAGAAATTCTGAAACATTTCCATCAACATGAACAGATATGGACAGCAATGGATCAATAGTCAGTTGAACTCATCAGATAGCTGTCCTACTTGTAAATCAATCGATGGCGTACATAAGAACACCACAGAGCGGTTCCACTATGCAACAATTCCCAGTCCAACTTTCAGAACACAATCAATTGTATTCCTGCAGGAGGAAGCACCTGCCACTGAGATGATGGAATTCATTGTCCCAACAATCCAAATTAAAGGAATGGAGCTGAGAGGCTCAAAAATGCATTATTCCAAACTATTGATGCACAGCTGACAAAAAGGCCAGAGGTTACAATTTCATAACATCTTCTATCATACAGGTCTGCTGGAGATTTATTGATCTGTTTTCATGTGTTGCCAGTTGTTAAATCTGAATACGCACCAATAGCAGCAGGGTTCACTTCTATTCTAGTCCACTTTTAGAACGTCATGTCCAGTGTTTTTTCCACTAATGATAATAGAGTGAATTTGATAAAGTCAGATAAATAACGGGATCCTTTATTTACAATCACATTGCCCTTCCGAAAAATATTCTCTGAAGCGTAATAGTATGTTTTTGATTTTCTGAATATCATTTGAACTTTAACCAACTAATAGAGCAAAGAGCATAGGACCATCTGTTCCCTAAAACATCAGCATAAATAAGGCAGAAGAGAAACATGAAATTATCCAATTTGACTACACTTTAGCATCATTAAGAAAAAGGCATTTTCCATGTGTCTATTGTACAGTTATCAATGAGTGAACATCTACAGGTATGTGTGTGACCCAGTTACAAATGACTTGTTTTGAAATTAACCCATAAAGAACAAGTGCTACTGTCTATATATATATATATATATATATATATATATATATATATATATATATATATATATATATATATATATATATATATATATATATATATATATATATATATATATAAAATGTGTGTGTGTGTGTGTGTGTGTGTGTGTGTGTGTATATATATATATATATATGTGTGTGTGTGTGTGTGTATATATAACCTTTAAGTGATTTGTCGAAAAAAATCATTTATTTTATTTCCTCTTTTTTTGGTGAAAAGAATGTATTTTCCTTTATTTAATTTACTGACCATGTATATATTCATTAAAGGTCACATTAAAGTTGAGGATTATTATCAAAACAGAAAACTGAACCAAAAGTGACTATTTCAGTCAAATATATCAATGACTGGACATAAACCATGTCACTGTTATTGATCAAACTCCAAGGATTTTACTGTTGAATCAATGTTGTAGGAGATGATGGTATTTCTACATTCACTACAGAGCCTCTGCACATTTAAAAATAGGTCATATGTGATGGCCACGAAAAGATGACAAACTGTATTTTACACTAATTATTAACATGTATTATGTGTGCATGTTCAGAAGTTATTCAACACTTTATTAGTAGGCCTTGGCGATATATCAATTTTATTGATTATTTTGAGTTTTTTGTTGTGGTCAATAAAAAAAACAACAACTTTTTTTTCTCCTCTTCTTACAGTGCCCTGGAACTTCTGGAGCCCCCCCACCCACACACACACATACATACATGCGCTGTACAGCAACAGTCTAAGCATTGCTGTTTCGACTTGGGCTCATACCCCAGCTCCAGTCCATACATAGTTCATACCTATTGCACTAACATTATATTTCTTTGTAATTTATGTTAGTGACTAAACAGTTTTCCAGTGAACTTTACATCCTCTCTCATCTCGTCTCATCACCTGAACCCGTTTTATCCTCACTAGGGTCACTAAGGTCACTGGGGGCCGAATTCAGCTACAATGGCTGAAGATGGGGTACACCCTGTATGAGTCTCCAGTTCATCTCAGGGCTGAACATATATAGACAAACAATCACTCTCACATTCACACCTATGGACAATTTAGATTAACCAATTAACCTATCAGTGCATGTGTTTGGATGGTGGGAGGAAACTGGAGTACCTGGAGAAAACCCACGCAACGTTACATCCTAATATTGCAAATATAATTAGACTAGCGCTGGGTTAATTTTCTCGAAAATTTTAATTTTTTGTGAAAAAACAGATATTTTATTTTTAGCCCATATCACTGAGTCTTTAAGGGTTAATGGTTAATGATTTATATCTACCAAAGATTACAACATCTACTCTGGTACCTACAATACTGGATGACATTAATGAAGTTCTAAACTTAATTAATTTGTTTCAACTTGCAATGCAATAAATTCCTAATAATATAAATTAAATTGGCTATATTTACATACTAACTGGCAATTCTTAAGGGATGGTCACAGAAATTTCAGCACAATGGATCAGGAATGATTGGATAGGTCATGAAGTTCAGGATAAGTGATTCCCGTGGCACCATTTAATCATGTTCACATACAGAGACTAATAGAATAATCTGCACTATGGAGTAGATGACTGATTGGCCTTCCCACCAGGCTTTAACAACAGCACATAACTCAAAAACCCATACACGCTGCCTAAATAGCTGGTATGCATGGTTATGATGCATTAGACAACCATTAATGACTGCTGACCTACCCGCGCTGAGACTTAGAAGACTGGAAGAGTGATGACTCATCACACCAAAGTTTGATTGATTAACTAGTTATGTTTGGATTAGCACATCGTCAGCCACTTAGCATAACCACACCTTAGGTTGACATACAACATTTAAAAGCTATGTAATTAACTCAACTGTGTTATGCATATATTTTCAAGTAAGTCATAGTCAGCAATTATAAGGATTATATTTGACGTGCTCCCGACATCTATTACACATTTGAAGTCAGAGAACACCTTGGATGAATTCATTTAAAAGCATGTTGTTTGTAGCTGCTGAAACTGTGCTGATATAAGTAATAGAGTACGGTAGTACAAAATGAACTGCCAAACAAATGGAGTCTTGGGGCTTGGTTTAATAAAGGCTTTGTGCTGGTCCTGGCTCTGTACCACTGGTGGAACTGGGCGTGGGGGTCAGGCCCATTAAGTAGGGGGGGGGGTCTTTTTCTTCTGTCATTCAATCATGTTGCCACGAGAAGAACAGATTAATGGGTTATATTCCACAGACTTCCTTTATGACGCTGTTCAGCCGGCTACAGTACAGTACTTCTGGTGCGTTTTTTACACAATTGCAACAAGACCTGCCAAAGATAACGGTTAACAACGTACACAAAATCATCCAGGCCACATTTTAAATTATGTGTCCAGCTACAGCTTGTTTGTGAGTTCACTAAATAATAATGGACTAAAGGCCATTAAGCGATGAGGAAGCAAAAGTGATAACGTTAGCATAGTGATGGGTTAATGTCATTTATATGGATTTTCTGAAATACCCTAATCTTCGTGTTAATCTCAGTTCCAAGCAGTCAGGAGAGGTCACGGTTAGGTCCCAGTGCTAGTACAGGTCCATGAGGAAAGTCCAGAAGCCTCACTGTCTGAGTGGAAGGGAAAGTCATTTTACAGGTTCAAAAGAAGTTTCCCGTTTGTTTGTCAAAATCATGTGTTGTAAGTCATTGTTACATCCATGACTACACTGTGTCAAATGTTATCTCAGACATGTAAAATATGAATACAGTGTGCCAGAAGGAATGTAAAATTAATGGCTTTTGCAGAAGCAAGATTTTGTTCAGAGTTTATGTAATTCCTTCAGTACTTATTCTGCTCTGCTATTCTAAAATGAAATGTGACTTAGTAAGAGTAAGTTCCTAATGTAATGTGTTTAAGGCTGTTTCTCTGTAATTGCAGTTGTAGCTGGTCCATGTTGCTCTCTAACAAATATTTTTGTGTTGTAACAGATTGTACTAAAGGATTCAAAGTGTTGCTGAAATGCCAGTGTACCTGTGTGGTCGGTACAGCCTTGTGCTGTCATGTGGCAGCTCTGCTGACATTGTACTACTACGTATATACTTCGAGTCCCTATTTTCAGTTTATTATAGTATACTTTAAATATACTTTTATAAACTTTGGTTATTTCACTATGTGACTGGTGGAATCACATGGTTTGTCCCTCTGCGGCACCTGTGTGCCTCTGCCACTCACTGATAATTCAGCTGGCTGCTACTGTATAAAATGGGCACATGCGGTCTAGTTAGCAGAGCACAACCGTATAGCATATAAGTATGTTTTAGTAATAACGTATGTCCTTCTATTATACTTTTGACTTCTGTTTATAATTTTCAGTATAAGTCAAGTATACTTCACTATACTATTTTTAAGTATACAAAATATAGTTTATAAAAAGTCAACTTCAAGTATAAACTTCTTTTGCTAAGGGACACAGAAAGCAAAAAAGTGTCACCAAGGTTTGATGCAAAATAATGGATTAGCTAAATTAAATGTATTCCACTGGAATAACTGAAGAATAGCTCCTTTTTTCAAAACCTGTCGACCTGTTCCAGATGCTGGTTCACGAATGTCATTTGGTCACCTGATCTGAAGTGACGGCTACAGACCTGGGTGTGGGGGCGTCACTGTGAATTTATACCGATAGCAATGATCCACTTCTCTGAGCTGATGAAGCCAACTCAAATGGGATGTTCAGGAACCAAAAATTTCAGAGCAGATAAACTCAGACTTCAGGGTCAGATTCAGAGTTTGTTGAACTTGCTTAATTAAACAGACCTTAACTGTAAGGGAAAGCTTGTGTATGCAAAGGCTGATATTTTCATTCATATGAATATGAATATCACTGGGACAGCCTCAAACCTTTATTGTGTACCTGGATTGTGAGGGATCTGTCACACCCAGGGAACAGACATTTCAATCTCCTGCCGCTGGAAAGAGATACAGATCCCTCGGGAGCTGGACAAACAGACTGAAGAACACCTTTTATCCATGGGCTGTCCGGCTCCTAAATGCATAACCTCCCCTCCTCCTGGGCATGTGTAATAACAATGGCAGTTTTTAATTGTATAATTGGAATAATAGGTTTTATATATTTATTCTTAGTCTTCTTTTAACTGTATTTATTGTCTTTTATGCCCTTCAAATTCTTATGTTTACACTTTATTTTTGTACTGTAGGTGGAAAGTACTACTTTTTGTGCACAATGACAATAAAGGCTATTCTATTGTAAAAAAAAAATACATTATATATACAGTGTATATATATATATATATATATATATATATATATATATATATATATATATATATATATATATATATATATTACACTATTCTTAAAACAAAAAAATAATACCGTTTTTGTTTTTGTATTTAACAGCATTTAATATTTGGATGCTGTCTTTTATGGGGTTTTAATGGTTTGGACACCATTTTTTATAGTGTTTTAATGGTTTGGATGCTGACTTTTAAGGCATTTTTAAGTCCAGATGCATTGGGGGGGGGGGGGGGGGGGGGGGTTTGAAATTTAATAGACTTGGCCTGCCATACACATACATTTTGCTGTGCAGGCAGGTTATTTGTGATCTTTGTAAATGAGACCCTTGGTGTTTCTGCGCATGGATGTAAATTAGGGAATATTCACACATTTGGCACATCCAGGTTTATGAGCTAACATTAGCAGCATGGTGCAACTGCCTTTAGACCAAGCCTGAAGACACTGATTAGCTTCTAGCACCGAGCTGCTAATGTTAGCCGCAGAGCAAAACAGCAGCTCCAGTTCTGTGAAATGAAACCAAATGTGTGGAACTTCCATATCTGGCTAATGTTTCCCATTTTGCTCTGCTTCAGTGGCAGATTTGATCATATTTTTTTTGCCTTCTCATCACCACTTCATTGAACACACACATGGTTGTGTGTTTTACACAGTAGATATGTATTTTAAAACTGTAGGAGGAGCTCTGCTGAAAAAAATGTTAGAAAAACAGCGAAGAAGAACAAAATGATCAAATGTTATCAAGTTCTGCTTTAAGGGGGAAGAAAAGTGTTTCCAAATCATAACTTAATAAAGAATACAAAATATGAGAATAATTATTATTTAATTATCAGAACCAAGGTAATTTTTTTGCATTTGTTCATAACCTGTCTTGTCCAGCATGCTAACAGCAGAATGGTAGTCTGGCTGTCTTTTGGTGCAACATGACAAACAATACCAACCATGGTAGCAACAACAATTCCACAGAAACTTAAGTCCAAGAGCCCCAAATTCTGGGTGTTATTGACAGTTGTCTTCTTGGGTGACTCGACCCCGAACATATGGTTGACTCCGTCTTCTGATTAGACTTCACATATTAATGTGACTTGCCAACTGTCACTCCATGTCTTAGTTGCTAAGATATAGTCCCCCGCCAGCCTCCGAGCCCCCCAGGCCTGGGAGTCACCCATCCGGCCCAGTAGGGAGCACACCCAGCCTGCTGGGAGACCAGGTTGCCCCAGCATGCAGCCCAATTCCTGATACAAGCACCCAGGGCCCCCTGAGTCCCACCCCCTTCAGACCATCACACACTCATAGGCACACCCCAGACACACACACCACCCACCTCCCCATGTTCACCCATTCACCCACACATACTCCCATTCCCAAAGACCCACATGCATATACATTTTTTTAAAAAATGGTAAATGAACTGTACTTATATAGTGCATGTTATACACCACTTGGTGCCCAAAGTGCTTTACAATTACTCACATTCACTCATTCACACACACACTCATACACCAGTAGCACACCCACAGATGTACATGTGCCCCTGGAGTGCCGCCGCCAACCCAGACTATGAGCAGTATTACCATGAGTCCTCCCCCAAGGTGCAGCAGCCAAACAGACGACAACACCAGCCACCAGGAACCCTGCAGCAGCCCACCACCACTGCACCCCAATGCCCACATACACACACACACACACACACACACACACACACACCAAAGGGCAGCCCCCCCGTGGATGAAGAACTGATGACGAGACGCCCCTTTTGCATCTTCTGTTTTCATCGTCTCCATATAAACGCAGCCTCACCTGTTCACCTATCTGTTGTGAGGCATGTATGTGAGCAGTTAAAATTAGGGAGCAGAAACTGCACACCACAGGGGGCAGTGCCACCCAGCCAAATAGCACTGCCACCCCAAGTAAATGTGTAGTGTCAGTGTTCTTGTGTGTTGCAGATATGTGTGATTTGTTGCAGGAATGGAGAATGAAAAGTTGAATATTAATGCACTGACATTTTCCCTCACCCCCCCCACCCCCCTGTGAGAGCCCTAATGTACTACATGGACTGTATTTTTCTATGGGGATGATAAAGCATCAACCTTTTAAACTCAGTGCTTACATACTTTCTGTCTTTCATTCTTTCTTCAAATCTTCAAGGCTTGAATATGATATGACATTTGTTTGTGATACCAAGGGCATCATCTCCTGACATTGGAAAGAGTCAAAGAGGTTAGGCTTGTTTTGGACTTTCAGCTACCTAAAAATAAAAATGCCCTGAAAACACTGATGCTTTATTACATCATATAAACATTCAATCTGTCTCTCATGTGTTGATCCTCAGCACTGAAACTACAGTAGAAGTTGACAGTTATACAAAATATTGTCAGTATGATGTCAGATTGATTATTAATAAGTCTTTTCCCTGTCTGTTCTTGCCACAAGCTGTTTACCTTATGTATGAAAAAGAGGCATCTCCCATATTCACCTGATGAAATGATGCTGCAGGGAGGATTGAGCTGCATTTCACAGGCCCTTCACATGCAGCCTGTGTGGCTGCTTGTGTGTTAACATGGGAGCCTAGATATATATCAAGAGGTGGGGTGAGCACAACTACTACAGGTCATTGTGTTCCAGGTGTCAAGAACCCAATATAAGTGTGATTGAGAGTGAGAATGAGGTGTGATTACAAATAAGGCTCTGTACAATGGAAACACATGTTGTTATGGTGTTAACAGTGAGGTTCTCGCTGCAATGATTTCAGTTTGTTTGAAGTGAATAAAATAGGTTATGTCTATCCATCACAGTCTACCTAATTAATGAGAAATATCATCTGTTCAAGACAACAGTAGATAAATATAAACTCCAGGAAAGGTATGTGCTGACTCACAGAGATTATATTCACACTGTTACGTTACCAAAATAAGAAAAAATACGAGGAGTGAGGACTTTCAAATCATCAAATCAGATTTTGATCATATTGAATTGACTTTATCTGGAGATAGTCTGGCTCAGACAATGGAGAGGCTAAGTCATGCCCTTCTACTTCCGGTCCATGGGTGCTTAGCTTGCAAAAAATTTGAATGGGAGTGAATGGAGCGAGTCAAGCTTAATTCTGATTCCGTTTGACAAGTGCTCTGAAATTCCCATCTGATAGCAGTTAATAAGAAATATTGGATGTGGCATAGACAGACCACCCATTTGTTATGAGTGTTATAGGTTGTTAGATGTTAAACTACAATGCGTATGTGACGTCACACTCCGCTCAGCTGTGGTGTGGAGTCTGTGGTGTTGTCACATGCGCGCCAGGCATGTAGTCCAAATTATTAACGGGTTTTACTCACAAATGAATCAGCCCTCGGTTAACAGAAGCATTTGAAACACACATCAATGATTAACATTTATTATGGGGTACAACATGTGTATGATTCAGGGTACATGACCAAGATACCACTTTAGCATTTTATTTCCCATTGAATACCATTCATTCATTTTCCAATATCAAGCCCCATGAGCCTCCCAGAAGGGCTGGAGTCTCCAAATATAATCAACATGTTATCTTCTATTCTTGTCGGTGCTACATCATCACTCTGACCCACAAATAACACTAAGCATGTGCTTGCATCACAGGCTAGCTAACCCGTTGACCATTGAAAGAAAGTAATGGAAGATTCACATCAATGGAGTCATAAAGTGGTGACAAGCAAAACATATTTTATATTACTATTACTATTCTGAGAGTGACACCACCTGCCGGAATAGAATTCCATGTATGTGCAAATGTATCTGGCGAATAAAAAACGATTCTGATTCTGATTCTGATTCTGATTCTGAAGTGTGGGGTTCTTTTATCATTGCAAATAAAAGTCTGTGTTGACTTTGACCTTCAACCTAAACTTACCTACATTTAATGGGATCTATTCTGGACCACCTTGCACATTTCATGAAAATGTCATTGGAGTTGCTTGAATAGTTTTTTCATTAATTTGCTGCCAATAAAACAGAGAAACAAACACACACAAAAATAACAACACCCTCGGTGAAGGGTAATTTATCATATAGTCAAATAGCTTTATGTACGTAGTGACAAATGGTTGAATTAATACTGACCAGTCCAGCACAAGTAGTACTTTTAGAACGACATTTCTGAAAGAAAAAAAAAAAATGAAGAGCAGATTGTCAGTGGACCATGCTGCAATTCCAATAGGAACTAGAATATAAAACTGTAGATAACAATAACAGAAATGGGCCAACAAAAAATCACTTGCCCATATTTCACAAAGCTGGACAAGATATTATCAGAATGACATTAAACAGAGCACATCCAGACACCGAAAGAGATATGAATTTCACCTAAGGCAAAAATAAGTACTCTTTGCAAACACTAAACTTAAAACTGATTTTTGTTTTAGAAAATATGTTGCCAGCAAAATATTTTCATAATTTGTCATCAGTGGCAGAAAACTGCTGTCAATAAGGAGAATACATTAAAAATACCAGGTGTAAAAGGGAAAGGCAAGAGCAGAGCCTCTATCATATGTTTAATTTATCTGGTTACAGATCATATTTTTAATACTGGGTATAAATGGAACTGTTTACATGCAGCAGGTTCAAAAGCCTCCCAGGGCAATGGTTTTTGAAATGGTATAAGATATCAGTGATGAGACATACAAAAATATACCAATACCCAACAAAGATATTTCTCTATGATCATAGCCTCATAGGTTTGTTGCTCAGGAGGAAGATATTCCTCTTAAACCCTAACGAGAACAGGGGGTAACGTATGAGTTTGGCTATGTGCTGTTTTCCATTGTGTGATTCTGATACCACTGACAGTATGCCACTGTGTTTTAAAGATTAGTTTTGTATTCTATTAAATTACTTATTTCCCATATTTTAGTCAACATTGTCATCACTCAAGTGCCTTGAATGAATCAAACTGAGAGGCCAATAATGTTCTGTGGTTGTTCTCAAGTATAGCAATAGAAAACAGAAAGCTTTAGAATCACACATTTGGCAGTGAACCCAGTACCACTGTGACTGTGCTGCTGCTGCTCCTGTCTCATTCTGAAATGCCTAAGATTGATGTGTTCATTTAACATTAGCCTCCAGCACCACAAAGAGGATAAGCACCTGGGCTCTAAAAATACCTCCTTTTGAGATCATCTGAGGAAGAGAGAATCAGATGAGTGAAATTACACTTCAAATGGAACCCCATTCATATTACGCTGTCTTCCTCACCAATGATCCAGTGTGTTCACAGTAACGCCTCGCTTGCTACTGAAATATTGATATTCATATGGAAATGCTACCCTTTATTAACATAATAACATAAACAAATTGGGGATTTGATTTGGGTCCAAGGAAAGAGGCGGTGGGGCACTTTTGGCAAGCTACCTCATCAACAGCTGTGCATCTCTACTCAGCAGGATGTATACTTGTACTGTTTCAGTCTAGAAGCTCTTACTGCTGTACATGTATGTGAGTGCTTGTGTGGGTGAGTCAGGCCTGATTTATATATACATTATTTATTTATTTAAGGGACAATGTACAGAGAACATTAAGCTCACAGAGATGTACTTTACCAGATTATAGCTAAATAGCTAGTTTCCATCTGTCGTCCCTGAATACAGATGTGATATATATATACATATGTGTGTGTTTCCCGAGAGGAAATCCCACAACCGGATCCTCTTAGCACTGAGTGGCCACCCAGACCCACCGAGGGAACATTGGTCATCAGTTTATTTTCCTTCGCTTAATAATATGCTTACATTCAAATGGTCATCTTGTCTGATCTGAGGCAGTAGTCAGAAAAAAAATTAAGGTGCAATGTGGCATTGGAGGATGGAGCCAGACATGATACAGTACTTCAGATGTACTGTCTGAGGAACAGGTGGGCCAGTCCATAACATCAGTGCCCTTGTCTTGCAGGAACTGCTGACACATTCCAACCACATGGAGTCTAGCATTGCTGTGAAGGAAGGAACCCAGGACCAACCACACTAGCATATGGTCTCACAACGGGTCTGAGGTTCTCATTGGGGTACCTAATGGCAGTCACGCTACCTCTGGAGATCACATGGAGGGTTGTGTTGTCCCCAAAGAAATACCACCCCACCCCATTACTGACTCACTGCCAAACCGATTATGGTGGAGGATATTACAGGCAGCAGAATGTTCTCCACAGCATTTCCAGACTCACGTCTGTCACATGTGCTCAGTGTGAACCTGCTTTCATCTGTGTAGAGCACAGGGCAGATTTACCAATTGTTCTCTGGCAAATGCCAAACATCCTGTACGGTGTTGGGGTGAGAGCACAACCCCCACCTGTGGACGTGGAGCCCTCATACCACCCACATAGTCTGGTTTCTGACAGTCTGAGTAGACACATGCACATTTGGTCTGTGATCACCACCTGCAGAACTGCTCCTTTATTGGGAGTGTCTTTCTAATTTCCAACAATTTCTACCTCCATGTGAAATTGATTGTCAGTCAGTGTTGCTTCCCAAGTGGATAGTTTGATTTAACTTGACTTGGAGTGACATTGTATTGTTTAAGTGTTCCTTTAATTTGTTCCTTTAATTTTCATTTGTAGTTTGTAGACGGCTCCTGGGAATCTATTTACAGAGGTGTGTCAGCCACTGATGACATTTCATAATAATACGTTAATGAAAATAGGACCATGCAGGACAAAACATGGTAAAGCTTGACACTTATTTTTTCCCACTAATGATTCACGCAGAATAGTTTTATTATCTAAATTTAAAGAGTGTATGTATGCAAACAAATGCATGTGTGAGTGAACCCAGGGCACAAAGTAGCTTCACCACAAGTAGTTTCTAATTTGCTATCCACTCCACCAGGGCTGGACTGGGACAAAAAAATCACCCTGGGCATTTTGAGCCATGACCAGCTCACCAGGTATCAAGCAGGGACGGACTTAGAAAAAATAGCAGCCAGAGAATTTGTGCCTGATTGGCACACTCAAAACCATAGTTGTATGGCCTGTCACTTATGGAACAAGTGTAGCATATGTGTTATTATAGAATAGAATAGAATAGAATAGAATACAATACAATACAATACAATACAATACAATACAATACAATACAATACAATAGAAAGGTACAAAGGCTAATATGTATGTGTGAATGCTATTAAAGGTCTATGTAATGTAACAGTAATTTAATGGTAAAAGGCTATAGTCAACTGAAGAGTAGGATCAGCTTTCTTTCAATATTCTACCAATTTAAAATCCGAGGCTCAAACAATAACGTGTAATAAACAGTGCATCAGTGAATTGCTGTTCAAAACAATGGTTCAGAAATTCAACTGAACACAGAATACAATACAACTACATTAACTGTATTAAATACTCAAGATTCAGTCAAAATGATATGAACTGACTGATATGGAACTAAAACAACAAAACCCATGAATATAGAAGAGAACAACTGTAGAAGAATTGTGCACTGTAGTGACCAGTATGCATCAAAGGGTTAAAGCCCCACCTGCCGGTCCAACTACACCAATAGTCAGCCTGGTGCGAGCCACTGGACACAACCTCGTGGGCCGTCTCAACACCGATAACATCAGATATTTTTTGTTTTGTTTTTTCTTACTGGCCAAGCACCGACCCACTAACCTAGCAACCCACTGGGAAAAGTCTCAATACTCCCGATGGTCAGTCCACCCCTGCACTGCACTGGAGATGAGGGAGCTAGTAAAGGTCACACATTTTAAAATAGATCCTTCCTTATATGGGCATATGGATGGGAGCAAAAGGAAGGGGGGAAAACACAGTATAATGAGTCCAATGTCACTCCTTCAAACAGCAGCTTTTTTTTTTCTTTTTATGGAGATGTTATTCAGCAGCCACATCCTCTCTGATCAGTCAGTGCTTCTTTCCATGTAAGTGAGAGGGAGAAAAAGGGGATGTGGTCAGTCAGTCATGTCTAAGAAGACCTTGGAGGACCAGAGAGCTTTGGTGCAGGGACATGACAGCAAGAGGCTGAAAAATTGGTTTGCCCAGAAGACAAGCTTAGGCAAAAAAAGCAAGACACCATGACCCACCTGGGACATTAAATCGTACTGGAATATCATTAGGATGATTCCTCTTGGGGAGGGACACTAATAGGTCCATTTCACACTAAAACAACTTGGGGGAAGGCTATATCACATCAAGGTAAAATCACAATGAATTGCAAAAGCAAGTCTGTGCGAATTTCTACAGAAAGAAAAGTGATCACACTGAAGATGCCCTCTAGAAGAGTTGTGTGTAAACAAAAGAAACACCTTTCACCAAGGAAAAATGTGGATGAATAAGCAGTGACATTAAAACATGTGCAGTACATGTGTAGTTTTAACCCTTTGATGCATACTGGTCCCTACAGTGGACAGTTATTCCACAGCTGTTCCCTTGGATATTCATGGGTTTTGTTGTTTTGGTTCCATATCAGTCAGATCATATCATTACTGTAACTGGTCTGTTCTTAACACCTGATCTGCACTAACAAAAAAAATTGAAAAGATGCTTCAATCTACTAATATTCACAAAAAACTAAAACAAAAAAAAAAAACAAAGCAAGTGGTGCCAGACACAACAAACCCCACTCCCCTCACACCCATTTTACCTGATTTTCTCAATCTCTTATCATTGTGAAAACACATTTTTGGTGACTGTGACCATTGACTTACATTCACTAAAATTAAATTGGATCTATTCTGGACTACCTTGTATCTTTCCTAAAAATTTCATGGAAATTGGTCCAGTAGTTTTTGCATCAAGCTGCTGACAGACAGAAAGACAGACAAACAAACAGACCAAAAATCCATGCGGAGCATGGTAACTTCACAAATTATATTAAATCATCATCAATACATCATGATCACACCTTACCATGTTAAATCACCAATACATATTGAAAACTGCAAATCTCTGCTCAGTGACGATGCAAAAATTCAATATTGCGTCAGACCTTAAGTCGATTTGACTGAAACTCAGTGTGTATCATCCTTATATGTGTCTCCTTCCACATGCCAAATTTCAGAATGACCTGTCAAAAATTGATTGAGAACAGAGGAAATGTGGACACACACACAGACAGACAAACCAACATAACTTCAAGAATCTCTGATTTGTGAAGTTAATGAACTGAACCAAAAACAAAACCCCTCTCCCCTCCGGGGGTAACTAACACAAAAAAAATCAATGAAAAATCCAAAACATGTTTAAAAGAAAAAAGCACCAAAGATGTGATAAAAATATCTTTAAAAAATATCTGAAATAAAACAACTGTAAACAAGTGTTCCCTTTAAATGTTAAGAATTTTAATCAGATGAATCATGATGATGCATTAATCTGTGTTAATGCGTTCATTTTGACAGCCCTAGTTTTTCTTGCTGTATAATTACCTGGAAATAAGAATTGTGATTTTACAATCTTTGAATGAGTCATTTCTCAGTATTACAGCACAGAAAGGACAAACCAACTATGGCTGTAGTGAGGAGCTTGGTTCTCTTACCCACATGGAAGGACAGCGTGATGCAATGGTGTTATTACAGTTGAGTTTTGAAACTACTACATAACTCTCTGTACCACCGAGATAAATTTTCCAATGACAATACGAGCTTTGTAGTCACACCATCCTGTAGCTTCCTTTGCGTTCCCGTCATTATTACATCCAATCATTCCGAAGCCATCAAACAGGAAGGAACAGACGCATTTCCATCTGCTCAACGTGAAGGACAAATCACAGGGGTGCGCTTGATTCATGTTCCCCCTGATGAGAGAAGCCCCTGCCGTGCCACCGTTTATCCTGAAATCTTATCTGTGTCATAAGCTTCAGGCAAATGACTACTCACACATCAGTACCTTGGGCACTTCATGAAAGAAAGAAAAAAAAAATAGAGGGATCAAATTTGCTAATTAGGCTGATTTTAGTATGTTAATTTTAATCCAAGCAAACACTGTACCACACATGCCATCCAGCAGCTAAATGACCTGTGTGGAGGTATTAATTGCAATCCCTTAGATGCTTACATCTTAATTAACCCACATTTCACCCAATACCAAAACTGACTTGGATACTTTTCTTTCATAAGAGTGGAATTAGAGCTTGAATCTTCTGTCTTTCATTATGAGAGAGGATCATTTCTGCGTGGGTTTTCTCCAGGTACTCCGGTTTCCTCCCATCATCCAAAGACATGCACTGATAGGGCAGGTCTCCCTTGAAAAAGAGATCATTGATCTCAACAGGACACACCTGGCTAAATAAAGTTTTAAAAAATAAATAAATAAAAAATAAATATTAGATTGAAAATTATTTAGTGAGACTTTTGCTTTTAAGCAGTGTGATTACTTTCTAATAAAGAATAAAAAACGTCACAAATTGCAAAAGATATTTTGTGTTCAGTAACTTATCTACAAGACATAATTGCTTAAAGGTTTTCTATCACACTTGTATACTCACTCAAAGGCATGAATTTCGAGCAGATTGCGCCTGATTCTTCCATTTTGATTCTTCAATGTGTTCTAAGCAGCTGACATTTTAGCACCAACACTGACTAATTGCTTGTGTGTAAGAAATGCAGCGCCAGATTGTTTCAGATTTGGAGGATAATCAAATAGCCAAAGAGATTAAGGATTTCCTAACCTAGGATAATTGTTCCTGACACAGACAAGCGAGAGGAGGCCTTTAGATCTGGGAGAGGAACATCAGAATTATGCTGTGTGATTACAAAAGAGATGTTTCCACGTTCAGCTCTCTGGACAGGGCAAGGCCTCTGTCAAAACAAAGAGGGAAGAATGGTTTTCAGGCTGACAATATGAGGTCCTCTTGACATTTATGATGGATCCGCATCACTGGCAGAATGTTTAATCATTCACTCACAGAATGGCACAAAATGGATGGGTCAGGCTCTGTTTTCTTGAATACATCAAGATACATTATTTTTTTATGTTTGGAATTAAATCAAATTCTATTAAATTAAATGCAAATGTCTTCAGTGGAATATATGTATCACATACAGTAACATGCTACACTGGAATTATTATGTTCTCTTCTACATCTCTTTCTTCAAAAAGTCTCTCCAAAACCATCTGTAGATTTAATTTAGTACTGTGCAAAATCTAAATCCACCTTCAGCTTTGTTGTCTTTGTGAGACTTTCTTTGTGAATAATAATCATACATATTTATTAGGGCCTGTCAATAATAATGAACTAACACAGATTAATCTGATTTTAAATGTAAACACATTTAAAATAACTGTTGTTTCCAGTTTTGTTTCAAGTTGATTTGTTGAAATTGTTGAAGGTGTTGGATAAACATGTCAATTATACTATGTGCATATGTTTGTATATGTTTTGGATAGTTTATCATTTTCTGTGTTTGTTTTTGTATTTTAAAAGAGTTTCTGAATATGTTTTATATTTTTCATCACTTTTTTGTGTTAGTTTATTTTTTGGTGAATTTTAGCGGATTTTAGCACAATTTCTATGTTCAACCCCCCCCCCCCCTTTTTTTTTTTGTTTCTTAGTGTATTTTGTGGGAATTGTTGTGAGTTGTGACCCCCCCTCCCGTGAGCCCAACATAAAGTGTTTTCATGGAGTTAGGGTTAGTTTTAACTTCCAGTTAAAAACACCACATTAATGCAAAGTATACGTTAGTTGGGGATTCTGCTAGCACTAGGCTAATGCATCATTATGCCAATGCTAGCACTAGGCTAATGCATCATTATGCCAATGCTAGCACTGGGCTAATGCATCACTATGCCAATGCTAGCACTAGGCTAATGCATCATTAAGCCAATGCTAGCACTGGGCTAATGCATCATTATGCCAATGCTAGCACAAGGCTAATGCATCACTATGACAATGCTAGCACTAGGCTAATGCATCACTATGCCAATGTTAGCACTAGGCTAATGCATCATTAAGCCAATGCTAGCACTGGGCTAATGCATCATTATGCCAATGCTAGCACAAGGCTAATGCATCACTATGACAATGCTAGCACTAGGCTAATGCATCACTATGCCAATGTTAGCACTGGGCTAATGCATCACCAAATGACAAACACATTAAATAAATGAATGAATGGTTTAATCATGATTAATCAAAATTAATCCAAAGAAAGCTTGTGATTAAAAATGTAAATCATTTGACAGCTGTAATATTTATTATCGGGAGTTTTTGGATATACCAAGATTTCTATCCATCCATCCATCCATCCATCCATCTCATCCCTGATTTTTGTGCAGGTTATTTATTGGACACTATGCACCCAATTCTTTTAAAATTTGACAAGCATATACTTTACCACTAGGAGAGGTGCAATGCAGTTTGATTGCTGAATTAAAAACATTTTTTTACACATTTTTGAACATTTTAACTTAAAAAATGTGTCCAACTGATTGCTCTAACATTCAGTATGTTTACACACACATCTAAGTCAAGCTATTTGCAATAAGGACTTAAGTGGTTTACGTGTACAGCAATTATTGAGTGAGGTATGTTCAACTCCCAGACACAAGGGGGATGTACACACCATTTTTCTGGTTGGCACCATAGAAGAAGAACAATTCATAAACACATGCAGCAGATTTGAAGTAGACATAGTAGGAGAAACACAACACAGAGTGAGGATATGGCTGACATCGATGCAGAAGCTCAGTATATTTCATAGATACTGTACACTCAGATTTATCACATGTAACGTGCATGTTGTCACACAGTGTCCTGGTCCTTTCTGAAAGGGGGTGTGGCTTCCATGGCCCGTGTTTACATGTGTGGAAAAACTCAATTAGAACCTGCATTATATGACTTGGATGGTCAGATTTCTAGAACTGTAGTTTGGTTCAACTACAGTCCAAATGAGGTGTATACATGGCTTTTAAAGTTCCATTTTAGCTGGACGAAGGTGATCATGTATGTGTGTGTAAACATACTGACTGAAAATTAGTAGCAGGAAGGGCAAAGTGTTGTGTAATTTGGCAAGGTCTGAGTAAACTCCACACACCAGGGAAACTATGTGCACAGACTTAAAAGAGCTAAATATGTTGTGACTATTTAGTGTGACCCCTGACCCCATGACAAAAAGCAGAGTTCTCATTTATACAGTTTGTACCTTAATACACAGGTCTGGCTTGAGTCCCCACCGGGCGCATATCCTCCATGGCGTTGTGCTGTGACTCAGGAGGGATGGAACCCCTTTTCCCCTAGTGCGCCAACTACATCGTGTTGTCAGGGCGGGGACCAGCCCACGTACAACAGGCGCCAGGGGACAGCTGCGATGTCAACAACCCACCTCACCCATCTTAAAACACAGGAGTCTAATGCAGAGGGTCTCCCAAAAACCCCACGGCACAATGAAAGTGATGGCGCTAGGCTGAAGTGAGATACTAGGCGTACACAGCAAGCAAAATTATTTATTTTTTTTTATGTTGTGAAAATATACTGGGTTAATTTTTGGGGAAATATGTTTTGGCAATTTGAATTACATTTTGAATAAAAAAAATTGCTAACAATTAAATGACAGGTAGTACAAGACAGATCTGAGAGTGGTTATTTGGCAGTGACAGATGCAGCACAATAGTGGTAGAGTACACTGTAAAAAGAGAAAAGTCATTGTTTTAGTGTCAGAAGAATTGAGGGATCAGTATCTTCATAGGAAACTTTCACATGTGAACAGTCAAAACTGGAATTTGAACTGCCAATCATTTGGTCATGGACGACCCATTCTAGCAACTAAACTACAACTATTCAAATCTAACATTTTTAAATGTTTAATTCTTTATTACTTTTAAACTTATTTTTAGAAAAGCAATTAGACTCTTTTTTAAACATTCTGGTCTTGCAATTTACAGTACATGGCACCGCATTGCTCTTCCATTTACAGTTTTATTTTCTCAAAACAATGTAGAAACTACAGCTACATTTCTTTTCATCTTTAGCACAGTCTTCACACATACACAACTTTACATTGTATTTTCACTTAGTTTATTTTCTGTTGCAATTTTCTGTTATATTATAACTTTTTGCTGTTAATTCTACAGTAATTTTTTATAGTGTATACAATTCAATGTACTTTTTCAGTAAGAGGGACAGGGATTGTACCCAAAAGTATGTTGTGTAAGGAAATGCAAAGTTCTAACTTTTTTATCATCTAAATAACTATAATAATTGTCCAGTAGTACAGCCTGTGTTGGAAGGCATCGGTTCTGTTTGTGTGTTCTCTGCAGGACCTTCTCATTTAGATCTGGCCTCTAAAATCCCAGTCCAGGGAGAAAGTGGAAAGAGGCTTTCTCGGTAGAATCAATAAAGTATCACTTTATTTTTATGAAAGTTGCCTCTGGCTTTAACACTGGCAACTTGTTTTCAGCATCACTTGTAATGGAATGTTTGCTTGGTCGCTCACATTTCTCTCATGTGTAACTACATTGGCAGTATGAATAGTAAAACCCCCCCGACTGCTTTAATCAATTTCCATTCTACTGCTGTAGGCCACTTGCTTAAAGAGTGCACAAACACAGAAAAAATATGATGCAGAATCATATGGAATGTAGGGTTGTATTGTTATACTGATCACCTCTTGGTTGTGTGTTTGTGTGTGTGTGTGTGTGTGTGTGTGGGGGGGGGGCTAATAGTGAAGTGTAAAACAGCAGCTCTGGCAACTATTTGATCTGGAGCCAGTTTCAGCCCACAGAGAGCAGTGAAGCTGTGATATACTGGCGTTACTTACACAGCAAACGGTGCTTTGGTTTTAGGGAGTTTGTTTGTAGTTTGTTTTTCCATCTTTCCCAGTGTGTAATAAACTTCACAAAATACAATCTCATGAAAAAGAAATTCTTTAAATAGATTTATAGTAGTTTGAACTTAAAAACCTGTTGTATAACTGCTTCATTGTTTCAGTGTATAGTTCATCTTAATACCACTGATGTGTTGTGAATTTTTTGACATACAAATATATTCTAATTATTACTTGACCTGGATTAATTGCATAAATTAACCCCATTAGTATAAGTGCATCATATTAATGGTTATTATGGCCCCACATTAAACAACTCATGTGTCTAGTGCCCCTGCTTCATTTCTGAGGCAGACCTGTAGGATGTTGCCTTGTAGGGAGTGTTTATTCTTCAGAATTATTCTCAGCGACACCTGAAACCTAAGTAGATTCATGCCATGACTACATATTTGGTGAAAGTGTTCTGAAGAAAGAGCTGATGAAAGGCATCATCTTCTCAAAAATAGTATTCATATCTTTTGCTTTTGATAAACACCTATAGGTTATTACTGACACTTCAAATTTCAAGATGTTTTTCTGTATGAATATAAATATATCATTTAACTTTAACAAATAAACCCCCTCGGTGAGGATATTTCCTCTATACTCAAACTGTATTTGTCCTAGTTTTTCTCTTCTGTGTAGGAGATGTATATGTAAACCAACTCTCTGTATGTCTGAAAAAAGCAGTAAGCGATTGTGTGGATATGGTGTTTGTTGAGAGGAGGACTCTTTGTCCCCACAGCAGAGTGTCGCTCCTGCTTAGATCCCATATGAGTTCAATCCAAAGTGAGCAGTGCTGGCCCATACTGCAGCCTCAGTTCCTCTGGTAAATGGCTGGCTGAGTGGCGGTAATTGCCTCCCACCCTGCCAGTTCCCGCTTAGAGCAGCCACTGTGTATATAAAGCTGGGATTCAAACCATATCCCTGTTGGATTAGGCTAAACAAGGTGGGGTATCCCATCTCACCATACCTTAACATGCTGGGGAAAAAAACAGCAATACAGACATCATACAAGGTCAGAAAGGTTACCAATGAGACTTAAAGTAAAGTGAGATGTTTGGATATTTAAACACAAAGGTCACTGGTCTAAGATATAAAAAAGCTCTGACAAATAAAGTCAAGCCTAGTTAATGTTCAGTTCTTGGGGAAAATCACATTGAGTGTAGATTGACATTCCTGCAATCAGAGTTTAGTTTCTGAGTTAAGCAAGCATCTTGAGAATTGCTCGAAATAAACAGAAGTATATAACATACACACACTTTTTTTCATATGCCTCAAACCCCCTGCATATCCCAGACAGCCTGGAGGCAACTACTCATTTGATTTCCAACCAATATAGTATTCTCAATATATGATGGTGTGATGCTTCTTTCTTGCAATTCTACCTCAGACATCTGTTTGTATGGATGAACAGATGGGGGGAGAATACTCAGGAGGTTCTTGGCTATTGAGAAAAATGCTTGCGTGACTTCCCATCCCCCTAACACTTTTGCTTTCTCAGTACATCTTGCCCTGAAGGACACAAATGCATAACTGGCACATGCAACTATCTTACCTAGTGTTACACTGTAACACACACACACACAGACATGCACATACATACATAGATACTTTCTTATATGCATATGCATACAGATCCAAAGTTTTACGCATGGACACATACACAGGCTGCAGGCCAAAATCACAAGCTAGCTGGTTGAACATGGTCACATGTGTGGGTCAAAGATGTGTGACATATGCACGTGTGTAACATATACACACGTGCATATGTTAGTGTAACCTCTTAATTTATGCAGAAGAAAACTGAACATGTGCGACAGTAGAAAGAAAGGAAAGTATGCAAGACAAGAAACTTTAGTGCATCATACAAGGCATGCGTGATCTTGTTAATATGCACATCAGCAATATATAGAAGTGGATGCTAACTACGTGTCTGAGTGTATATGAGAGATGGATGGGGATGGTTTCTCTGTGTGTATGTATGAATGAAGTCTCAAGGGACATTCCCCACCAGCAGCAGCTCATCAAAGTAGCATATTAAAATGAGATGACTCAGACTGATGATGACGCTGTGAGACCCTCTGCACCAGCAGTGTAGCAGAGGATAACATGTTTGTCTCAATCTTATCTTCCTCTACTCTGCTCTCATTTTTGGGTGAATGGGGAGAGGCAGTTTGTGTCACTGTATTTACACATTCCTATAAACAGAAATAATGACAAAGACAGAAAGAAGCACAGTGTTTCCAAAGATTTCAACTTTTCCAGTTAGTGGCACTACGGCTGTCAAATGGAGACGGGAGAATGAAATGTGGCTGTACCATAGCTGTAGGAAGAAGTGAGTGTGAGAATTATACATTCTGGGACATGTCAAGAGAAATTCTAGATGAATTGCCTATATTTACATAACTAATGCCATCATGTAAAGAGGAAAAGATAATTGTTCCTTTTCAAAGTTTAATGCTGTACTATAATTGTGACCAGACTTGATATTTTTATACCATCAATAAAAAGCTTCAAAACTATTTAAGTCACTTCTGTCTCAATTCAGAGGAGTAGATTTGGCAGGGTGGCATTAGTCCAATTTGGGAAACACTTTAGTTTTCAATGTTCCTGGGAGTTAAATTAAAAGATCAATACCAGGTTCATCTGCAGTGGAGAAACTGACAAGCTTCCACTCTGATAATTTAGAGTTTCAGCACTTCCAAAATTGCATCAGCTAGCTAGGAAATAATTAAATGCCATCGAGGTGCTGCATGCAGTGTCACAACTCAGACATTTTTAGTTACTGCATTTCATTTTGTAAAAAAAAAAAAAAAAAAAGCATTTTAAAACTGGTACAGTATAATATAGATATACTGAAGGTATAATATAGGTATGGTATAGATCAGAGGTCTTCAACTCTGGACCTGGAGCCACACTGTCCTGCATGTTTTAGATGTCACCCTGCACAAACACACCTGATTAAAGCAGTGGGTCGTTATCAGGCTTCAACAGAGCTTGATAACGAGCTGATCATTTGAATCAGGTGTGTTGTAGCAGGGTGACATCTAAAACATGCAGGACAGTGCGGCTCCAGGTCCAGAGTTGAAGACCCCTGGTATAGATAGAAAGAAATAACTTTTCTCATGTATCTTTTTTTCCTGTTTGTGATTCCTGTTCATCAAAGTTAAATATGTTGGCAGTTCATTTCTGTTTGGTCAAATTAAATCTACAGCATGATGGCCGATGGGAAAATGTTCTTCATATACAGAAATGACTTGCATATTAAAAGAGCATACTACATATAACAAAACAGATGCTAGAGGAAAATGCTCCAAATACAGAAATGTGCTGGAGGAAAAGCATGCTGCAGAAACTAAAACAAATACAAGAAGAAAACACTACAACAGAAGTGCTCCAGGCCTCCAGGGGCAGCGCTGAGTTCTAACCTGAGAAACAGAAAATGAGAATACATACCTTTAAGGTTCTGTGTTTACCCAAATACCCAAAAGACCTTAAGATCTTTAACAACATTGATATTAAAAGTATTCCCTGCCAACTTAATGTAAATTCACACAACTGCCAACTTACAGACTGACTATTATCGCTAATACATGTTTAACATTTGGTTTAGCTAAAAGTACCTTCGAGATTAAATGATAACGAGCTTGCTAGCTAGGCCTTTCAACTAAACATAGCTTTATCCAAACAGCATGTAGCTAAACAGCTATTTTTAACAGCAAATCCAAAAGCAGTCTGATTCATATGCTAAACCTCCTCAACAGTAAAATACTAATTAGCTCATTAGCACACCTGCCTATTCAGATAACAATACATAGCATATCTCAAGTGCTGTGATTGACTAGAGCCGCTGGGGGTGGGGCGTGCCTTCCAGGCACACCTGCCTTAGAGGCTTGGTTGGGAGCTCAAAACCCAATTTGTTTTAGTATGTGCAGCACACTTTTGTTACAGTGTAGTCCTGTATTTGCAGTGTTTTCTTTTTTTTTCAGCACATTTATGTATTTGCAGCATTTTGCTTTACCATTTGTTTTCTGATAAACAGTACGTTCATTTAATATGCAAGTCATTTCTGTATATGAAGCACATTGGGCTCTGTCGGGCACCGTATTATAGCTTTTCATTTAGGCAAAGTCATTATCAAAATATTGCGTGACCTTGCATGGCTTTCATCACATGTTAAAATCAGTGTTAATACAGACAAAGTAATCCTTCCTTATGTAACACCAGCTGTGTGGCAGATGTTGTGACCCACTTGTCAATTCACTTAAGTGTCAGAGTGTTGATTGGTATTCCTTTAGAGTGATTATTCAATATTTAATCAGATTTGCAAATGAGAATACAAGCAGGTGTGAAAGACAAATCATTTACCAACACTCACCCGGAGTGGACGTTCTGTGAGAAGAAAATGAAAAACGGTAGCAGGGCTTGTCATTCATGAATTAGAGACCTCCACCCATTGCACAAGGATGTACAACACATGCTAAATGGATGAGCAGATGAGAGTACAATCACAGCATTAGTGATTTTTTAGACATTTTTTGCACAGACTTCACATACGTCAAAGCAAGCCATTGTGATTAGGTTTGGAAATCACAACAACTTATGAAAATGTTATAATACACTGCACAGAATAAGCTGTTCTGTTTGTATATTCTAGCTATGTTTGCTATATTTAAAAGAAATCATTTACAATTGATGTGTCTTTGTAGCTCATGAATCTACAGTAAGTAAAACCCCTAAAGCAGCCTAATTTGATCTCCAATGGGTCAGACCAGTAAAATGAAAACATAATAACCTATAAATAATGACAACTCCAAATGTTTGTCATTGTTTTAGTGCAAAAAAACAACAAAATTAAATTATGCAAATACTTCCACAAATGATCCAAATGCGAAAAAGTGCAACTTCAATTTTATAAGGAAAATAAGGGGAATTTTAAAGGTGTCATTCCGCTGAAAACTACTTTTCCACACTCCTTTTTGAATCTAATGGGTCACCCCGAGTTACCGACACATGCTGTGTTTGCTGCGCGGTGTGTCACCTCCACTGGCTGTATTTACCATTCATAGAAAACAACAGAGAAACGACCCACTCAGAAAAGCCTGTCCACTACACATCATGAGGACATTGGTGTCACCCACATGGGGTTAAGCCCGTCCTCTATTGCAGCGAATCTGAAGTAGCATTAGCATTAGCATCTACAAGAGAAGATGGCGCCACAGTAGCTGCTGCACAAACTTGAAAAAAAAAATGTTGCATCAAACTGGTTCATGTGCTCTCTGTGGAAATAAAGCCTGTTTTTTTTCATTTTCAAAAGAAGTGATGGCACGAAACCTAGCTGGATGTTACTCTGGGATGGTAAACACATACAGAGCTAGAGGGGAGGGGGGAGTATTCCTTCATGTATTCTGACCAATCAGAGACACCTCATTACCGCGTCACAGACATGCATGAGGAAGTACCGGTAAACTGCGTTGTTCAACCTCAAGTAGTTTTTCTACCGGCACCTCTGTATGATATGCACATGGTCACAAGAGCACAAATCACGAACGAGTCTCATAAATATTAAAGTGTTTTCCCTTCACTACTCCAATCATGTAGAGGTATCCTGTTGTTCGACCTCAAGTCATTTTTCTACCCAACAAAAACAGCTGGAAACAAAGCAATCTAGACTTTTTTTTTAAATAGAGCCAACACACAATGTATTCAATAACAATGACACAGCAATATTAATGAAATAACCATGGAATGACACCTTTAACAATATTCTGCTTCAATTCATCATGTGTCCATGTGTATTATGGATCAGTTTTACAAAGACATAAACTCTTAGTAACAGAAGCAGAAAATGGTTCAAATTTTGTTTCATTTTCTTTAGTTGTTCACATTTGTTTAGGTTTTTCACATTTTATTGTTACAGGATAGTTTGTACATTAAAATATATACATTATTTAATATTTTTTGCAGTAAAACAATGACAAAAAATTGAAGTTGTCAAAATTTATAGACAAAAAAACACTGAAAAGAAAACATGGAGTAATTTAATAGGTTATTATGCTCTTCAGCCTATGGGCTACATCGGAACCATTAGCGGGCCACATTTGGCCCCCAGGCCACATGCTTGAGACCTCGACCATACAGTAAAGGGATAAAAAGTAGGAAGGGAGCGTGAAGTTGTTTCTTTTCTTTAAACCAATTCTGAGAATTGTAATAGCTGGTTCCTTATTTAGTTCTCAGAAATGGTTTTGAGAACAGAACCGACCTCATGCTCCCATGTAGGAAATATGGTTTTATTCTTTACATGGCAGAGTTGCTTTCACTTAATTCAGTAACCGTGGTGAATGAACATGTGTTTATGTTCTAACCTTACCTTTGTCCTTGTGTGTGTGTGAGAGTGAGTGGGTGTCTCAAAGCCAGCAAAACATTTAAACTTGAAAATTTGACATATAGTGGGTCTCAGTTTCTGATAAGGATTCTCCACCATTGGGAAATTGGGCCATTCATTAGTTATGCAGCATTTAATAAAGTCAGAGATGGTTACCTGCAGATATTGGTCTTCTAATTGTAATCTTTTTTTTTGCCTGCTCCAAACCATTATCATTATTTTATTTTATCTGCCAATCTGTATGCACAGTGTGTGTTTCCCTGTGGCCATTTGTTAGTTATTATCATCACTAAGAGACAAATAAATACTTTCTTGATCAATAACTGTTAAGCTTTTGGCAGCACTAAATTGTCTCATATTAGGCTATATTAGGAACTTGTATGAAGCACTGTATATTCCTTCAAATGTCATAAAAAAAGAACTTTGACAACTTTGCATTTATCTTTTTTTCTGTCCTGATATTTGCCACCAGCATATGGAGTCTCTACCAGACTAGTCACACACCTAAATTGTTAATGACCTTTCGTGCTTAAGAGGCCGGGGACCCATGATGATGGGCACCAAGCACTAGAGTAAGTACATCTATTCCACACTGATAGTGCTGAATATATATGCCCTTGACATTACAGAGAGAGGTGGAGGGCTTTAGAGGGTGATGCGATGGGCTAAAAGTGGTCACATTGCATTAACATCGTGTAGGCTTGACTGGCTGACAGGGCAGTCTGACTGGAGCCCAATGGTGGTAAAGGCAGTGCGGAGGAGGTGAGGGGCAGGGGGTCTACCATCCTTGGGGCATTACACAGGACAGTCAGATGGGGTCAGTCAGCAAAACCAAGCAGCCACCCATCAATAATTAAATCAGTCACAGTCAATATATTTTGGCATAAGCGCCTGAGCACTTTCATCACAACAGAAGACCCCACATCCACCACAAAAGAAGGAAAATTAAACTGCTAATCTAGCTTCTTTATAGATGCACTGATCTTTATATATCCACTCTGAGAATCGTGTGTGTGTTTGTGCGTGTGTGTGTGTGTGTGTGTGTACACAATCAACAAGACCTTTCCGTTATCTGCTTTTTCGTGTTTTAAAGAGAGTATGTGCACAGCAAGCAGCCCATTGCTCTTTATGGAGAGGATGGCTTTTCACCAGAGCTGTGGCCCCTCTGTCAAATTAGATTAAGGGCTGCTTACTCATTATTGACAGGAGCCGCTTGCAGTAATGACCCATAGTAAGAGAGTCATTTACTTTGATGGTAAGAATACAGGATGCACTGGACATTTCCCACAGCACATCTCTTTAGGGGGAAAAGAGCCCTTTGATGACCATTAGATTTTTGTGAATTATTCCACATTGCAATGCTTGTTCTGTGACTGGTCTGCTTTGATCTAAAAAGCGTCTGTCTGATATGTTTTTTTTATCCAAGCCCCTTTTTTGGCCAACCCCTAAAGTCAGTTGACAAGGAGGTTAGACTTCATGAAAGCCCCTGGGAGAGTGTGTCTGCATTTCATTTGTTTGAGTTGGAAAGATGACAGAAGTCACATTTAATTATGGGGTTCTTGTGTCAACTGAGGAGATAAGGGGGTATGCTGTGAACGCATGATGCATACAGAATGAGTAGAGCCTATTCTCCTCCATATTTGCCATCCCATGGAAAAGATATCAGAGTACATTAGTCTCTCACGTGCAGCACTATGTGTCCATTTTGACTTGACTATTCATTTCTGCTTGCCGTCTTGTCTGCATCTACATTTGTGCATGTGAGTGTGCATCCATGCATTCTGTGTAATCATGTGCTGTTTACATTATTTGTTTGTACACCTGCTTCAGTATGCATCATGCATTTCTGATTGTAGCCCCTTCCAGGGCCCCAGAGCTGTGCAGCCACCCTCTACAAACAGCAGGGTGTCTAAGCAGATGCTAAAAAGGAAGCCTGATTGTGTTCAGCGCTGTGTGATTAACACTAGACAGACTGTCAGAGCAGGCAGCTATCTGCCTCTGATTACCTATTACGCCTTCAGAGTGCACTATTAAAACATTCCAGTCAACTTTTCCATTAGAAGCTAAATTAGACAAGTGGTAGGTCTTTTTCACCGTGCTGTTCAGCTCCTATTCAGATCAGATCCACAGAGAAAATTAGTCTTGGCAGTCAGACAGGAGAAGAAGTTGCTAATCAAGGTCCTGCATCCAGAGCTGACAGTATGCTTTACTACCAGTGACAGAGACTAATTTGTTGCATGGCTTTACTACGTATGCCTCTGCAGCTGGAATTTTAGTTGTGAGATTTGCAGTGTCCTCTGCGAAAAGCCATTGCCTGTTCACCCTGTCATAACAACTTCAAATCTGAGACTGAGAGTCACGTCCCATCTCTCGTCATCTCAGTTCATGCTGTATGTTCCCAATGACCTTTATAGGGCATGCATGATTCTAACATTTACCATGACAGCATGGTAGCATTTTGGAAGATTTACTGGTTTTCACATAATATAAGTATATAAATATTACTCCAAATTTAGTGAAACTGACAGTATTTTTTGGTTTAATATTATTGCCACTGTCTTGTCAATGTTGCATTTCACTGTTCTATATATTTAAGTCTTTTATGTGCTTTATTTGATGCAGGCCACGTACATCATTCTGTGTATAAATCCATATGTTTATTGCAAGACCCTCAAACTTTTCATGAGCTCAGAAAAACAACTTTGTGAAAATGCATTTTCCAGCTAATCCAAAAAGGTTTAAAATGTTTTTTTTAGCTTAAGACGTAAGTGAATTTTTCTCCTTCAATAAAGCAACACTTAATCCTTAAATTCATCACGCGTACACACATTCAGAATCAACACATTTGAAGATGCATGGTTTTCACAGGATCGGAGGAGGATGAAAAACAAAATCTAAATGTAACTAAAGCTGTCAGACAAATGTAGTGAAGTACAAAGTATAATATTTACTTCTGAGATGCAGTGAAATAGAAGTGTAACTCCATAAACACTACAAGAAAAACACATGTATTTTTTACTTGGACAGCATTTGAGAAAAAAAAGGATTTAGTTACATTTTATTACTGACAAAATCCGGTAGGTACTGCACAAATCTCCTTCCCACAGGATTTTAATTAGGGCAAAATCCATGGCATGTGATAAATGGCAATTAACAGATGCTTTCAGGATTATGTAATCATCTGTGCTGCTGAGTGATACTGGGTGTGGCCTACGTTGTT
This sequence comes from Siphamia tubifer, assembly GCA_020466265.1. NCBI lineage: Eukaryota > Metazoa > Chordata > Actinopteri > Kurtiformes > Apogonidae > Siphamia > Siphamia tubifer. The sequence goes on along the minus strand of CM035794.1, from coordinate 31,497,403 downwards.
GTTGTAGAAAATGACCTATTTACATATATTATCTATGATAGTTTCAGATGTTCACATTATACGAGCAAATGTGTTCACAGAATGAGGATTTAGAAATTTACGTTAATGAAACAACTGATTCATTAGCCACCCAATAATATCAGGTCAATATATATTTTCTTTTCATCTAATGGTATCGGCCTGTTTTTTTTTTTTACCTGCCGTGATTTACTGACAGGCAACGTTCAGGGCAACTCCATGTTGTCCACATAAAGCCGATGTTTTGCCCCTCCCTCAGTCTCAGACGCACAGCGCTGAAATCTTGCTGCATCTGTAAGTTTAACATTTTCAAGGTTTTAAATTAAATGTTGCTGAAATGTTGTTCATGTTGAAATTGGAAGCATGAAAGTCACATTAATGTAGGTATATATGTGAGAATAATTAATGCCGTCATCGTTAAATCCGTTCTGTTGTATTTTGTCTTTCAGTAACTCCCCGACGTGTCTTTAAAATTCTGTAAAAAAACAAATAAATGTCCAAACCACCCAAAAAAAATAATACAGTGTAAATTCACACAAAATCCTATTTTTATGTGTAATGTAGTGTTTTTCAGATTGGAGTAGACAACAGCAGTTCACCACTGATCTGCTTTACATCTGTTTCTTCTCTGCTCTAAGCAAAAGCCTGCATCGCTCTGTGCACATTTTCACACATTCACTTTACCTCTAATGTGTGTACATGCACCACAGTACTGTATGGACCCAAATATGAGATGACCCTGATCAACAAAAAAAACCTCACCCTATAATCACATCAATGTGGTCATTAAAGTAGGAAGGAAATCCACGCACGCACGAGCGTGTACCCCTGTGGCTCATTTGGTAGAGCAGCTCGTCCAATGACTGAAAGGTTGGCAGTTTGCATCCCGGCCCTGGCTGTCCATATGTCGAAGTGTCCTTGGGCAAAACACTGGACCCTGACTTAGTCTCCCAGTAGGAGTGACAGAACCTTATAAACCTACTGGTGTGTGTGAATGGGTGAATGTGAGGTTAAAGTAAAGCACTTTGAGCACCATGAAGGTGGAAAAGATATAAGTGCAGTGCATTTACTATTTACCATAACTGTGCACACACATTGCTGACCAGTACACACGCACGGGCAGCCCCGTGCTGGACTGCATGCGTGCAGTAAGAAGGAAATCTATGAGCATGTACCCCATCTCAACTGGAGCTGTTATCTGCTTTTTAAGAAGCTGTAAACCACTTCCAAGTCACCAGTAACCATGGTGACGACGCAGTTGGAGGGGAAACAATACTTCTTTTTTCAAAACCAAAACATTTTGTGTTTTGAGTGAGGGAGGAGACTCCAGGGCATACTGTTCTGTAAACACCGGCGTTAATACATTATCAAATAAAACATCAGTCTGATTCACAGCCCCCTCAGTCTGTTTTCGGGCCTGCGCCCGCATAATGGCACGTGAGGGAAGCAGCCGTGGCTGAGGCTCAGGTGTCATTGGTGCGGTGTCCAGCACCTCAAGCATGGGCGTGACTTTGCCATCAGCAATGTCATTCCCAAATAACAGAGATATTCCCCGGTTCGGCAGCGCAGGACAGATTGCGATAGGAAAAACCCCAGTTACCAATTTGGAACTCAAATTCACAACATGTAATGGGCGGGAAATGTAACACATTTCCACCCCTTGTAGCATGGTACCGTAGCCACAGGCTGACACATCCAAAAAGGGCAGTGTGTCAGTGAGGATCACCGATTGTGAAAAGGCGGTGTCTCGTAAAATCGTAACAGGGGGTTGATCATCACACTCCCCTGTTAGTGACACCCAACCCACCGAAGTAAACGGCTTAAAACAAGGATCTACTCACTCATCCCGGGCGGAGAACATTTCACTGCTGACGGTATTTATCAAGCCTATTCGTTTTGGTTGGGAAGTCTGCTCTGCCGGTGCCAATGAGTCCTGCTGTTGGTGCTGTTTAAAGGCCGAACATTCAGCATTTATATGGTCGAGCTTTAAACAGAAAAAACCACAGTCTCTCAGCAGCACGTGCAACAGGTGTTGTGGTAGAATTATGCATGGCAACGGAAGTACGAGTCTGATCAGATATGTCTCCAGATTTTGTTTTTGATGTCCAGACTTAACGAATTATGGGACATTACCAGGAGAAATTACAAAATGGGAGGGGAACGGGAGATGGGTCTGAAATACAGGAGAGTCCCGAGAAATACGGGATGACTCCAGTCCACCCGTCTTTTTAATGCCTTGCATGCAGCATCGAGCTGGACACCTGATTGATTAAAATGCAGGAAATTGCATCTAAGAAGTACAACATTTTCTGGGTGAGGACACCCAGACCCCCTGTTGAAAATATATCTCTCGTGCCTGCCCCAAGGTGGTGCAAAGCCCATCCAACAGCCTGATTCTGCAGCAAATAATAAAATTAACAAGTGTTTAATTGTAGCTAACTTAATTAGACATATAAAACCATTAATGGTATGGGCCCCTCTTATCTTAAAGATGATCTGGTGCCGTACCAGCCCAATAGAACCCTTCATTCTCAGAACACAGGTCTACTGAAAGTTTCCAGGGTTTCTAAAACTACAGCAGGAGCTAGACCCTTTTGTTACCATGGTTACTGTCTTATGGAATCAGCTTCCATTTAATATTAAAGAGGCCGACACAGTCACTACATTTAAAATTAGGTTGAAAACGTTCCTGTTGGAGAAAGCCTATGGTCAGGTTAGTTAAAAAACACACTGAAGTCACAGTTCAGTCTAAGCTGCACTAAGAGCTAGAATGCTGGGAGAAGTACAGACACTGAGTCCTATCACCTGTCTGAGCTCGCTCTCTCTCATTTGTATTTGTAATTTCTTAAACCTATGTTACATACCAAGTCTGTTCATAATTATTCACCGTGTCCCCTTGGCAACTCTCTCAGTATCCGCATATGGAGCCATAGACAACAATATATGTAGTGATTCACTTGTGTCCTTTGCTGGCCTGTGACCCCAGACCTCTTCCCACACCTGTCTGTTGGGTGGACCTGCCCCCCCTTCCTTTCATCTATGAATGGATGTTCATCTATAGCCTGTCCGTCCATTGGAGTGGATCTCTCCTTCAGTGTGGTTCTCTCCAAGATTTCTGCTTTTCCCACTGGGTTTTGAAATTGACGGAGGGTCTAAGGACAGGGGATGCTTGGGACTTTCTCTATTTCTATGATTGATTGTTCTCTCCAATCAACCCTGTAAAGCCTTGTGAGATGTTGTTGTGATTTGGGGCTCTATATATTTTAAAAGTTGGTTTTACTGGTGTAAGCTCTTTCCTACTTCTTGCACTGGCATAATTTTAGTTATTCTTAATTAGTTCTTAATAATTGACTTCACATTTTGCCTTGTTTTTATCTGAATATAAGTTGTATTATGTGAAATGTTAATGTTACCTGTTCTACCTTAAACCTTACCTTAAAATGTTTTTTATTTACCAGTAGTGTAGTATTCAGTTAAAAATTCTTACAGTAAATTTGTTATCATTTGAGAATAAAAGCAGTATCATCCCTAAATATTGGCTTTGGAATATCACCGGCCTGCATCAGTTATCGGCCAAGGCTGATGTAAAAAAAAAAAAAATCAGTATCGGCCCCAAAAAATTCCTATAGGTCAATCACTAATTATGTATGCCTACTGCTGGTATTTTTGTTGTTGCTGCTGGCTTGTTTCATTAAACAGGTCTCTAAACATGGAGTCTTAGTCAGATTCTGCATATACAAAAAATCAGTAGATTGCAGCTATAGAACGAACGACCTCGCCCTGTTTTGTGCCCCCAGCCTCTATAGCTGCACCCGGCTGTATGTGTCCAGTTCAAAGTAATTTGGCAGGTGGAGTTAAAAAAAGAGCACAATGTTGTCCAACAGAAATCAGATTTGCTCCACTCTCCATTAGCCTTAGCCCCTTCACTCTCCCCCCTGGAGATCACATTAAATGACATCTGCTATCATCAGGATAACCTGTGTCAGCTCCGTGACAAGACTGCAGATGACGGGCCACCGAATGTGGAACGAGAATAGAGATAAAGGAGATACAACCAGCTTAGGAGTCCTCACACTTACATTAGAGCTTGTTAGATCTGTCCATGGATATAATTAACATATAAATTGATGCTGGTTCATAAACCAGGCATAGAACAGTTGAGAGCAGCTTTATCCCACCAGCAGGATAGAAGAGACGGATGTATTCAGGGTGCATAGCATAGGCTGGTGTTCATATTGCTATTCTAATAACGTGCAGAAGAACATGGAGAATATGCTCAGAAATCATGCATGTTTTACAGGAGCATCTCTGGGAAGTGTGGTGGGTTTCCAGTGCCAAGCTAAGCCAGATAAGGGAGTTCACTGAGTGACAGCAGACTGAGTGGTTGTCAAAAGTAGCGATGCATGACCCTACTCTGGAGCATCAACCACAACCAAATAGCTCCCCTTATCTTCTGACAGTACCATTTGGAGAGCTTGCACTCTTCTATCTGTTTCTCTTTCATGTTCTTTCATTGCTACTGCTCCTCCCCTTTCCTCTTGGCAGTGGAAACGGGCCACTTCTGTTGACTTGGTAATGAGACGATGGGTCTCTTTGTCACACTGTTTCTTTAGCTTCCACTTCTTTTTAAGCGGCTCCCATTTGTTGGCTTTTTGAACATCTGTTTTTATCTTTATCCATCTCTCAAAGGAATGTTTGTCTCCTTTCTTCCACCTCTTTAAAAGCTGTTGCTATCACAGCCAAGTTGGTTTCATTTCTTAGATGCTTTTTAAAAGAATACATGCCTGTCTTGAAAGCATCTATGCATTGTATTTCTGATGAATCATCCAAGCTGCTAACCTTTGAAACCGTCTTTGAAAAGTCCTTCATGCAACCAGTTCCTAATTGTACTTATTGTGCAATGTAGTGAACAAGCTTTGTGGCTTTCCACTGGACATAACACTACCTCCAGGCTTCTGTCCAAGAAGCTCCCATTGAGTACTAATCATCTGACAGAATGTGAATTCTTGATTATAAATATAAATAATTATAAAGCGCCACAAAAGCAGCCTCCAAATAGCCAGGGCCCAAACATTGTTGGACTGAGGCGTGTGCACAGGCGCCTGATTAAAAAAGAAGCATGGACATTAATTGGCCAGCTGATGTTAGGCTGTCAGCAGTGGCTGATGGCTCATTATGCTGCTGGAAGAAAATAGGAGGATGAGAGACGAGCGTGCCCCCTCACACGCTCTGTTTTGGCCATCCTTAAACCAAGCAAACCATGTAATTTCAGCATTGACATGTCATTCAAAGGGTCTGGAGTATTAGATAAATAAAATCTGTCATTTCCATGGATACAGGCTCAGTGGGAGCTGTGACTGAGAAAGGGGTATGTGTCTGTTTGTTTGTGAAGCAGGGATTCATGGGGACAGTTTGCTTGGCTAATGGGGTTGGCGGGCAGCACAGTGCTCTCTCAGGCGAACAGCTAATTAGCAAGAGCAGATGAGAACATGGTGAGTGTGCATCCAGGATCCAAAGACACGGTGCTCAACCAACCAGGACTCTGCTGTTTCCCCTTTGTCCAATCAGAGGCCCATAGCCGACACCCTCCCCTTCATTGTTTAGTGCCCATCCAGCCAATCGCTGACATTTTAACCTTTAACAGACTCTCCCACCTATCTAGTGAAGCTTCCATTTACCATGGCAACGACATGTGTCAAATGGCTACTTAGACCTGAGGGAATCTCACAAAAACAGAATCCATCAAGTTCAGGGTCATTTAGCGTTCACATTCCCCATTGCCGCTGCTGCAGATGAACAATTGGAATTCAAGGAGGTCTGTCCTTGAGATGGAATTGAGATTTTGTGCAATAATATGGAATGCAGGAGCACAGAGGATAAATCTATTGGATGTGGCGGCTCACGGCCATGAGATACATCTTCCTTTTACATTTGAACTAAGTGACTGTAATTCAAACCAAGTTATTATTTCAGTTTTACAAAGTAAAGTTTTAGGACCCACTCTTAGCTGTGACCTCTACTTGCCAAATTACTGTTTCACCAAACACTGTATTTTTAAATAAGACTTGTGATGCTAGCAGAGCAGCGGGATGTTGGGTCATGTTTTACAATCTTGCAAACAGTGATTATACTAACACAAGACCATAAGGTGGAATACATGTCAGATTTCTTGGGTAACCATGGCAATGAGTGCTGTCTGTGTGAAGTACTGGACATTTGGTCTGGTGTCTGCTGCCTCTAACACCTTCATTCTCATTAAAGAAAATATTGATGTTGTTTCTAAATAAAGCAAGTACATACATTGTCATTACTGTTATTACAAAGATATAAAAATGAGTCATGCCAGTGCTTCTATGTGCCTAGTGTGGTCTCATATCAATAACAGCAATCATGTGGCAGTGACCAAACTGACAGTTATGGTATGGGTAAAGACTGTGTATCTGAACTTGCCTTTAACAGCTGATTTATCATTCATTCAAGGTTGGCCTAAGCCAACCAGAAAATTGGGAATGAGATTTCCTCAGCCTCCTGGCATCCTATCTTGCTGCATGCACAGTCAGATTCACAGTGTTCAGGGTAACACCATTTTAATCCTCTTGCAGATATGAACACTGTTCGTCACTGTAACTTTTGGAACTCAGCTAGGCATTGACCTGGGATTCCACAAATTGGTGGATTTATAGACTCATAAGACACAATGTATTCTCAAACAGGGATCACATCATTCTGTGTCCATTTTAATCATACTGAAGGCTGATATGATCTTTTATTTGTAATATATAGATTATTACGAATTTATCATAGAATATATATTTCTGGGGATAATTATTATTGATGTACATGTATGTATGTATGTATGTATGTATGTATGTATGTATGTATGTATGTATGTATGTATGTATGTATGTATGTATGTATGTGTGTGTGTGTGTGTGTGTGTGTGTGTGTGTGTGGTATATACATGTATTTATATTATATGTTATGATATATTATACTATATTATATGATCATAAAACATTATTATTATTATTATTATTATTATTGTTTTGAGGTGAAGGGGTGGGGTTAAATAAGTTTTACCTCCTCCCACTCCTTTTCAAATGTGCAAATGAAGCAATGTTTTGTGTATATATATATATATATATATATATATATACTGTATATATATATTTTTTATTCATTTAGTTATTTTTGAGTGTGGTTGTTTTGTTTGTTGCATATTTGAATTGAATAGATAGGCAGGCATGCAGGCAGGTAGGTAGGTACAGTAGGTAGGTAGGTAGGTAGGTAGGTAGGTAGGTAGGTAGGTAGGTAGGTAGGTAGGTAGGTAGGTAGGTAGGTAGGTAGGTAGATAGATAGATAGATAGATAGATAGATAGATAGATAGATAGATAGATAGATAGATAGATAGATAGATAGATAGATAGATAGATAGATAGATAGATAGATAGATAGATAGATAGATAGATAGATAGATAGATAGATAGATAGATAGATAGATAGATAGATAGATAGATAGATAGATAGATAGATAGATAGATAGATAGATAGATAGATAGATAGATAGATAGATAGATAGATAGATAGATAGACAACTTTATTGTCTGTTTCTGTAAAAAAACCAAACAAACAAAAAAAAACCAGAATGTTTTTCTTCCATCATGGTTTAACTGAAATTGAAGTGAGCCCATACCTTTATGGAGAAGGATAATGACTAGTTAGGATAAAATGCATAAGTAGGTGTTTACTCTTTTCACATCCTTATTAGATTAGTCTGTTTTTTTGTTTGTTTGTGTGTTGTGTTTTTTTCTGTTGTGTTGAGTGTCACAAACATGTCTGAACTAAAGGAACAGATTACCTTCAAACTGCTTTTTAATCAATATAAACCTTCACTTTGTTCTCTTACCATTGTTGCATGTTGCACAATATGAACAAAATTGCTGCTAGATTTTGTTCAACTGTGATAAACAATAATGTCCTGCTATTCATATATTGTGTTTCCATCACTGTTGGAGGCAGAGTGGGCCAATAAATATTGTGCTGCACAGTTGATGGAAGATGAATGCTGATTGTTGCCAATTGTAGCCTTTCACAGTGACAAAAGTCAGATTTTACTGGATTTGTTGTGCAGTGTGAATGGGATATAACCTAAATGAATGTTGTGTTCCAGAGTTAGTGGGACTCTACTGATGTAAAAAAGAAGAAGCTGAATGTGCTGCCTCACCTTTTAATAATAAAAAATGTCTAACTTGCTATTCATCTTCACTATGCCTCTGCATTTGGCTACGTGCTCCTTTGGCCTGGGATAAAATCCTATAATTACATTCTCTCTCATATCATCATTGTGCTTTTTTCTTTATCTCTCTCATCTATGTTACCATCGCAGTAGAGAGAGAGCTTCGTTGAGGAAGTTACACTATCTACTGCCCTGTGAAAAAACACTTTGATTTTAAACCCCATCTGAAAATGAGTCTGTAACTATTCCTTCATGGTGCCAATAATCATAAGAAGATGAAAAAGTCTTGTGAAGTGTATGAAGAAAGGAGTGCCATCTTCAGCTGGTTGAACATGGCAGAAACACAAAAAAACAAAGAAGACAACTAAGCCAAATTCCAACTCTTGTAAATAAATTACAGTACATGTCAAACATCCCCCAGCTGGGCACAGTGACACTTAAGGGAAACACCAAGCAGTAATCACTGTCACGCACTCACACAAAATGAACGACACTGTCCTCACTCAGCATATACTGTACACCACATCTATATTTAACCAGCTGAAATCCTGATGTATATTTCAGCAGTGAGAGGATCTTGGTGGTAACATTCACAGCACAGCAGTCAAAGCAGTTCAACAAGGTATCACCCTGCATATCATATAATCATGGAGCTGGGTTTTCATTCCCCTCATGCTAACAACATACAAGGGGAATATCAGAGCTGTTTCATCCGCCATGAAGACGTCGGGAAAGAGATGCTCATTTAACATAGTATATGTGGCTATGTGGAAAGAACTGACCGCAGCAAATTGGACACATTTTACTGTGATGCAGGCCAATCTCAGAGGGGAGCCAATTACTACGTCTCTGCTTCAGAGTGAGGCCAAAATAACCAAAAAACCCCATCTTCCCCTGAGTATAGATGAGGAGCAGTGAGGAAAATGTCCACTCTCCCATTCCGTTGGCCCTACAGACACACCAAAATAACACATCCCCTGCATTCATTACCTGCTAATGATTCTCCAGCCCTTAGAGACCACAGAGAGAGAGAGAGAGAGAAAGAGGGGAGGGGGGGGGGTAGTTACTTCGGTAAAAGAAGTATAGATGGAAGGGATATGTTGAGGCCTATCATCATAGAAGATGGATGTGTCCCAGGAGCAGGTGATTTCCAGACTGGAACACTGAACATTGGAAACATGGAAATATCCGATATGGCTGGTTAGTCCATGTTGTGCCGGTGGCTTACAAGTGTCCAGAGAGCCTGGCACTGAAAAGCGAAATGTGAGTGAACTGCCCACACACCTGTGCTGACCTTCACCTTGAGTGGGAAACACAGTAAGCAGGTGCTCAGCTTAATGTTTCAAGGCAGAGGACACTGGTGTGTATAATTAGAAAATACATGCTCTGAATTGATTAAACAATTTGGCCAATTTAACTGGAAAAAAAGGCAACCAAATAGAAAAAAAAAGATATCTGCCCAGTGTGGTGTAATGCATTACATTGAAAATGTTGTGCATGTTTATATTTTAGTTCTTATAAAGCTTAGGATCAATATACAAATAAACCACAGATCAATTTACTAGGCTAACCCCTAAAGACCCAAACAGCCACTGGCAACAAAAACCATCTACTGATCTAAAGTGTTCATCCATTAATCATATCAATACATGTAAATAATCCTTTCCTTTTGGCTCCATCATTACTATGGAAAAACTGTCATCTTCTCCATCCTTGATTCCCCAGTACAGCCCATGGAGTTGAACCAATGACAGTGGTTTGAGACAGTAGTTTTTATGTTCACTTTCCAATATATAATAGAAAAAAAACATTTTGGAGCTGCTACAAAAGTACGTAGCTCTGGGTCTTTTTGGGGTAAATATAGTAAAATACAGTACATGATATGTCAACATTTTCCTAAATGTTTTGAGTGAATGACTCTTGAATGTCTCTACACTTCATTTAAGCTGGGTAACACTGGGTATGAAAAATAATAATCTTATTTTTTAAGCAATCCATACATAAGAAAACATAATAATAATTTTTTTTTAAAAATCTGTGTTTTTATCTTTATCTGTAGATCTGCAACTCAAATTCCATTAGTCTATCAGGACTGTGTAAGGGAAGAGAATGCCAACAGAAACAGTCACCCAGTGGCAGTGTTATTCCAGCAGAGTATGTTCTGTGAGCTAGAACACAGCTGTGGGTTTATCTCAGATGCTGTGCAGGGACTCCCTGACCAATAAATGTGATCATTCTCTGGCTGAGGTAATGTTAAGTTGGACCTCTGTGATTACATACATCAATCACAAAATTATGCTGAAACAAAAATATAAGAGTTTGTGGATGAAGTCCCACTGGTAATGTAGAGGACAGGCCTTGGTGTGTTTTATGTGTACATGCATTCAGTGCTCAGAACCTTTGAGTCAAAGGCAAATCATCTTTTCCTAATAAAATAATAGCCTTTCAGAGATAACAGAAAAGTTAGTCCTATTTTCTGCACATTAATATAATCAGTAACTTACAGACTCATTAAACCAACAATGTGCCATCTGTGCTAATTGGTTACTTGCATGTTAGGACACAGTGGGAAAAAAACAATTCAAGTCTTATTATTTAGTCAGTGGTAGCTGATATAAAACTGTTTGGTTGTCCTACAACCAACTTTAATATTTATAAATTGTGTCTACAAAGAAAAAGAGAGTAGATTGATTTTCATTAGTTTAAAAGACTATGGCCCTGTCCCATTTCTCCCCCTAACCCTAAAATTTCCCCTAACCCTAGATTTTGCGCGTTCATGTGTAGGGGTAGGGTGTCCCATTACCTAGGGGAGCAAGTGGGAGTGCGATTTTGCCCTTAAAATCAACCCTCAAAATGTAGTGAGGTTGGTTGCGGACTTCGTTTTGAGTGGAAGATGAAATTACCCATGATGCACTGCGAGCTCAGCGAGCCGACTGATTTCTGACAACAAAAATGGCGGCCGCAGCTGGAGGAACTGGACCGGTAATGTTACCTTGTCAAGCTAGCGGTAATGCTAACGTTAATGTTATAAATCGCCAACTATTGAAGAAAAAATACATCCAAATATTTAAATAAATCAACATACCTGAGACAAGACTGAAAGGCAAAGTAGACGGTGAATGCGTCTTCTGTTTGCCGCATTTCTTCTCTGCGCATCCCGAAGGTAAATAAACAGAGCCAACACAACAGACAACACAGCTGGGACCGCCATTTGTCCTCCGTGTAAATAGTAGTCAGCTGCTGTCAGTCTCGCAGAGGGGTGGTTTCATATTTGGCGGGGTAGACTTGTCAGCTTGTGACGTGAGCACGTTTGTTACGTTCATTTGGCGAGTGGTGTCCCATTTTCAGGGGGAATTATTTCCCCTTGTTGAGTGGAATTTACTTTTTAGGGCACTTAAAACCAAGTGGAAGTTTTAAGGGGGAGAAATGGGACGGGGCCTATATTTGACTACATTAAAATATTTTTTTGTCTCATCCTTTACTTGCCCGAAAGCATGCTGGTTTACTTCTCATCCTTAATGATTTTAGGATTTAAACATGATTTTTACTCATTTACTCCAAGCATCATATTAGGATATTAAATCATTTGTGCTTGACAGATAATTTCTTCTTGAGAATCTTGAGATCTTGATAATATACCCTAGGCAACCATAATCACTTTACCCTAAGTACCCAGACTTCCCTTCATATTAGTATGAAGGGAATCCTAGACCAAAACATTTTTGCAGGTGTTTCAGTCAGAAAAATACCTGACAATATGGTACTGTTAATTTTGGCAACTTCAAGCAAAAATGGCAACTTTTGATATGCTGATAAATTTGATAATTTTTTAATGTATTTTTTTTAACTATGTAATTGATGGGTTTTTTTCAGAAAGTTTTCAGTGAAAATGGCTGAAATTGACAAATGTCTTTCCATGGCCTCCATTTTTTGTTTACCCTACGTAACCATTTAACCTTGCCCGATACTAACCTCCTTAGTATTAGAAGTAATTGTTGACTTCATCTTTCAGTCACAGGCTTGTCCCTAATGTGGGTTACGGAACAAAATGAAAATAATTGGTTAAATTAAATGTCTCATCTTGTCATCTGAACCCCCTTATCCTCACTCGGGTCACTGGGGGCCTAATCCAGCTACAATGGGTGAAGGTGGGGTACACCCTGTATGAGTCTCCAGTTCATCTCAGGGCTGAACATATATAGACAAACATTCACTCTCACATTCACACCTATGGACAATTTAAATTAACCTATCAGTGCATGTGTTTGGATGGTGGGAGGAAACTGGAGTACCTGGAGAAAACCCACACAGACACGAGGAGAACATACAAACTCCACACAGTAGGTCTGGTGTGTTAACCACTGCACCATCATCCCGCCCTTAAAATAATGTTAGTTTTTTTTCTAACCTTGTGTCCTGTAAAGAAACTATTTTATTTCCTCTGGATCCTGTCCTGAAAATTCCTGAGAACTCCTGTCATATGTAATTTTTGCAAAAACTTCAGCAGGCACTATGAGTGTATGGTGAATACATATTTTCTATGTCACTTATTTAGCACAAAGCTGTACACGTAAATCTAATTTACATGATGCTTTTTAATTCAAAATTATTTATTCGGAATAAAATAATTCTGAATTAAAGCTAATTCTTCCGTGTATACATGGACATGTTAATTCCAAACAAATGTATTCCACTCTAGTTAATTCACCTTTAAAAGCTGAATGTACAGAGGGTTCTGATTGGACGCTTAACATCTGGATGGCTACCAGAGGAAAGAAAACTATTGCACCCACTTCCTGTTTTGCGTTCAATTGAACTATCAACATAGAAGGCCAGATACTACATGCAATGTTTGCATTCATTTTTGTGATAATTCCAAAGCTGCAGCTCGACTGAATCCACCATAGGAATCAACATATGAATGCCACAACATACTAATGCTGGCAGCACAGAATATGTGCATCATCAATGCAAAATAGGTGCAACATCACAACGAGACCAGGAGCATATGCAGCATGACAGGAATAAAGTTAAATTGGAATTAACTGTTTACATGAAAGAGGAATCATCAAATTCAAAATTATGATTGGAGTAAACCAATGACTTTATTTGGAATTAAGGTTAATTCAGAATAATCATTTTCAACTGGAATTAGGTGTTTACATGGTCATCTTAAAGTGGAATGAACTTTTATTCAGATTTAAACAGTAATAAAATCTCCTATGTAAACACGGCTATTGACACAAACCAACTAACACACCCGAGCAGCTGTGTTTTTCTATGGCAACAAAATGTAATTACTCTCCACTTCACAGAAAGAATGAGCCACTTATTTAGAATTATTTTTAATGCCTAAACCACTACTGAGGACAGAATTATTCCAATGGATTTCCTGTGTGATCAAATCTCATCAAATGACTGTCCGTGGAGAGCAAGCGTAGCCTTCTTTGGGGATGTTGACTCAAAGCCTTTTTCCCTACGGCAGAAGATAAGGCAGGTGTTCACTATGACATGATGAAATGATGCTATCTTTTCTGTAAGAGGTCTGTAGGTGAGTCAGAGAGCCTCACATACATTTATTTTACCTCTCAGTCTGTCTACTTTTTCTCTTTTTGTGAATCTTGCCCTCATACAGACAGGGAAAATGTGTATGCAACCACAGCCAAAGCCCAGACAGAACAGGTATACTGTATCTCAACATCACTCTGTGGATGTTGGACAAAGATTCTGTGGCTGGGAATAAAAAAGTGAGGCTCTACAGACTGGAAAGTTTGCCCCTTGGCATCTCTCTGTCCACTGTCATTCAATACAGATCTACCCTCTGTGGACTGAGACGCTTCTACCACTACACCTCATTCGCTACAAAATCCCCAAGTGATAAACTCTGACTCCTTCCTTTCTGTTAACTGTTTTGACCATATTAAATAGAAAGTTTGAACACAAAGGAGGCATGCTTTCCACATTTCTTTATCTGTGAGCCTAGAACATCTTCCGCCCTTGCTCTATGGATCACAATACACTCATTTTGTTGGTGTTGAACCTTGGAATATTTAACATTGTTGGCTTTATTTGTCTGTAACAGTGATGGCTTATTGCTATGTAGACTGACTTAGTGAAACACTATAAGATGTTCCTTGTATGTCCATAGTATTTTATAATAAATATTGGTTTCATAACATACAAGACAGAGCTTTGTTAGGACTTCTTTAATATTCAAGAGGATACTTCTACATGATTGGAGTAATGAAGGGAAGACTCTTTAATATTTATGAGACTCCTTCGTGATTCGTGCTCTTGTGACCATGTGATTATCATGTGTAGGTGACGGTAGTAAAATGACTTGAGGTGGAACAACACAGTTTAGCAGTACTTCTGCATACATGTCTATGGTGCAGTAATGAGGCGTCTCTGATTGGCTCAGAAATTGTTAAGGAACAGTCCCTTCTCGCCTCTCACTCTCTGTGTGTTTACCTTCACACATTATCATCCAGCTAGGTTTTGTGCCATCACTTGTTTTGAAAACATGCAGGGAAAAAAATATTATTTCCACAGAGAGCACATGAACCAGTTTGCTCTGCCATTTTTTTCCAGTTTGTGCAGCAACGACTGTGGCGCTGTCTTCTCTTGTCGATGCTAATGCTAATGCTACTTCAGATTCGCTGCAATGGGGGATGGGATTAACCCCACATGGATGATGCTGAAGTCTCTGTGACATGTAGTTTTTCTGAGTGTCTCATTTCTCTGTTCTTTTCTATAATGGTAAATCCAGCCAGTGGAGGTGACAAACCACTTACAAAGGCAGCATGTGTTGGTAAGTCTGGGTGACGCATCAGATTCCAAAAGGAGCGTGGAATGACATGTTTAATATGTTGGAGAAAATAAAACAATTTTTTTACTGTTTAAAAGAAATTCATTATTTTTAATTTCAACATTTGGATAATCATTTAAAAATATATAATTTAACTCACTGGTACCAAGCAGCACTTTGAATTTATTTACTGTTTCTATTTGGATATTGACATTCTTTTGGTTTAATAAATACTGTGCTCAAGAAGAAAATAGTTTTGCATTTTGTTTCCATACTGTACCAAAAATAAATTGAACCATAACCGTGATTTTTGTGTACCGTTACACCCCTAGCTCTTAGTGTATTAATCAGAGTGGTACCACTACTACTATAAATACTACTAATAATGGTTTAGATTTCTATAGCACTTGTGAAGGCTTTTATTGAGTCATTATTGTTGCTATTGTTGCTGTCAATTCATGCCAAATGGTCCTATGAACCACACTGATCATTTATATTCCCTTTAAACCACTGTGAGTGACACTGGAGGCAAGGAGGGTGAAATGTCTTACCTAAAGACTTACCACACAGACTAGGACAGAGCAGATTTTGAATGCCAACCCTTCAGTTATTGAATAACCTCCACGGCTGGTGGCACACAATAATAACTTAGAACTTCTGAGATGTTCTGTACAGTGGGGGCCAGGCCATGAGGAGATTTAAAAGTAAAATGAATTCTGTTTCTGTGTTTTTCTTGTTTCCTGTGTATGTACGAAATGGTAATTTCTGAAAGTGATGCATGGTACAAGGATAAGACATTCATTCAGTGTCTGTCTTTATATATATTGTTGGCTTTTATTTCAGACTTATAGCGTAGAACTCTTCCCTGGTTTGCCCTGCTGTTTATTCATAACTGAAGATAACGAAAATGGAAAATAGAAATACTTCACAGGTTGAATAATCACCTTGGTGTGACAAAACATGTTATTTTGTGTTCAGATAAATCTCTTTCTTTTCCGAAGTCTTCAGTGTGTGTGTGTGTGTGTGTGTGTGTGTGTTGTTTTTTTTACATGCTGTTAGGACATAAAACTGGAAAGGTTTTCATTTGACATCACTATGTCTTATATAACTAATAAACTAATCTAACTTTCATGACATGACATTAACACCTTAAACCGATATCTGATAATACAGCCGAAGCACATCTTTTATTCCCTTTTCAGTCTTTTCATCAAAGATGCTGCAGCACCAAGTGTAGCAGCCAAGGTGAAACAGAAAGGGGACACACAGAGAAATATGATGTATTCCTTCCTTTACCTTGATTTTCAGTGAATCGGGTCCATCTGTTTAAACAATATGCAATTACCAGCATTTAAACAGCTAAAATTGTTAAAGTGATTAGCTGGTGTTTACCATAAGCAACATTTTGTACACAAGATAACAGCTCTCATTTGCATATGCTAATGTCTGTTAATTAGCTATGCTCCACAGGGTAATTCCTATTCAGCCCCAACCTACAGGCAGTTTTTTTTTTTTTATTTTTTTTTTTTTTTACAGATTAAAAACAGCAAAAATAATGAATTTATTCAATCAATCATGTAAAGGCTAATATATGCGTAACAAATGGCAAAGGACACTTAATGTCAGAAATGAAGAGGCAAAGATCCAAGGATACACTGAGACATAAAAGACAGAGCTGACGTCAAAGTAGATTTAAGTGTATTTCTTTCAAGGTTTACAACCACATAGTCACCTTGTTTTCTGGATTGTAGGATGCAGGTTGTAATGTTTAGTATTCAGCAGGGAAAAACAAAACAGGCACTTTATCCAAAACCCTTTTCTGTAATCGCTTCCTTGCACAAACCTGTTGACTGTGTTATAAGACGAGAAGAAGAACAAAATAGGTTTCGTGTGCTTTTGGAATTAAGCTAAACCTCGTCCACCCTCCAGGCAGACATGGTTTAGAAGTGGTGACACGAAAGACACTGATCTATTTTGAGTTTAATGTGTGTTTGCACTCCCAAGTTTCTTTTTTCTCAGACAATGAAAGACATGATCAACTCAGAGACCATTAGCCATGAGGTAAGTAGACAGTGCCTCTGTTCATCTCTCCTGCCTTATTACTTTAGACTGTAGGGGGTTATTATGATATCTAGCAATTTATCCATTCCCACCAGAGCTGGGGCCACATACAGGTCAAGAAATATTTTACCCTCACACATAAATGTCAGTACCATTAATGGAAATGAAAAATAGAAGCTGTACGTGTTCATGAATGCCAGTGTGCAGTTTTGATTTTTTTTTTTATTGTAGAAAAATCACTATAAATCGAAAGAGCCTGTGTTGCTTGATCCTAAAGTACGTTTATCTTGTAAAATTCACATTTTTATTGTCTATGTTGCTTAACCAAAAGGCTTTACATCAATTTAGGTTATATGTCACAGTCATCCACACAGATGACTACAATGGTCTACAAGTGAAATACTTCCAGAATAAAACTAATGATATTTAACCGTGTGTGTTACTGATGAAGAAAACTCAAGTCTTAAATGCTGGTTTCCAAGATAAATCCTGGGTTAAAATGTGAAATATTTTGAATTAAATAGAGAATAGGTTGTACTCAAAGGTCAGTTTTATCGACAGAACTGCAAATGGAAAAAAAAATGGAAACAGAAAATTAGACTAGTTATTACATGTGCTAAGGAGGTTATGTTTTTGCTGGCATTCATTGGTCTGTTTGTGTACAAGATAACTCAAAAAATTTATGAATAGATTTTGATGAAATTTTCAGGGTAGGTTGGCAATGGTGAGATCTGGATGATGATGATGATGATGATGATGATGATGATGATGATGATGATGATGATGATGATGATGATGATTATTATTATTATTATTATTATTATTATTATTATTATTATTATTATTATTATTATTATTATTATTATTATTATTATTATTATTATTATTATTATTATTATTATTATTATTATTATTATTACCAGACTAGAGTCAATGAGTGGCTGTGACTAAAAGTCTCACATAAATTCCATACTTTCATTTTTTATGCCCTCACTAAATGGAACTTTTTACTCTGGTCTCATTTGGTGAATTTAAATCTAATAATAATATCAGAATAATAATGTCAGAATTCCCACATCTTCTATTTGCATTTGCCTCAAATACTTGGTGTGTTTTTATCCTTTATCTTTATATCTATGGATAAATGTCTAACTCTAGAGAGGAAGTCAAATATCAGAACACATTTACAACTACTAAATTCACCAACAGATTAATGCTATACAGTATATAAATCCACAGACGGCAGCATTCACTGAATACATTATAAAGGTCATTGTTTACACACACCTGCATTATGCTCTGATTAGACAACAAAAGTCATTGCTCGTTATTTCAACTGTTGATCAAAATAACACAGTCTTATAATTTTCCCGTACTTCATCAGCTGATAGTTAGAGCTAAGTTAACAGAGCTCTATCAGCTGTTTTTATTTGTTTGTTTTAACAGAAAATAGCCACAATAAAACCACAAATCACCTCTGTTTTCTGTACAGTTTGAGTTTTCAATAGTTGCACTAAAGATCTGTTTATAATCGTCCAAACAACATCAGAACTGTCACAGCTGATTTAGCAAATATAATAAAATCACATAATAATTTCATGGACCACTCTACTAAATTGGTTCAAATTCAGAGTGGGAAAGTGTAATATTTTTTTGCTATTTTGGAAACATTTTGACCACATCCATGTTGCACCACATCTAAAGAACACATATTTAGTTTAAAAAAATACAGTACAGTCAGTTTTATTTTTTTTTATTTGCATACAGTATCTAAATACATTTCGTCGCCTAAAATGTGTAACTACCAAAACATCACATTACCTTTAGAATTGACATAATTTTTAAAAAAATTATCGGTTCTCCCATGTCCAGGTTATTTAAAAAAAATAATGTACGTATTTTCCACAGTTAAATACATTTAAATGAATATTCTAACATATTTTTTATTTCATTTACACCTGGGTCCAGTGGAGAACGCGACAGCAATTTGTAGCTTTTATTACTTTGTATTATTCTTCGCCTCTAAATGTTGCCCCCCCGCCTTAAGCCACAAATTGTAATGTAAACTATATTTATAAATGCTTATTTCCTGATTGCACGGGGAAAATAAAATAATAATATAATAATATAATAGTCTGTTTGTGTGATACTGTACTTGTGTTACAAAGGCTAGCAGCTACACAAACACTCCAATGTTTAGGGTAAAGTAACTTCTGCACTTTATTCTGTTTATTTTTATTTTACCAAACTTTAATGTTTGAAAATACATGTGTTTGTCATTAACTCACATCTAAATAATTTTCCAGTGAAGGCATAAATGAACCATAGGATTAAACTGGTTATACTGGTCATTCTGTTCTGTGTCTGGACAGGAGCTATATTGTAATTTTGTTTGTCAAACACTCAGTACTAGTACCTATCCGTGGTAATAGTAGTGGATTGGTGTTTATATCAGTTGTACTTGTAGGTATCACTTTATATCCTTCTGTTTTCTTTAGATTAGATGATGTCATATTCAGAGGAGTGGTTCTACTTAGAAATACTGGGTGTAGTGACACTGTTTTTGCTTTTAGATCAACAAATAATAACCCAAAATGATTGACTTCATACTGTCATGCATACAATTAGTTTTTTTTTTTTCTATCCTGGTCTTGACTTGGTCTGGACCAGTCCTGGTCTTGGACTTGTCTTGGACTCGACAAAGGTGGTTTTGACTACAGCCCTGCTCCAGACTGGACATGTTCACATTGCTGGTAGGATTTAACCTCTCTGTTGAAGAGGTTAACATTTGTTTTCCATTTTAAATGAGTTGGCAAAGAGTTCCATAAGTTTGTCCCTTTTATGGAGACAGCGGACTGACCAAATGACATGTTGACAAAACAATCACCATTGGTGGAAGCTCATGTGCTGGAGCTGAAGCGTCTAACCACCAGACCAGAAAAAGGAGGTGAAACAAGTTCATGTATATATTTGAAAACCAGTCTGATATTACAGAATATAAGAAAATGTTCAAAAGTAAAAAAGATTGTTGTAATAAGATGCTTTCACTTCTCTGATCCTTGACACAAAATACATACGTACTCCAAAAGGCAAAGGCTAGCTCTGTCTAGGTTTTCAGTTTTAAAGCAGACACACACATACACACACACACACACACACACACGCACACGCACACGCACACACACACACACACACACACACACACACACACACAGAGGTAAGTTGGATTTTATTATACAGACAGACACAGTATATAAATTACAGTTGAAGATGTCCACAGATCCACGATCATGGCAGGTTAAATGATACTCACCCCCCCTATTTTATAATTACACATTAACAAAAGGAAAGTAAAGTGATGGCAGTGCAGGTTTTTTTTTTTTTTTTTTTTTTTTTAGGTTTTTTTTTAACAAAAATGCTTGTAGGGGTTGATGCTGTGTTGACAGGGTATGTCAGGTTATTTACTAGTCTGCACCTTTATGGAACTGGTATGTTGATCATGTTTCAGTGTCATATGCCATATGCCTGGAGCAACACAGTAAAAGAATGTCATCCATGTAGTGTAGTGGCATATAAGTTACTGGTCTGACACAAGAGCTGCAGGTAAAGCCGGCTGTTTTAATGTGGCACACAGTGGTGATGTATATATAGCTGGCAGCAGCATAAGGTAGTAACATTAGTCATGTACCAGTGGTATGGATGTCAGCACTGTAATACTTGTTAGAGGAGCATACTAATAGGAGACAATCAAAAACAAAAGTGGCCCAGCATCAAGTTTTTTCTCTGCAAAGAGCCAACTGTGGCAAAATAGAACCAAAAATCTGCACACAGCAGTAGCAGCAGTAGTGGGACATCATCTACTGCAGTACTATATGTCATTAAAAATCAGTAAAAGTGGGTGGAATATGAGTAACAACCCATATGTAAAAGTCGAACTAATAGTACAATTCCAACACATGACAATCAAATATGCCACAACACTGACAGTTAAATAGTACTCACATATGTCACATCACAACATTGTCACATTATACCATCAGCTACTTCTCAATGTCTGCATTATTTCAAAGTGAAAGCTTGTCAGTATATGTTGAATATACTGGCGAACATTGGCAGACAACGTCCATACGTCATATCCAGACATGTTTCAGTATAAAGTATAGAATCAAAACAACACATTTTCTCTGGACCACTTTCTATAGATTCTGGCTTGGGTACATGTGTGAGTCTTCTCTGAATGTCTTTTCATGTTAGCTCATGACAGACAGATTTAACAGGGTTGTCATGGCAATGGATAATCCATAAAAACTCACTTACATTGTCCCCCCAGCAGTTTATGCTTTACTATGATACAACAGCAAAGAAAGCAGAATAAGACTGAATACTTGAGCTGAGAATGTTAAAAGCTCTGAAATATTTCAGCCATGACAGATGTGAATTTTATTTTATACATGCAAAACATTAAGAGTGTGTTTTATTTAATACGTCAGCTTCAGATATATCCAGTTGTATTCACTTTTCCTTATTCTTTTGATTGACTCAGTCCCCCAATGAAGCTGTATAAGTTCTAAGTCAACAGAAGATGAGAGGAATGCAGCAGATCTGCTTTGTGGGCGAAAGTTGCCTTGAAGAATCACCTGGTGTTACCACGGAAACAGACAAGCTGATGAAATGGCTATTTATGTAAATGCTTGATAGCCATGGGTGGGGTGTGCATATCAACACACACCTGACAACAGAGCTAGGTTGCTATGGCGATCTAGATTCAATGTGGATGAGGACACGGATTATAACAGCCAGGAAGGATTGAAAAGTACATTCTGTCCTCTGCACTCAGTTCTGTCTGTACAGAAATAACAAAGAAGGAAGACTTTTTGATTATTTTTATTCAGAACATTTTCTATTTGGCTGAAAATATTGATAATATATGCAGTAGACAGTTTAATGTCTACTGCATTAAACTGGTACCTTGTTTGGTACCTGGTACCAGTACTGTCTGCTGTAATAGCTCTCTGTATTCCATCACACATCCAGACAGCGTGACAACACACAGTGAAATTGCAAAGAAACTGCCATGACAAGATAAATACAATAAATCTCATATGCTCTTTGTCAAATTCATGGCTGGCTAATGAGTTCTGGAAGCTTTAACAGTAAACAGAAGCTCCTTATTTCAAACAAATACAGAGCTTGTCTTCCCATTACAGCCAAGGCAGAGTGAGTGATAGCTCAGATGGAAAACACTAAAGACAGTTACAGGTGGTTTTTCTATACAGGCTAAGGATTGGAGAGATTAAAGCCATATGTGTCATATGGGCTTTGACATTTTCTGGTGAAGTAGTACCAGAACTGAAAAATAGATGCAGCTCCACAAGCTTGAAAAGGTTAGAGTAGGAAAAATCTGCTATATTCAGGTGACACTTCTTCATCGTGTATCACAGAGGAACAGTGTGAATCAGAGCAGTTCCGCTGACATGAGTTGTGTAGAACCTGTTATGTAATCGTACCATGTCGGCACGCTACATTTTCATCATGTAGACTTCCAACTAACAGGCTCATTTGAAGGGCTGTGATGTCCCCAGCTGCCACCTGCCATGGCAAGAGCCATCCTCAGACTTGCAGGGCATTAGCATGGCATGAAGCTGGCACAGCACAACAAGAACTTGCACACAACTCTTTAGGGTGAAGACAGAAGAGTAGAAGTTTTTTTTCTCTCTCTCTCTCTTTTATTCTTTTGGGTGTGTTGTTAGAAACCAGGTGCCCCAAAGCAGTAGAATCTGTAGCAGAATACTTGCAAACAGCAGCAGGTATCAGTAAATACCACTGTTCCACTTGATAATGCTGTATCCCTTGGGTGACTTGTAGGATTTCCAAACACATGGAAGCTTGGAGCAATGGCACTGGATAGGAAGATGTGGAGAATGAAATGTTGGCTCAGCACTGAAAGACAGATGCATGTGTGTGTAGAGCTAGAGGTTAACACAGTGGAAAGCGATTGAGTGTGGTGGAATGAAGTGAGAGGAGGCATGCAGACATGTATATATGTTAATGTACATGTGTGGAGTCACTGCAGGGTGAGAGGAGACAGTCTGCATGTGTTTGTGCATTCACTAGTCTGTGCACAATTTTCTTTTGTAATGTGTGTGTATGTATTTGACATACATGTAAGGGTGTCCTGTACTTGCAGCATGCACTTGTCAGTATACAGGAAGTAGTGTGCAGCTAGGGGTAATCGGCAAGCCCTGTGGTGATGACCTTCGCACCCTCTGGTATGTGCTGTCACTTCAGTGGAGGAGGTCTTCCAACAAGGTGCAAAAGGAGAAGAGAGCAGCAGACAAGCAGCACTGTTTTAAGTACCATGTGTGGTGGTTGGTATTGGCAGGGAGGATGCTTCATGTCTACCACCTCCTCATAGTCCCTCCTGTCTCTTGTCTGTATTGGAATTCAATAGAGAGCATCCACCAGTCTAATCAAACTCAGATTAAGTTGTGTTCAAAAGCCTGGTGTAGCTGTTTAAATTGCTGAAGGTATATTGTGTTAAATTATACATGATTCACATAATTACATCTACTTCGTGAAATGTCATGGAAACCTCTTTAATTAGTTGTGCTGCATATTGACCATGGAGCTGCTGTAAGACATGATTAAAACATTTGGCAAAGAAGCAGCTGGAGATAATGCAATAATAAATTTGATGGGCAGTGAGTATGTGTAATTTCTAATTAACTTTAAAATTAGGGTAAAGAAATGATGACCTCTGGAATTTCAACAAATTAAAGTGGCACTGAGTCTGGTCTGTTGTCTGTGTTAAATATTCCTGTGGAATAGTTTAAAAACAAAAGGCACAGGTTTCATTTTAAACAAGTAGTGCCAGGCACAACAAACACTAACACACCTTCCAACACACACACACACACACACACACACAAATATATATATATATATAATTGTGCACAGACTACACACACACACACACATACACACACACACACATATATATATATATATATATATATATATATATATATATATATATATGTATGTGTGTGTGTGTGTGTGTGTGTGTATGTAACCATACGTAGCCTATATGATAATTGCAGATTCAAATTTACACACAGTTTACAACATTTCACAACATTACACGTTACAGCTAAATATCTTTATCAAAGTCCAGACGACTCGTCATGGCTGAACTGTACAATTGCCGAGTCCTCCTCAGGAAAAAAATTTAAATGTAGAGGCAAAAATAGAAAAATCTACCTCGAGTGCTAGAGCCGCTGGCACAGCTGCCTTGGCGGCTTGGCGGCTTGGTTGGGGGCTCAAAACCCCATTAAGCTTTTCAAATCCAGGTACCACTGCTGATGGAAATGTATGTGATGTTACTCATTCAACAGGTCAAGAGCATCAGCACTTATCATATACAATAGTAGAATAACTATGTCACTATTTATATACAGTACTATATATTCATATTACATTTTTACATTTCTTTACAAACAGTTATGAATTCCTTTGAAATTTAAACATTTGATATTTTTGGACATTTTTTGACATCTATTATTTAGAAATGTTGCATATTACAGCTTTTTATATTAGAAATGTGTCACATTGTGACAACATAATATAATCTGTGGTATGATGTGATATGACAGTAATTGCAGCTGAAATGTTCATGTATGTGGTGTATATATGTATTGACATAAAGAGAAGCCTTATTTTTATTGGTTATAACACAATATGAGTCAATAAAAAGATGCAGAATATAACAGGACAGAATTAAAAGCCCAGGCAGTAAGTAGATCTACCATCCCCCTTAGCAACAGGAAGATGAAGTTTTATTTTCAACCCACTGACATTGGCAACGGTTACCACACAGATACACTGAGTTTAATAACATTAAAAAAAGAAAAACAACTTTTTCTCAAACACTCCTTCATTTTATGTCTGAGAATAACAAAAAACCACATTAAAAAAACAATTTCTCATCTCAATCGGGACATGAAGTTGAAAAGGAAAGAGAGGAAAGGAAATGTCATTTGGTCTGAACATAGTGTATGAAAGGAACATGGACAAAAGGATATTGACGTCTAAAATAGAAAACAAATAACAGGAATATTACAAGAAGTGCTGCAGTAATAGCACATCAAGGTAAATCCTGATTCACAAAGATTCTTAGGAATGATGGGTTTGTATGAATCTCACAGTTCCTCAATATTTGTGGAGGGTGCAGTAGTTTCTTACAGCCATAAAGCTAGTGTTGCTGCACCAGCTGTTCAAGTAACATGAGGCTTCTGTGAGAAAATTATGTTATTTTGTGTTGACCGTACATTTGTCATGTTCTTTAAGGGTGAAAGGGTCAGGGTGCCTTGAGATCTGCCTACAGCCACATCAGGGTTTTTTTTTGTCATAAGTTAGCCACACAGCACCCCTACTGTATGTGCAACTGGGAATATTGTCATGATTCAATTCAATTCAATTTTTTTTATAAAGCCCCAAATCACAACAAAGTCGTCTCAAAGGGCTTTACAAAAACACAATCAACTACAGAGATACATAAAAAAAGTCCCAAGCATCCCCTGTCCTTAGACCCTCCTTCTCGGCAAGAAAAAACTTCAAAACCCAGTGGGAAAAAGAAGAAATCTTGAGGAGAACCACATTGAAGGAGAGACCCACTCCCATGGATGGACAGGCTATAGATGAACGTCCATTTATAAATGAAGAGAGGGGGGGGGGGGGGGCAGGCGAGACACTGCAGATCCTGTCATCCATGGCTCCCACGCAGACACTGTCAGGAGAGCCACCACTCCCCCCAGGGGGGAGGGGGGAAAGGGGACACCAGGTGACTAGCCATGAACAGGTATGAAAGATAGGTTATAAAAATGAGAAAAACAGGTGTGAGAGAGAGAAAGAGAAGAAAGAACTCAGAGTCTGTACATGATGTGTCATGATGATTGTATTCAAGATGGAAATAATCTACACAACACTGAAACTTCTGCAGCTACAAAGACAAGATAAGGTAAGGTAAGGAAAGGTAAAGTAAGGTAAGGAAAGGAAAGGTAAGGAAAGGTAAAGTAAGGAAAGATAAGGTAAGGCAAGGTAGGGTAGGGTAGAGTAGGGCAGGGTAGGGTAAGGTAAGGTAAGGTAGGGTAGGGTAGGGTAGAGTAAGGTAGGATAAGGTAGGGTAGGTTAGGGTAGGGTAGGGTAGGGTAGGGTAAGGTAAGGTAAGGTAAGGCAGGGTAAGGTAGGGTAGGGTAGGGTAGGTTAGGTTAGGGTAGGGTAGGGTAAGGTAAGGTAGGGTAGGGTAGAGTAGGGTGGGGTATGGTAGGGTACAGTAGGGTAAGGTAAGGTAAGGTAGGGTAGGGTAGGGTAGAGTAGGGTAGAGTAGGGTAGGGTATGGTAGGGTACAGTAGGGTAAGGTAAGGTAAGGTAGGGTAGAGTAGGGTAGGGTATGGTAGGGTACAGTAGGGTAGGGTAAGGTAAGGTCAGGTAGGGTAGAGTAGAGTAGGATGAGATAAGATAAGACTTCATTGTGAGCAAGGGGCTGCAACACCATACAGAAAACATGGTACAAACATGAAAATATGTCAGTGCAGATACATATTAAAGTGTCACTGACATGATTTTACAACTATACATATTTTGAAAGCTCATCATGTCTAAAGTTGATTCACACATTCATCACCACAAATTTAATTATATTTAATCCACAAAGCGCCTACAAATTTAACCTACTTATTTTCGGGTAGCCTGAACCTTGATCCGTGACATCAGCGGAGGAAGACTGCACCGCTTTGCTCGTGTGGAAACATGGATGACATAAACAACAATAGCAGAGATTCCAGCGACAATTTAAGCATTTTTTCAGTAAAAATAGCAGAAGCAACAGATAATTCAGTTGAAGGGGAAAATATTCTTCATCCATATCAATTTGAGCCATATGAGACAGATGACAAGAGTGTTGAAGTGGAGGAAGAACAGCTAAACTATGCAGACTGGGATCAGACAGCTGCAAAACAGAATGGTAGGTATACTGGTAGTCTATAAACTTATAAGCTCCCACAGATTTACTTATGAGCCTTATCTTGTGAGCGTCACATTGGCCTACAGTATATAGTTGGGACTACAGTATATAGTTCTAAGAACTATTTAATTCCTAGAACTACTCTGTGGAAAAATGCCTAATGTGTCTTATGAACTACTTGCGATATACTTGTAGCCACTACACAGTAGGACCATGGGGTTCAAGAATGGCTTCCTGATACTCAAACATCATGTGTTTCCTTTACTGTAAGTTGTTCCTAAGGCATGTTTGCAGAAAATTATAGGAATGGTCTGTGACAGAGTCCTGCACGGGTTCGGGTACCCGCGGTTGACCCGTGGGTGAACCGCAGATTTTCACGAAACGGGTGAAAAATGTTGGGCTGTGTCGGATACGGGTTCGGTTTGGGTCGGACGTGGGTGATCGCGGGTCTAATTTGCGGTTCATAGGCTAAAAACTGTTCTTTAGTTTGGACTTGTATAGCTGCCTCCTGTCGGCTTCCTTCTTGATGCGTTTTTCAAGCGTGTGTGTGTGTGTGTGTGTGTGTGTGCTTGTGCGCGCAAGCTCACAGATACAAATAGTTTTTTAATTTATTATTTGTCTGCTCCTGTTTAACAACATTTTTATTTGGCTCTGCCTTGGCTATGTCACTGTTCAGTATATTCATGGCAATACATTTTGTATTTAAGTTTGACATTTTCTTCCGGGTTCGGGTCGGATATCGGGTTCATTTATAGCGGGTCGGTTCGGGTGCGGATTTGTAATTTTTTTTGCGTCGGAAAACGGGTCGGATACGGGTTTGAACATGACGGGTACGGGCGGTTGCAGTTTGTCAAAATCAGAACCGTGCAGGACTCTGGTCTGTGAACTCTCCATTCTTATAAGGCCGTCTTGACAAGGTTATACGGGATGGTCCATAAATCCTTCACATGGTGTTCGTAGTCATTCATAATGGCATTTGTGACCCAGGCATAAAGATATGACACATAAAATTGTCCAAATTCAAGTAGGCTCTGTACACACACTGACACACACCTCTAATACAAGACACAATGAGTGACAAAAGTGTCTGTATTATGTCTGCAAAGTCTGAAAAGCAGTACAATCTGATAATTATTATCAGGATTGTTATTGCTTATCGGAGCCCCAGAGGAATCTTTACCCTATTGAATACATGATTAATCTGTGAGCACATTATTGCTCAGCATCCTTGGAGGCTTCTTCTTTTTTTTTTTTTTTTAAATTGCACTGCAGTGTCCCTCGTAGAATACCAAACCCCAAGTTGGCATATCATTTGTATGAATAAGGCTTCTGTTTCAGGAGTTTTTAGAGACTTGTGCATCCACCTTCAGTGCATTCACAACAAACACAACCATTACCGGTCTCACTCCTGCAGCCCTGACAGCTGATGATACATAAGTGGATTACATAATGACAGACCAACCAACAGACAAGTGCATTAGTGTCACATTCATGTAGTGATAGAGTACTGTACTTTACGTCAAAGTTGATAAGTGCGTCTATGTGGATCAACGCTTAATTGCTTGGCGAGGACTGTGGAGTTCCCTTCTACTTAAATTCATGTCCACATGATGCAGGGTGGGTGGAAACAACAATGACAGCATGGCCATTTAAAGCAGGATCTTCTCTCCTACATCTTCTTCGTCTTCACTCTGCAACAGTCAACAACTTCCAGTGATGAGGCAGTTTCCTTTGTCACTCAGTGTGTGTCATACAGCACTGTGCCTTTTATAGTACTTCTCACTTTATTAGTTGACGACATGAAAAAAAAATACATTGGCTGTTGTTATTAGATTTTAAACATTTAGTTCAGACTCAAATTCATCAGATACTGAGTTTTACAAAACTTCTGTTGCAGTTGTAGACTGTGGCTCCCAGTGTCAATATACTAGACTTTTAATATACTAGGCTTTTTAGGGCAGGTATATCTTCATACCCAAAGCCCCTCATTTAAAGATTAATCTTTAACTCTCTTTTTTTTAATCTCCATGGAAATATCCAGTCTCTGTCTTAGCATTAGCACTTTGCTCATTAGGAATAATGAGTTACCACTGAAAGCACATTTCCAGACCTTCATCAGTACCGTGCATCAACAGGACCAGGAGGAAAATTACCTGATAAATACTTGTTTTGGATGGAGGAGAAACCACAGGACTCAATGGAAACCTGTAGAGCCAAGGTCTAGATGTAAGTTAGACATGGTAACCACCACATTACCTATGAGTTATTAGCTCTGCCAAGGAGGTTATGTTTTGTCTGTTAGTTAGTTAGCAAGATAATTCAAAAAGTTATGGATGGATCTTAATCAAACATATTGGGGGAGTCACAAGGAACAATTGACTACATTTTAGTGATGATCCGGAAGAGATCCTGGATTCTGGATCGCTTTGAAATTTAACATTGCGGTAAATGGAGAATACATTTCAAGGCGGACCATTCGGAGGTGGGGGGGGGGGTCGTCCTTGGTGCAGGTTAGCGCTCTCAGACTGCTTTTCTATTTTAATATTACTGCAGAAGGAGCAAAAGGCTTCAAATCATTTGTTTATTACCCCACCACCAAAGGTATTGTTTTTGAGTCAGTTTGTTTGTTGGTCTGTCTGTCTGTTTGTCAACAACTTTATGCAAAAACTACCAAACCATTTTCCATACAATTTTCAGGAAAGGTGCAAGGTGGTCCAGAATAGATCCAATTAAATTTTGGTGAATGTACGTCATTAAGATACAATACGTGTAAAGGGGAGGTTTTGTTGGTTTTTTTTAGACTTAGACTTAGACTTAGACTTCCTTTATTGTCATTGCACAAGAATACACACAACAGTGGGATTTTTGGCAACGAGACGTCGTTGCTTGGCTTCCGGAGTACACCTACTAAATTTCAGACCCGCTCCTCTTTTGACACATCAGCAATTAGGAAATGTAATGATTACATTCTCAGTTAAGGGTACACTTACTCTATCAAGAATAAATCACATTGTTACAATGAAGAGAAACTTGTATGTCTATGAGTATACTTCAGATATGGTTTGTGGCCTAAAATGCAGATTTGTCAAACTTATATACTTTCTCTTTTTTCAGTATTTTTACTTTTTATGAATCACAATATTTAATATGATTCTTCTCCACTCCAACCATATGTATTTGTCATTTAAGGTTTGTATCTTCTCTAAACATAACCTTGTTGCTTCTCAGTTAAAGAGTAACGGCATTTTCTGCCAAATCTAAATGGACTGTATAAACATTTCTTGATATTTTTTTTTTTGGATGTAGACTCAAACTTAACACTGTATTTCCATCTGAACAGCTATCAAATATGGTGTTTAGTTGCCAATTGATCTGAAGCTCACCCACACAAGCTTCCATCAAATTCTTTTTGGACGTAATGCTGTAGTTGGTGTGGATATGGCCTATGGTAGTGAAACACACCATACTGTTGACTGCAGAAACTCTGCACAGATGACATGGTTATATAAATATAGCTTTATTGAGACAAAGGAGCATTTCACATCTCTAGTCCTGGTTCAAATCCCATCCATTTTTGCTCTGTATTCGTGCTCACATAAGCAAGTCTCAGTCTTAATTAAATTAAACTGCAGGATCAAATCCTTATTTCAGTGTCCACCAACAATAACTTCATCACTATCTGGGACCTACAAAGGAGCAGGGCTGCAGTTGTAATAGGAGCTTACAGAGGGAAAAAAAAATACTCTGGGGTGTGCAAGTGTTAAGAAGCAGGATTACACAGAAAACTGAAAAGGAATTCCATGAAAATCTATATATTCAGGATAATGTCTACCTAATTAAACTTGAATTCTAGCTCTTGAGGGTGTCTTACACAAACCAGTGATTCTTCCAGTGAATTATTCTTGTACAGTATTTCTATGGATGTTATTTGCTGCATCTTTAGTGAATCCAAAACAGTAACTACGTCACTGAAGAATAAATGAGGAAGCACAGTGGACCAACCTGCGAGTAAAGGTGTCGTATTAAATCATTTATTTCTATGAGCTGTAGTTAAGAAAAGTGTTGGTTTGAATTAATTTGAATATGATGAATGATGGGATGTAAAGACAAGCTGTGGGGGTCTATGACTGTCTGTGGACTGTCTGCTGGCCCACTGGGAGCATTAACAGTGGATTCAGAACTGAGGTACTAAGTCCAATACCTGGTACTTCATTAACATTATGAGTGTGCTGATGTTCAAATATAATGGCTGGGATAGAAGAGTTCACAGATGGTTCACCAGAATAATACGATGAGACTGAAAAAGCAAACGCCCCTCATGAGTATTATGGATTTTAATCTCCATTATTTAAGCCAGTTTAATTGAAATATTTAATTGATAAAGATCAGGGGTGAAGCCATGAGACCTTCCCTGTGTGACGCATTAAAAAGTAGTATTAGTTATTAATTTTCCCTAATTAATATATACATTTATGCAGCAAGGGACTCTTGGCGGATAATCAAACCATATGTGTTGAACAAAACGTGCTGAATTTCAAATAGGAGTACACTGAAGTTAAAAGTGCAGGGGTTAAAGCAAAGATACATTTCTATTTTCTTGTGTTCATGCTGATATCACTGGTCTTCAGGAATAAAACTAATGACATTTCCCGTCTTAAATGGTGGTTGGTTCAAGTTTCCAAGATAAGTCTGGGCTCAAAATGTGAAATTCTTAGAATTAACAAGTGAATAGGTTTTAGTCCAAAGGAATATTGGATCTACCAGATCTACTTCAAAACACTGTCTGCACATTATGATCCATTCACTTTACAGGTTCTTTCTAGTGGAATATTTACAAATCCATTGTATACATCAGAGGTCTTCAAACCTGGTCCTCAGGGTCCACTGTCCTGCATGTGTTAGATGTCACCCTACTCCAACACATCTGATTCAAAGAAGTGTTTTAGACCTGGTAAAAAAACAACAACTTTTTTTTGTTATTTTAAAGCCAATTGCTGTGATTCCTATTCTTCAAGCTGTGGAATGACCAGATATCAAATTATTTACATTTTGGACCGTGGG
Source organism: Siphamia tubifer (assembly GCA_020466265.1). Taxonomy (NCBI): domain Eukaryota; kingdom Metazoa; phylum Chordata; class Actinopteri; order Kurtiformes; family Apogonidae; genus Siphamia; species Siphamia tubifer. The sequence continues at coordinate 31,465,198 of CM035794.1, read as the reverse complement.
AAGACCTGCCTCATGAGCCGTGAAGTTTTAATGTTTATTTTTGCCAAAAACACTTGATATTTTGCCCTGTTTTGCCTCATAACTTCAGTACCATCAGCTATAGGGAATATTGGGGGGTATCACATGAAACCTGATAAAATTACCTGTCAGGTGATACCCAATACATTAGTAGTCTAGACAGGTATAATTGTTTTTAAAGCAACAATGTGCAAAATTTTAGGCGATTTTTGGGGTGTCAGATCAGGCATCACATCATTGTACCTCATACATGAACTGAATCAACTAAATATAATGATAAAGTGAACTATGAAACAAAATATATTTACAGCAATAGCATTGAAACATTGCACATAACATGTTCTGTCTGTTAGTAAAAAAACTCAAATATCTGTGGAAGGACTTCCAGGAAATGTTTATACTAATTCATTGGTGATGATCTAATAAGGGATCATCTGCACTTTCTGAGTGATTTTGTAGTTTAGTTATATTTAATTTTTTACCAATGAATCCAAATAAAAACATCATTTGATATTTGTTTGTGTCTGTCTGATGCAGCCACATGTTTTTGAAATGCAAAAACATTTTTCCACACATATTTTATGATAATCTTTCAAATTGTATCAAATTTTAAGGGTGTCCACATGTTTTAGTACTGTGTGAGGCCTAGTTAGTCATATACCAAAGCACTATTTGGTTCTTATAATCTGTGAATGATATGACAAATACATGACTACCTGACATATTATGAACTGTGATGCACAACAAGGTACTGGTTTGAATCCATCATAATGTAAATTGTCAGAATAGAGCAATAAATGAGATGATAAAGTGCACAAAAGGTACATTTAGAAAAAACCCACTGTGAAGAATGTATTCTGGACTTAACTCTGGAGGTTGATCCCTGCAGGTGGATTTTCCTTATAAATCAGTCTGCAGTGGAAGTTACAGACAATGTTTACACAGACAGGGTAAATGAAACAAACTAGACAAATATACAGATGCACTAGAACGTAGTGGCATGTGGAAATCTTTGGAATACACAGGGGAACTGGTCAGAGTTTCCTGCAGATTGTACTGTAGTCTGTTATCATCTGTGCTGCCATATGATGCTGTGCAGAGCAAGTGTACAGCTCTTGAACTTACTCAGGGATGAAGCACTTCGCCTCATAAAATGCTCTTTCAGGGTAGATTTCAGAATCAGAATCAGAATCAGAATCAGAATCAGAATCGTTTTTATTCGCCAGATACATTTGCATATACATGGAATTCTATTCCGGCAGGTGGTGTCACTCTCAGAATAGTATAGTAATATAAAAATATAAAATAGTATGTACAAAAAAAATAAAAATAAAATAAAAATAAAGGTAATAAATAATATTTTACAAAAAGGGTGGTGCAAAGTGGAAAAAAGTATAGTTGATAAAAACATAATGTACTGCAAATAAACAAAATGATGGCAAAATGCTTTACTGTGTTGGTATAAAAAAAATGGTGCATGTGTTAGGAGCCTGAAATATTTTCACTTTGAGACCTAAATAATTAATAAATTCTTGAAAACAAGATTTAGAAAACAAATTTTGCTGGAATGTCAAAACATCAAACATATCCTCCTGAGACACAGCAATGCATTTTTCTTCTGTAGCAACAGGAATTTCACAGCTTTATTTAAAAAAAAAAGATGTTCACTGCAAAGGACATTCCGTAATTCCAAATCTTGCATCCTATTTTGTGCCAATCTCAAGTTTCTATGACAACCCGTTCTTGAATTAGAGCCAATAATGTGATTTTGACCTTTCTTTTAAAAAACCGACCTTGACCTTTGACCTTTACTCAAACATATCATAGTATATGATGTGCATTAGCTTTATATATACAGTATGCCCATGTAATTTCATGGTGATATTTCAAGTATTTATTGAGTTATAGCCTGGTACATCTCTGTGGACACACACACACACACACACACACACACACACACACTAATTACAATAATCTCTCCCAAGTGATGTTGGGAGAAAAAGCACCTGAAGAAACTGTCATAGTGTACAGTTTCCAAAAAAGGCAATTATTGAATATAAAAAGCCAAAGCCTGTACTTTCCTTATATAGTAATATGGTTAACTTGCTGATGAATGGTAAAATGGTAAATAGTTTGAAATTACACACACACAAACACACACACACACACACACACACACACACACACACACACACACACACACACACACAGTAATCCCTCATTCATCCATTGCAGGGGTTACATTCTAAAAAATAACTCGCAATGAATAAAATGTGGAAGTAGTCACCATCATTATTATTTTTACACTTATTGTGTTTTAAAAATGCACTTTTTAATGTTTTTCCAACACAAATATGTGTTGTCTTTGTGTGAAGAGACCTTTAAATTATGAAAAAAAATCATCCACTCTCCTTTTCTCTTGATCCATTTGTTGTTGAAGGGGGATGAAAATGCTCCGTTTTGTATTTTCTACATCACATGCACAGATACCCCTCCCCACCAGCTCAGCTAACCCCACGTACTGCTCAGATCTGTCATTATTCTCTATCGTAGCCCCCGTGCTTCGGGGTCTGAGCCCTGGTCGCTGTGCATACGTCTGGGTCCGTAGTCCGTGGTTGGACCCAGGTTCATCAGACAAGCTGGTCTGTGGGTGGCACCGCGACCATGGTGTCCTGGCCCATCTGGCCGACCCAGGATCAGACAAACCAGACCCAAAGGCACCAGGGCTGTAACACTCAACACTCACTTTGTTTCTCTCCATTCTGATTTTATTTTGCTCGTGTCTTTGTCTCTTTTTTTCTGTCTCAACTTTTTGAGGTTCCATTTCTTTCTCCTCTTCCTCTCGGTAGCATGTGGAAGAAAAGGGCGGAGTCAGCTGTGGCTCATTTGCATGAAATCGTGAGGCATTAAAACCTATTTTTAAAAAGGGCTGTTTCTCCAGGTTGAAGAGGCTGCTGTATCTGTTCATCAACATGATATTTTGACCAAAGCATGACACAGACAAGTCACTGAGACACAAGGGAACTACGTTAATTTGTAGAAAATGGACATGATATGTCCCCTTTAAGGCTGTAGAACCCCTCACCACACACTTTACATACTTCTCTCAGACAGCCATTACCATTTTCTCACATTTCTCTGTTGTTTAAAGGTTGGACACATAATAAATTATTAATAGTGACTCACATGTATTTCACAGTTCCTCTGACCGTCCCTCTGAGCCCTCACACAGCTCTGCTCGGGCATTTTTTTCCACTTAAAGCATTGGTGCAGGTGTCTTTTTCCTAGTGAAGAACATAGTTATAGGTAGCATTTTGTGGACACTAACAGCCCTTATTGCATCTTTCTTCAAACCCATTGCTGCTGTCGTCCTTTTGTTATTGTCCTCATTATTTTCCTCTTACAGCTACGTAACTTCTACCTTCCTTCAGCATGTCCACAACTTTCGTGCGATGGTTAGCATCTTCCTCTGTCTTTTGGGTGTGGCTGCAGGTGCTTTTGTTGTGGGTTTTGTGAAAAAAACACCGCTAGCAATGACACATTAATGTACATTTGTCAAAGTACAGGAGACACAGCACAGAGGAGAGTGAACGCAGAACATAAGGTGCATTCAATCACACGAAAAAAGAAAAAAAAATCTGTGAAATGTGAATCACTGAATAGCACAACCTTCATGATGTCCACAGTGTTTTACAAGTTTCAATCTGACACCAATGCTGCTGCTGCTATGCTACTGGGAAATATTTAAGGCTCAGTGTCGTGCTCGAGTTGGAACCAGGATTCAAACTACCAACCCTTTAGTCATTAGACAACACATGCTACCAACTGAGCCACATACTGATAGTTAATCCCACTCCTTTTCGAGTACAACATTGTTTTATTTTTTTTGACTATGTTGATTAATGTATTGATGATTTTATGTGCTCAAAATACATTGAACTGAACTGAACTAATGTTTTCTAGGACTTAACATGATATTACCATAACAAATAAATAAATATGTGCTAACATATGCAACTGACAAAACATTATGACTTATTTGTTGTTTGTCTTGCACATTTCATTCACCTTATTGTGTATTTTACATTAGGCTTTTGTCTTGTTTAGCAAAAAAAAAAAGGCATGCTATAACATTTCAATGTACTTTATTTGGAGAATTTTGGAGTCAGTTCACAGTTTTCACAAGCCAATATCCTATCCTAACAAGTAAGTGGTGCCAGACACTCCCCACCCCCCCAACAACATTTTCAGTGTTAATGGACGTCTTCCAAAAATCTCTTAAAAATATTATGAGATCTATTCTGGACTACCTCACACCTTTCCTGAAAATTATATGGAAATTGGACCAGTAGTCTTTGCATAAAGTTCCTGACAAATGTGTGTGTGTGTGTGTGTGGGGGGGGGGGGTTACACATTTTCAAAGACAAATAATACATAGAATACATTAGAGAAATAAAAGGCTGTTTTAAAATCTTCAAAGCTTCTGACAATTTTGTACAAAGTGACTATTTTGTTGTATAAAGGCTATTTCATGAAAGGTTCTACAGTAGAATGCTGATAATTATTATTAAAATAAAAAAATGTAGCTATGATGCATAAGATAAAGTTAGTGAATCCTTCCTGTCCAGTGGGTGTGGACTGGTTCTGCTGAAGCTAACTGTGACCTACACAGGAGCTAGTGGGGACTCGTCTCTTTTTAATAACACACCAGTTCTTGAAAACATGATCTGTAAAATGTTTGGTGCTTTTTAAAATGTCGACTTGCCCTAACTCACTTTGGAAATGTTTTTTTCTGTATCTCCATCATAGACAAAAGGTATAAAAGCAGATTTGTACAAATGTATGATTCACACATGAGGTTGATTCATCACAGTCACTGCTCCTGCTCCTAACAAAACCAATGAATTGATTATCATCATAATTAAAAGAACCATGATACATAAATAAATACATAAATAAATAATAAAATAAATGAAGTACTTTACCAATGCATCTCTCATATCTGTTTTCTGAGGCAGAAATTAAAATGCAATCCTGACTTGATTTTCACATTATAATCCACAAATGGTGCAGCATTTTTCATTTATCTGGTGAGAAACTGCTTTTTTTTAAATAAGTTTTCCTTTGTAAAACAGCAAATAAAATATTTTTATTGAGCATATTCTCTGCCAGGAAAGTGTACTGCTGTTATTGCCGAAATAAACAGCGTGTCTGTTGGTCTCATCTTTTGTGACGCTGAAAGGCAAGCAGTGGGAAGCAGAGGCTGCTTTTAATCTGTAACCTCAGTCTTATTCATATTCCTACTGACAGCAATAGTGCTAAATTAAACTAAAATGAGTCCTTTATAAATGTTGTATGTTTTGTTTCTCAGCACAGATAACAGTTCCACTTAAATCCATGGTACATCAGGGTAATACGACATCTGAACACTGTTCAATGTCAAATAATATTGTTTCTAGACCAGAAATGAGGTCTCAATTGTACACCATCATATGTTTACTCATGTCCATCTCTAAAATCATAACCACATCCAGGAGCTGGCCACTGTTACATGTGGTCAGGATGCTGCGGAGCTAAAGCAGGTGCATTTTGGACACAAACTGAGACACTGGAGGACAGAGGGCAGGATGTGAACGGGTGTTGGAGAGAGATAAGGAAAGACAGTGAAGCAGTGAGTATATTTTTTAGGAGATGGTGAGAAATTAAAGGCCATAAAACAATAAATCCAGAGGAAGAGACTGACATTATAAATGACATCAAATGAACTCTGGCTGTCAAAATGAGATATTTTAGTTCATGATTTCCCTTGTGTTAAATCAAAGCTAATAAGTCTGCCCTGCTTTTGTTTTAAGTTCACCTCTATACTTGATGGAATCAAATCTGAGCATCGTGAAAGACAGACGTTTGATATTTTTGACTAGTGATGCGTTCACTAACACTACACTGATACGGTAAATTCAAAAAGCATGTGAGTGAAATCCTTGTATTCATTGAAAATGGGAATGTTAAAAGCATTTTCTGTCTTCTGAGGTTTGTGAATTATTGAGATATGTTTCATTTTCTCTTCAAACTGTTCACAGAGAAAATAGAGGCCTTGCTTCATTGAAAAAAATAAAATATAAAAAAAAAAAAAACCCTCAAACTCATCTGTTGCTTTTCATTTGACTCTGATCATTGATGTACAGTTTTGAAGCTGCCGTGGTAACACATGTAAGTACGTGGATGGATCACAGAAAGGCAACGTTTGCCTCATTGAAAAAAGGACCACAGTGATGGAAGCTTTTATTTATTTATTTTAGTTTGTTTTAATCTTTCACAACAGGGCTATATTTCACGGTTTAATTGTTGTTGACACAGTTTTGATTTGGCTGCCTCCTTTGCTGTAGAAGGCACCAACTAATCGACATTTCTAAGCAAACAATTTGCTGACATCTCCCTGTAATCTGCCCGTTACGTCTGCTGGGCGTTGTTTCAAGTATGACAGCTTTACAAACAAAAAGGAGATGAAACCACACAAGGCTCAGCTCACAATTCAAAAAAGAGAATCACTTTTCACATCTTCCATGATCGCTTTCCTCCCTTTTCGTCTTCAGTAAGTAGGCCCAGTAGCTATCTCATCAGCTCAAAGATGAAATGAAGTGAGGCAAAAAGAAAAAAAAAAAACAAGAGGAGGGGGAGGAGGGGGGTGCATATGAGCAGTGAGGTAGAGGAGGGAAAAAAAAAAAGAGTGAATGACGATGGATAGTTTGTGACAAAAAAAGGCAGAAAAAGGACATGGATCGCAAAGACAAAGTCGTCTCAGGCAGCCCATGAGTGAGCTGACAGCAGGGACAGGGTTCTTAATTGCCCTTAGAGCATATTTCTCATCCCAACCTCTGATAATTGGACATGAATACTGGTGATAAATTGCTCAGGCCATCTTTGATTTGGTGGCTCCTGACTGCTGCCTGGCACCTGGAATTAAGACTGGCATCCGGCAGAGAAGGAGCCTTTTAGAAAACATAACTGAATGTGACTTCCACACATACCTTTTCCTGTAATACTTTACGACGACTAAATACACTCATGAATAGTAATTGCAATGCCTTTGGTCACTTTTCTGGCTGCGATCAGACCTACTGTGTGTCATCTATCAACCGTGGAGGAGTCATGAGAAAAATAAGAAGTACTGCTGCCATGTCTAATTGAAAAACATATCTCGGAGGCTGAAGCTGTTTTTAAACACAATCTGAATGTTAAGTAGCTCCATTTCTATCTTGGTCACCCTCTTTCAGGGGTGCTTGGTGACAACAACCTCAGGACATGGCTTCAGAGTGTTTAATTTCAAGAGCAAAAACATCCAGCCGTTCTTTTGTCGCCACTGCAGTTGTTTCTTAAATTCAATTAAAGGCTATCATGTGGCTGTAGGAAAGTGCTTTATTTTGTAAAGATGAGCATCTTTACAGTATGTGCTCCATCAGCAGCTGATGTTTATCTATATGGTATTTAAAAACGCTGATTATTCTCTAAGCTTGATGGTACACTTTCTCCACTCATGTATATTTTGTTAGTTTAGTTTTATTTAGGGCTGTTAAAATTAATGCATTAATGCAGCTTAATTCATCATCATAATTAATCTGATAAAAACATTTCAACACAATTAAATTGAACATTTATTTACAGCAGAGGTGGTGAAAGTACTCACATTCTGTACTTAAGTACAAGTACTTTGGTAAAAGTAGAAGTACTGATTCAACACCTTTACTGAAGTAAAAGTAAAGGAAAAAGTAAAAATGCATTTTTTTATTTTTATTTTTTTTACCATGAATGTAATAATACTTATTTAACCAGGAACAATCTGAAAAGTTTTAAAAGTATCCAAAAAAGTGAGGTACTGTGTAGATAATGTGTTTGATCGAGTCATAATTACTCAGTTTTGTTGATATGGATAGGACATTTAGTGAAAATGGGAGGGGGGGGGGGGGGTTGCAATTGGGATAAAAAGTTACCATGAGATAAAAAAAAAAGTTATAAATATGAGATAGAAAATGTGTGAAACAAAATGTCAGAATTGTGAAATAATAGCCACTTATTTATATTACTGTCATTTCTTTTTTGTTTGAAAAGTATAAAGTACAGATACCTAAAAAATACGACTTAAGTACAGTCACGAAGTAATCACAATAATAATAATACATTTTATTATTATTATTGTTATTATTATTATTATTGTTATTATCTACTTTTCATGGCACTGAAAGATGCACTGATGCACAAGATGAAGTAAAAATAGAACAATAAGAGTCTGACTACAATAAAAAAAAAACAATAGAAAACTGAGCAATCATAAATTAAAACAGACAGAATAAAAATAATCAAACATTCAAAGCAATCTTAAATAAATGAGTTTTTAAAAGGGATTTCAAAGTGTTAAGTTTGGAACAGTGACGTATGGTTGGGGGTTGAGTTCCAGAGGTTTTTGGGCGGCTACAGAGAAGGCTATGTCCCCCCAGGGTCGGTGCTTGGTTTTGGGCAGAGGAAGTGAGTAGAAGAAGGTCGGAGGCAGCAGGAGGGTACATGAGGTGGTAGGGGGTTAGTGAGGTAGGGGGGCGCCTGGTGATGGATGGGTTTATGTGTGGGGAGGAGGAGCTTAAATGTAATTCTATGTTTGATGGGGAACCAGTGAAGGTGTTGGTGTAAGGACGTTTACTTAATTACTTTCCACCTCTGGTTTACAGTTGTTTTGCCCAAACTGTTGAAGGTGTTGGATAAACATGTTAATTGCACATATAATCTATTCATATTTTTGTTTTTTAGAGAGTTACAAAAAAGAGAGAAAAAAAGAAAAAACATTTATAATTTTTTTATACTTTTTATTGGATTTATAATTGTTACTCCATATTGCCACACAGTACTGTAGCTCAGATACATATTGAATAGTTTGGGGCCCAATACAGACCCTTGCGGTACCCCATGGGTTATCCTTGACATTATGCATATGTACGTATTGATATCTATTGCTGAGAGATATCAGCATTGGGACTGTTCATATATCTCTGTAATTGATTGTGTTTCTGTAAAGCCCCGTGAGATGACTTTGTTGTGATTTGGAGCTTTATAAATAAAATTGAATTGAATTTTCTTAACCAGGATCTCTCCCATTTCAAATTTGCACAGGGTAAAAAAAAAAGATAAATCCCTGTGAACTAGTTGGTGTAGGCTTGACACTGCTGCTTTCTGTAGAGCTCTGTACTCTTCAAGTTCATCCAAGTGAAGTGGTTTCATGAAGTAAGCTTTAAACCATATAAGTGATAATATGAGGAGGCAACAAAGTGGTTTATGTCAGATTTGGCAAAGCTCTGAGCTTAACAGTGTTTTAATGTGGAATGGAGCATTTATTTATAAGACAGGCCACATTAAATGTTTATGAGCAGTGCATTACAGCCTTTTTCATTTATTTAATTTTTTTTTGGCAAAGCCATATCATACTAAGTAATGCTACAATAATTGAAAGAATTAGAAGAGTGTGACCCAGAAAACAAGCTTTAAGTAGTGTTACAGTGTACATACAAACATATATACGCTTTTATTTTAAAGATAGGAAATAGTGAAATCACCAGATAATATTAAGTTATTGGGAAGCTACATTAAGTATACAGTATACAGCAGTAAACAGAGGGCTGATCTGACTTAAAGCATCTTAAGTGTATTTATTTAATGTAATTTATTTTTCAGTTTTAACACTTCCCCCTTGTGTTTCTGTATTTTCATTCCATCTATTCTTCCTTCCTTCTTAGCAAAGGCTCACAACACTGGTGTAATGTCTGGTATGGTGATGAGAATAGAAACTGAGAAGAAAAACAATGGACCTAAAAAAAAAACTAAAAAAAAACAACCCACGTTAGTTTACAGAAATAAAATAAGTGTTGGACTCATCACATCACCTCTGGCTATCCCATTTGACATTTCTATTGTTACCTGGCATCAAGTTCAGCCAAAAAGATTTCAGGTGTGCTGCTTAAACAAACCCTCAAAAACAAATGAGATTATCTCTCATAACAGATGCCCTTCAGCAAAACCTATGTAAATTAAAATGTAAAATTATGTAAAATAAGTGTTTTAGAATATCGTTTAAAATGGCACATTAGTATGAACTAATTTTTAGTGAAATATTAAAGGTGGTTGTGATGGAGATTAAACTATTTAAAAGTCTGCACTGAAGTCAGAAACCTTTGAATATTATGTACCAAGTATGATGGGTGTAAAAGTGACACAAACCTTTACATGAATACTTTAGGAAAACCAAGTGTCTGCATTGAATCTGAGTGTAAATAAAATAAGGCAGTCAGAGACAGCAGACCTGCGCCAAAGTTTGATTTTTCAAAACGTGACATGATGGAGCCATAGGTGTTGACCCATCTGATGTCTGAAGGTGAGACCATGTGAATGAAAAAAAAAAACAAAAAAAAACTGCCAGATTCTCTTATCTGATGTGTTTTAGATGTTGACCTTTAGTGTGACCTTGACCTTTATTGCTCAAAATCTAATGAGTTCTTCCATTATCTAACATTTCGTGAACATTTCATCCAAATCTGTTCAGAACGTTTTGCGAAATCCTGCTGACAGACAGACGGACAAAGTATTTAGAGAATGCCTAATGTCGCCCCTATTTTGTGCCAATCTCAAGTTTCTATGACAACCTCAACCAAATTAGAGCTAATAATGCGATTCTGACCTTTCTGGTAAATACAACTTTAACCTTTGCTCAAATGGATCATCGCACCTGATGCACATCAGCTTTATGTATATGCCCATGTAATTTCATGGTGATAGCTTAAGTATTCATTGAGTTATAGCAGGATATGTCTCTGCGGACACACACACACACACACAGATTATTAAACAAACAGACTCCATTTTAATACCTCCTTGGTGGAGGTAATAATTTAAAAGCATTTTGTCAAAAAATTAACACAAGATAATGTACTTTGCTGATTTTTATTTAGCAGATTTTCAATAGAATGCAAAGGTCCATTATAAGGAAACAAATTCAAACACTGTTTCTGCTATGTCATACAGAGACAGAAAGAGAAGAGACCGCCAAAGACATGACCATATCCATTAGAATGTAAACTTTACAGAAGGAGATAGAGATAAAATGCCACATCGTGGCATCCATATTTACTGGTCATAAAAGTGTGACATAGTGAATAAACGACAAAACACTCCCCACAAAAACATCTGCGAATGTCATCACACAGATATACACCGAGGACAAAAATAAAGTCATCCTTTTTTGAATTTTTGTTTTTTCCATGTGGGTCTACCTCGTATTGTAAAATAAAGCATTTACATTTTTCAACATATCCTCACATTTACATGAAATTCAGAAGGGAAGTATTATTATTAAAATTAAAAAAAAAAAAAAAAAAAAAAAAAACATTGAGAAATTTCCTAACTCAGTTCCCTCCCTGTATGATGGACAGCATGAGTTGAGCCCGAGGATTAAAGAGCAAATATTGGCTGAAACACATTAAGTATCATTATTATAATCACTCATACAGGAAGTCTGCTGAAAAGGTAACATGGCAAATAACACAGATTGGCAAAAGTGCAGGCTGCTGGAGCTGGCAGTGGCCCATTGGAAAAAAAGAAAAGAAATATTTGTATAATTATGTGATTTTTTTAAGCATCTCTAGTTGCAGAAAAAGTTATGGGCAGAAGAGAATTCACGACTGGAGGGATAAAGTATCAAATAAAAAGGAAGAGTGAGTCCATGCTTGTCGTTTAGTTTTCCACTGTTTACTGGGTTTATTTTGTCTTCTGTCCAATGCATCACTCCCCATCCATGTTGGTCCTTGGAATGGTGTTGATTGGATGGTCGGTTTTGTGGTTGTTTTTTTTCCCCATTTCTAATTAACGGCTGTAACCAAACTCATCGGCATCATCTGCACGGAAGTCTCCATAACGCCAAATGTTGAGCTGAGTGGAAGACATAGACAGACTTTATTGACCATAATGAAACAGATAACTGTAAAACCATGTTGCATTTGTGACTGGTTTGAATTGGACTGCATTAAAAATAAACGGTCAAGAGAAAAAACATCACAATGGAGGAGAGACAGAGAGACACCAAGGGATGCACACGTAGAGAGGGAGAGATCATTAGATTCACAGCTCAGTGTGGAGGTGCCTGCATCATCACCATCATCTCCATTTAATCTCTTTGTGCCTGCCCATCCAAGCTGGAGGCCTCCAATACCACCCAGTCTATTACTTCTCCTATTCCATCACATTCTCAGTCTCGCGTCGCCTCATAAACCATCACATGCATTTCCGAGCTAAATGCTGCCTTTATCACAAATCCATTGGCTGTGTGTGTGTGTTTGTGAGTGTGTGTGCTTGTGTGTGTTTGTTTGTGTGTGTGTGTGTGTGTGTGTGTGTGTTTGTGAGTGCCATCCCGTGTGGTATTGGTTATGTGAATGTGATAGGAATTGAGCAGTCTGAGGGGTTTGTGATTGTACGAGGGTCTGTGTGGGATGATTCTTTTTTGGCTCTCAGAAGCATGCGCGCTCAGCTGCTCAATACTGTGATTCATAGCTAATTAGCGAGTGTTCTAATTAGCACTCATTATTAGGATGAATGAAGCTGCTTGTATGTACTGCCATTTTCCGTCTCTCACAGTGTTGCTTTCTCCTCCTCCTCCTCCCTGCCACCCTGAAAACACTGCTGTACCTCTGATTGTGATTCGAGTCAGTTCCACCTCTGACTGTGTCGGTGCGTGAACGTTCTTGCAAAGCTAAATAAGCTCAAGAGGGACATCGTGTCTTTTGGATCGCTGGTGATTTCTTAGCCATGATTGTTGACATTTACTTGTGTAAACACAAAATAAGATCTGAGTATCTGTGTAAGCTGTGGGGTCTCTGGGTTATTATACATCTATTGGGATTTTGTTAGAGCGCTTCCTCTTCACTGCCTTGATTTTAAGTAATAATGACTAAGAAACTCAACATAATGTACATGCTTTGAAAAGTCTCACTCTATGGCATTGTATCACTGTATTTTTCGGTCTTGCCTACCCAGTGTTTACTGGGCTCAAACACAGCTATTTCCTCTGGACAAAGCTCATTTCCGCTTGTGTCAAAGCCCCTGACTTGGCTCTGACTTATCACAACATGGAAGCCGTATGGGTATGTATTAGAACGGCCAGTCATTCTCCGGTTCCCTCTTCTTCTTTCTACCCCCACTACACACATCCCCACCCCCCCAAATTTTCACAGTATGGACCTGCACAGACTGTGGGCATCAATCCATATGGGACAATGGTGCCTGCCAATGTAATGCGTTGTATCTTGAGAGACAAAAAGAGAAAGAGAGAGAGACTAAGAGAGAGGGAGAGAGAAAGAGACAGAGAGAGAGAGAGAAAAATAGAGAAAGAGAAGCAAATACAAAAGACACTCTCCACCATTGTTAATGTTGAAAAGTAATCAGTCTGTGTTCTTGTGTTTGCAATATTAGGTTTTTACAGACAGGCCACAATTAAGGGGAAATGATGTAGCAAAGAAACTGAGCAAAAAAAAAAAAAGAAAAACAGACAGTGATGCGACTGGTGGGCTTGGATGAGGTGGCTTACCCTGGCACTCTTGGCAGATTCTTGACTGTTCAGGTACTCTGTCACCTAGGGCAGGAAGAAAAAGTCATTAGCATATTACATCAGTGCATCACACATAAGGTTTTAAAGGATTAAGGTAAATCAGTACTTTAAACCTGCTCTGCCCCTGGAGAGACTCCTTTTGCCTCCTCTAACATTAAAATTCACAAAGTTTTTGCACAAAGTTCACATTTTTCAGATGAGGATGAACACACCCTCCCAGCAACACTAGATATAAGGAACACCGTGTTCTCTGAAGATCAACAAGCTCAAGAAAACACAGACAGAGTGGAAATGTCACTGCAGGGGATGTGAAATGCAGAATCATGAGAACGAAGCATACGGAGAGCACAACGGCATGTCACGGCTCAGTGTTTGGGGGTCACTACTTCATGTGGCACTGTGCGCTTTATGATGTGGCTCACATCAGCAAAGCCACTTGCGATGAGAGGCTCTCATCCCCTGCTTGTACCTGCAATCCTCAGGCAAACACATCATTGGTTTAAAGCAATAATTTATTATGGAGTAGATTCACAGAATGCTTTAAGGCAGCCACAAGTTAAAAGGTGGCGAGTTCTGAGTTCTACCCGTTTCATGTTGAAGACTCGAGATTTATTTCATGATTTTAGAAAGCGTAGCAGTGACCCAGTCCACAGTAGTGTTACTTGCTGACATTATGCGATACTTGTTTGATGGATAAGACTCATTTTCAGGGTATACTACGTTCACAGTTCATTAGAAAATCCAGGCATATGTGTGAAACGGTTGATGAATTTATTGGACTTATACATTGGCCGTGTCAGAACTCTGAGCCACCGCTAATATAAATTTACAAAGAAGAAGTGACAGCCTTTTCTGTTTCTGTATCACAATGATCACATGTTCATGAGAGATGTTGAGTTTTTCTTGGTCTAATCATTCTTTCTTCTCATGCATGCAAATGGCTCCAATCTTCATTTGTTTACAAAGATCCATAAAAACATCACGTATACATAAAATCATGCTGTGCCCCACCAGTTACATTAAATGCTCGTTAAAAATTAATTGGGAAGCATTATTACAATACATAAAAAAGCTATTTCAATGTCAGAAGGTAATCTGAACACAGTATCCTGTCATGCTCAACATACAGAACAATATAATAAGAGAAAAGCCTGGAGGAGGACATAAATGGAGAGAGGAAGACCGAGGAGGAAGCTCATGTGCAGTACAGAGCACATTGACCGTTTCCGTTAGAACAGCCATTTAGCCTCATTGAATGAACCAGTGATGAGTCATAGGGCAATGGGTGCACTCGCACACAGAGAGGCAATATGTGGCTAGATGGGCACAGTGTAAGTGGATGTGCGGACCTTGGAAAACTAGCTGTAGACCTTGAGTGGAGCTGTTCTCCAGTACTACAGAGTGATCAGGCGCACACACAGTTCACTGTACTTCTACAGTATTTAACACTAGCCTCCCACGACACACATTCTGTCTCAACTGTGAAAGCATACCTCCCCAAGTTGCTTTAGTACAGTACATGCTACGACATTTAGAAGTACAAGTACAGAGGAAAAAGTTAGGGTGATTGTTTCATTTCTTAAAAACTTAAAAATAAGACGGAAACAAGTCACTCAGAGTGCAAGAGCTCCTGTGTTATATAGTGGAGTTTAGACAAGGTGTGGCTTATTATAGTAGCAGATGAGCTAGGTTTTACACTTGGGCACACCCACACCAGAACAAGAATGCCAGATGTTAAAATTGTCAAGTGAGGACGTGGCTCTGGCATTTAATTGCTTAGCTAGCTCATGCACATAGGTTGATTTGATAGCTACACTGCACATGGCACCAGCAAGATAACAGACCTGCAGCTGGATCACACAGTACACCCGGTCAGTTTAAGTGAGCTCTCATAGAAGTGTGCGGCTAGGGAAACTGCAGTGACTGCACAAGTCATCCATCAAAGCCAACTAAAGGAGAGATTTTTGGAAGGCTTTTGGATATGGCATCTTGGTCCCATCAGGCATATGTCAACATATGGAAGAGCCAGCCGACAATATTTCACGGACACAAAAGGCCAGTGATGCCATTTGGGCTTTGGAAGGGAGTGGTGTGTGCCTGCAGCAGTTTTAACTGTCTTTCCTCTGTAACATCACTTGGAAAGCTGCAGGTTGAAAGTAAAATGATGTAGATGGGGCTTTCATAGCTACTAAAGTGGATCTTGCATTATAGGTACAAAAAAGGGAAAGACAACATTTTCGTGAAAACATCTAACTAGGAACACAAATCCCAAGTGAATATGAAAAACAAGAAATATTCAGACTACAATTTTGCACAGCTGAGAGTCTGCATCCAAAGGCAAAGTACTGAATGCAAGATGTGAAGTCAAGAGCACTACAGCACAATATGCACAGATGACAGGCTGCCATACAGGAACTCTCACATTGAGCCAACTTGTTCTTTGGTCAGGAGGGTGCCTGATTTTATTTTTAATTTTTTACTGTTCTGCACACTTCAACTCAGTGTAACACAACAGCAAATCACTGAGCAGCTGAACACTGATGCTTTAAAAGCTTGCTATGTATCCCTTCCCGGAAACATCCTTCATATCTTCTCTATTGGCTCCTGTAGGGAGACATAATGACTCATTTACAGGAAAGAAGCAAAATGCATCTGGAGAAAAATTTAAGTGGCATGCGGTAAAGTTTATGATGCACAAGTGTACAATTTATCAGAAACATCCAACAGTAATGCAAACAAAAGACAACTAAGTGAGGAGAAGGTGAGAAGTAGTAGGGAAGAAAATATAAAGCAGTGCATAAAGGAGACAATGGCAAAGAAAGCGCAGCACTGTGTTTTGGGGGTGGTGAGGCAGCAGGTGATGGCATAGTTGTCTGGATGACCCTACAGAGCTCCCATATGCCGGACAGATGCCATGTTTAGTAAGCAGTGGCCATGGACGGTGGCAGCAGCATTAGAAGACAGTGTCAAGAATAGAGTCTTCAGCAAGCAAGGGTGCTGTGTGTGGGGGTGACAGCTTTTTAGCATCCATTTTACACTTCTGAAAGTGTGCATTATGCAACAATCCAACTATGAAAAACTTTATCTGATAACAGAAAAACATCACGGTAACAACCCGTATTTGATTCCATGTAACTCTACGTTCAGTGAGTCAGAATGTTGTACGGTAGCAATGAAATGCATATTACAGAAAAAAAACAAAAAACATTTACAAATACAGTTTGGATGAAGACTCAGTAGGAGACTTCATATGAAATGTGGTGCTTTTCGTAAAATGAACGACAGGTGGTATAGGTCTGGTGTTTTGGCACAAGTCAGCATGTCTGGCTGGCTGTGAATCTGTCTGGCTGAGTGAGAGTGAGGCCGTGTATTTCCCTGCGCTGGCCAGCAAGCCATGCCCAGGTGGTGTTCTGGTAAGCGTGGTGTGAAAGTGATGGATTTGAGCGAGAGCTAAGATGGCAGCTTCCTGACAGGTTGTGCGCGTCTGGTGCGTAGGTGAGCTGCTGCTTCTTGTTTTATTTTCTTGTACAGAATGCTAAGTGAAACCAGATTTTGGATACCATACATATGAAAAGCAAGTGACTAATCAGTACTGGGTGCGCTCTGTTGGACTTCACTAGCGACAGAGCATGTCAGGTAACGTAAAAACCCACCAGGTGATGAAGTGAAGGGTGAGGTTTAATCTCAACACATTAAACGCTTCCTATTAAGAGCAATAACGGTCACACTATAAGAGTCAGATTAAACGAATCAAAAACACAAAATCTGCCACAAAATGTGGTTTTCTCAGTTTCTTTGTTGGTGCGTAGCTGTAACTAACTTTACTCTTTTATTCCCCTTTTTACACTGCTCTTGATTCCTTATTATATGTAGTTCTGGTCTCCTTCTGCCTGCCATGACAGTCTTCCTCAGTGATCACTCAAATCTTAAATCTGCACAAGACAGGTTGTTGTCAGAACATTTGAGAAAACACAGCTTTTAGGTCTGTAACTCACATTGTTTTAAACGCAGGGTACTAGTTCTAAGAGATCTTTCTTATTCAACATGCCACTGTATGAATACTGCATGGAAAGTAAAGCGGAGGCCAGACTTTATAAGTGCTTTGATAGGGAAACACTTGTCACAGAAGCACCACAGCTAAGCAGGAGAGAATGCTTACATAGTTCTTTAATGTGTGAGATGGAGAAAAGGGAATGTGTTTGTGTAAATATAAGACAAATAGGCTGAAAGCGGTTTATTTTTCTACTTTTTAGGCATAATACCTTTACATTTACAAGTGACTGTCATTAATATATATATATATATTTAAACAATGCTGTTTTGGTTTAGCTACATTTTAAATCTACGTGGATTGTACTAGCAGACTGGGACCATTTGTATGTTACATGAAAGTCACTATCATAGGGCGTACTGGGTATACTGGGATTTGTGCATACTGCTCCCCGCAGCATGACTGTCAGAAGAGATTAGTCCCCTTTGTGGGAATGTGGTGTGACAAACCCAGCAGCAGGGGTTCGTGGAGAAACACTGCAGGCCACATGTAAAAACACACATGTGTGTTCAGAGAAAGCAAGGTCTAACAACATTAATAACATTCACGATTGCAATGCAGTGGGTAAAGAAAACGGGTGTACAAATGCAGAGTGAAAATTAAACACACTGGTGAAACAAAGTAGAAACTGGTACGTGAAGTAGAACTTAACTTTTCGGATGTCCATCCTCAAGGTGTGTGGTACAGAGGGGTTGTGTGTAATTGTCTGACTGTACGTGAACATCAGCAGAGGATGGAATGGCATTTGGGAAGTGGCGCGTGTCAGCTAGGACATGTCAAAGGGGCCCTCAGAGCAGTGGCAGCAGGGAAGGCAATTGGCTGTGCAAGTGAGTGTGAGTGTGTGTGTGTGTGTGTGTGTGTGTGTGTGTGCAGTCAATACTAGGGAAGCAGAAAATGTCCATTAAAAGGCCCCATCTCTAACTGTACTTGTAAATTAGGTATTGAGCCATTGGTGGGGAGCAGTCATGCTGTCACACACCCATGAAACTCAGATGGTATGTGTGTGTATGTGTGCGCGTGCCTTGCTATGTGTCCTGTGGTGTTTTGAGGTGGGAGGTTCTTGATGGACTGTGACAGGCAGTGGGCTTGAACAGGGAGGGCAGAGGCCTGAAAGTCACTCTTGGTGGTCTGTGTGACATTTATGGATGATGCATTTAAGGATATTTGGGTTCATGTGAGGAAATTGGAACCTGATGTACAGAAGCTGGATGCATAAAATGCGTATGGGCTCTGCTGTGGCCTCTTTTAGGTAGCTTTTCTTAGACATTTAATTTTTTTGTTTCCCTCTTCATTTGAACATAATACCTTAAAAATGAGTCCAAGTGCTGAGAAAGAAAGCATACAGGGGCCATATTCTCACTCTCTCCTTGTGGACAGCCCTTAAGTGACAAGAAGAGAGTGCTATGATATGAAACACTGTTTACCCACGAGGCCTCATTTTGCTACAGTGAACCTACTCAACAGAAACTCAATATTCCCATGAGACACATCATCAGTGTCCAAACCCATGGCTCAACAGTATACCAGCAGAAGACTACATCACATGACCACCTTTTGTGTATCTAACAGCACAATGGCACATGGGTAAATGAAAGAAGTCATCCCCAGGGATATCTCGCATGTAAGCTCCCTTCCTTATTTCCTGTATAGAATCCACACATGCAGCTGCTGTGCTTCTTTCTCAGTATGCCATTTTATCTTCACTGATGATTTCAACTCTCATTGATGCAATTACTCTGCAATAGGACTGGTGCGCTTTTAACTACACTGGGGATCTGAGAATGAGCAGTAAGCAAACTACACTACCCATGAGGCAGTTTAAGTAAAAAGGGCAAAAATGCATAACATAAGACTTGCTTCTAAAAGGCTGCCCTTCTGGCTCTTTAATGCTATGCAGAACTTAAAAGACTTGAGCTGAGCATTCATACATAAAAAGCAAGGCCTCAGTCTAAATACAGATACAATACAGGGACAAAGGATAAAAGGAAAAACGAAAACTACATTCCTCAGGAGGCTGCTGGGTAATTAAAGATTCCAGGACTCTCATCTGCAGCTTTAGCTCTTAGGGAACCACAGCACAGCTGTTTCCCCATAGCCTGCCTTCTGCTGACACACATAGCACAGTCACATTATAACAAAGATTAGGAGAATGTCTTCACAAACCTTTCGTCCTTAAGTGTGGGAATTCTATTTCTACATCTCCCCAGTAAAGCCCACCATCAACTAAGCCATGTTCGACAGCACACTGTATTGCTGGTGGTGATTGATAATAATTGGGGTGGTGAGGGAAAGACAGACACTTTCACATTTCTAATTGACTCGCAATTAGCAAACTGGCGGTTATTACCTTGTAATGCTAATGAAGTTAGGGGGCTAGTACTTCTGTCAGTTAGCGGAGGTGACTGGCCGAGACGGTTAGCACCCAGTGGCCTGATCTGGTTTGAATCAGTCATGCTGACACTGCTGACAGAAAACACTAGTAAAATGCAGCAGAGCACAAAAGATGGTGCTTCTAACACATAGCCATCTTCCAATTGAGCTGTCATGACAGACCCGTTACGGCTACATCTGCTACAAAAAATAAATAAATGAATGAATAATAATAAGTTCTGGGTATGATTTTCTGCTCATCCTTTTGAGTCCTCTAACATCCTTATTTACTTTTTACATAGCCTACTGTCATGTATATATAATAATAATGTATAATATAATGTATTTTTTATTTTACCCTGCCTTAAAATTGTACTTTTAATCAATGTGAAGCACTTTGGGCTACAGTGTTTGTATGAAAGGTGCTATACAAATAGAGATTATTATTATTATTACTGTACATACACACACTTCATGTTCCTCTACTGTATGTTATCACTTAAAATTATAAAAGAGAAACATTACTGTCAACTCAGTATGGGTTCACAGGGCAGAATTGGCTGATGCGAGTTGCAAATTATCACAGATAATGGCGTTTTAAATCACAGGTCATTAAGAGGCCACTACCAGGCATGATCTGAGCACCTCGCCAGTTTAATTCCTTAGGATTACTTTTCATCATGACTTACAGTACCACTGAAATAAAAGGATAATTAATAAATGAAAAGCAAATGTCCTGCTGCCTCACTCATTCACTGAGCACAGATAATCTGAAAAGCAAAGGTTACACAAACAAGAACCAGAGTATGTATACATGAGAAAAAGATTGATGATGAGGTACTGTGGATAGGGCAAGGTATGCAGAAGAAAAATAAAGAGTCAAGATTGAAGAGGAAACAGGAAGGAAAAAGGAACCAAGACCAATGCCTAATACAGTGGAATATTAGTGAGCAATGGTGACAATCACACCAATGATACTGTTGACACTTCTTAATCCAGCAGCCCACCCAAACAGAGCAATCATTATTACTGAGTTTTTCCTGACAGCCCATTTATGATGAGGACAGATAATCAGTTTATAGCTGCTCAACTATTTGGGCTAAAGCCTACGGCACTAAGTCACACAGGATAATACAAAAACCCCCACACCTACATATCATCCACTAGTGAATATGGTACAATTTCCACACTGATTTTTGCTGGTTCTCAAGCATCCTTAAAGCTCTGTATCTGGATTTGACCATTGGGCAAAACAAAACAAACTATTATATAAAATATTACACTCACCAAATTACAAGCCCTTAAAAACTGCAGGTACTATATTTCATTAAAGTACATAATACTCTTTATATACTGTATACATACACAATTATATCACTCTGATAAATGCGTCATAAACAACACATGTGGCAAAGGACTACACATGAAATGCCAGATGTACAACAGATTAAACTTTATATTGCAACATTAAAGAAGATTGTGTACAGATGACGCATATGTACGGTATGTGTAATGGATATTAACAGCAAGAAAAATATCTGGGTGTTTACAAATTATGCTCTATTTTTTTGTTTATTCCAGACTGCAGGATGAAATGTAGGCTTCTAGTTTAATCCCGTGCTTTATCATCTATCTCCACACCTCTGGGTCACAGTTTCTGTCACTATGTACAGTATATCAATCACAGTTTAGCTTACTATTTTTCCCCACTCTCTCACTCACTCACCTCCTACCTCCTCTGTTATCGGCTTTTTATGTATTCCACTTCCCTTCAATCAGATAACAGCAGCTGGCATGCACATAGTTGTTGTTTTTTTTTTTTAGCCTACACTTCCACAAATGGCTGTTTATCCTCTGCCATGATACTTCTGTATGGTTGCAACAATAGCCATCCATATGGTGTGCTTAGTAAGTATCCACAAGGCTTTAGGCAGAAATGCACATGAACAAAGGACTAAAACCCCAAATGGGTGAATATCCCTCTCTTGGGCCAATGCCATTCTCAAAGACTGGTGTTAACCTTCAGTGCACTTATGACTGACTATTGACAGTGACTGAAGTGCCAGCGAACATTACAGCCCATCTGTTATGCAATGCTTAGCACTAGAGTACAGATTACAATGACCATGTTCCAATCCCCTGGAATGGATAATGAATAAAGAATAGAGCCAAACCGAAACAGATAGGAAGGACAAAAGTCACTTTTACAAGATGGCAGATAGTCTGGATGAATGAAAGGGAAGAGAGAGAGAATGGCGTGAGTGGGCAAAGAAAGTGAGCTTGGATACTACAATATCAAAAGCTCTAAGGCAGAGTTTGTATAAAAGAGGAAAAGACTGGGAGCGCAGACTCAGAGGTCAAGAAAAGGTATCTTAGGACACTGTTGCCCCTACAAGATATATTCTCTCTTGTTGCATCAGTGGTAGCTACAGTAAGCTTCATGAATTACAGAGCAAAAAAGTACCTTGCAAAAAAATTATTCAGTTCAGCCATAAAACATCAGATAACAGATTCACACACCTTCAAATCACAAAAAAATGTCACTTCCATAAACTATTGACTGTGTGCTATTTGTTTCTAAATGAACCTTTTCAGCAGAACAGGAGGTCATCTTTGAGAAGTAATTAATTAATGCTAAATGGTAGCTTATCGACAGTAAAACAGTGAAATCCATCAACCATTGCTTAACATAGTCATTATGAGATGGTCTTGTTACTGCAAAGTATTAACCATAACTACATTTGAAAGTCCTTCAGGAAAAAAAGGATCAAAAATAGAGAAGCTTTTTCAGTGTGGTTTTGACAGATGAGTTGTTCTAACTACATCTGTCAAAGTCAGAACAAGGCACACATCTAAGATTTTGAAGATAGAATAGAATACTACATTTTCAAGTGTAACAACAGCTTCTGAACAGTTACCAGTCCCCAGCTCCTGCAGAGTCCTAGTGACTTGGTTCCACTACTGTATACAAGTGTTTTCACTGAATCACATGCTCGTCTACTAAGTCCAGAGGTTCCAAATGTGGCCTAATTATACTTCATCATGCTATAAGAAAATAGATCACATATAAGATGCGATTCCTCTGAGCTTCAGAGCCAACTTAATGAGTTCAATTACCAAAATAAAATGCTTTAAGGCTCATTCGAACGCTCACTTGTCTGCACGTCAACATCACTGCTGCTCGTTAAGCCTTTTCCTGATCAAAATGTATGTTTGTAGCCAGCAAGGAAGAGGCAAATGCTAGAGATGCAACAGTAGAATACTAAAGAGAAAGCATTTGATCCAGCAAAACCTAAATCTGTGCAGTCCATAAGCCTATTAGTCGTATGGCTGGGAGGTTTTAATCACTGTCCTTCTTCTATAGGGTCCATTACCCTGAGACTGCATTATAGTCCCTGGCTACTCTTTACAGGTCAGAGGTCAAAACACTCACACAATGATGCACAGTGCATTATTGACTGACTGTGAGGTGAGAAGTGCTTTTATTGGTGGTGAACAAAAATGAATTAGTGCTTACTTCTCCATGGCCAAGTGAGTAATGTGTACAGATGCGTACAAATGTATTCTCCGGACCAGTCTATAATTTACGTGAATGTACATTTTGATTTGTGTATGAACAATTACATTGTTGAATATTTCCCCCATTTTTTAGTGCATTTATATTTTTAAATAAATGGCAGAATGACTAATAGATGGGTGTGTAGTCGCAGTAATTGCAGCAGGGATAAATATCCTCCATTTTTCTTTATCTTCCATGTACAGAGCGGCATCGAGTCTGCTGGGTGAATTAGCATAATGAGAGTAGAAGCAAATGAGCGATGCTTCATGGTTTGACAAAATGGCCACCATTTGTGGGGAATTGTGGGTGGGTGGGGATTCATATTGTGTGTGTCGGCGATTGACAAGAAGGCAGACATTGTACCAAATAAAATTTCCTTCAAGCGTTTAGTGCAATTCTATCTTGAATGTGTCGAAATATTGAGGCAAAAGCAAATAAGATGAAAAGGAGGCTGACCAGTGATACAGTGACACTGCTGTATTCACCATCCTTTCCACCCCATTCCTTCACTTACCATCTTCTGCAGGTGCTTCTCCTTGCGAACGTCCACCATGACCAAGCCCTCTTTGACCAGGCCAAGACCCACATCCTCCTTGGTGTCGGCAAACTGTATCGTGACATGTGGGCAGGAAGCACCCGAATACTCCACGTTTAACAGGCACTGGGTGTTATGGATGTCCCGCACAATGCAGTCCACCACGTCAGCACGGGCATCCTCCTATAGAAAGAGAAGAAAGACAGAAGAGGCGATAACAGAAGAAGAGAAGCAGGAATGATTAAACATATTTGCATACAAACAGTGACATAACCACCTTACATATGCATAACCCTGTCAGCCATTTGAATTTGGTCAAAGCAAGTCCACGTAAATACAAACTGTTACAAAAGCTGCCAAAAACATGTCTACATACAGGCTCAGTAATGTGGTCTGTCATGCACTCAGAAATCTGCCAGTTGTGAAACAACAAAGCGTCAGCTCCAACACTTGAGGAGATTCTAGTTTGGCTGAACTATGTAATGGTTTCACTCTCACCCACTCTTCTCCTCCTCCTCCTGTCCCTTTCTTCTCATTCTGCAGTTAGTTACCTCACCCTGTGTTATTTGTAACCTTTTGTATTGTGAAAGGCCAGCATTTGATTGAACACAGTGCAGAAGAAGGTGAAGCGGTTGCAATGCTGTTCTGACCTCAAATCCTCTAGCAGTCAGGGTAAGAAAAAGGAAAAATAAGGATGCTGCACCTTCAAAGGCAGTCAGACACTTTAAACAAAAATCAGTCCCTGGCCATCATCCATCCCTCACTTACACCATCCATCTCTTCTCTTCCCTTCTTCTCGCCCTGGTCTTGTCTCCATGGCAACCCCCTTCGAGCTAGCTGCCCTTGGGTATGTACGTGTCTGGTGTATATGTGTGAGCATGTGTGGGCAGGGAAGCTTGTTCAAGGCACAAAACTAAGGGTCTTTTTCGTCCCTGCTCCCCCTCTGGTTAACTTGTCAGTGGTGCTGCAGGGGTGCTTGAGGCAAGACAGACAGAGAAAGACAGCCAACAAAGGAGATGAGTGAGGAGAAATGCATGAAGACAGTACTATAGAGCGTGCATATGTTAAAAGTCATGAAGAGCACCTTGTAATAACTCACTGTTGCTGAAAAAAAATGAGGAAAACAGGCAGAGATAAGTGTCAAAAGTCTAAATTAACTGTTACATGTGAATTGAGTCTTTCCATCAATATATTTTGATGTTTGTTTTTTGCATACTTTTTCAGACAAGTAGGAACACAAAACATCTCCAACTCGACGTACCTTACTTTTAGGATATTTTAAACTGTTTTTCTTTTTGTGTAACTAAATGACGTCCTTCATAAAGATTATGTCTGAAAAAGTCCATATTGACAAAACTGTAGGGCCAGGTGTACCAGAAAATATCTAAGGCGAAGAATGCAATATTTTTGTAAAACCTTTCAAAATATGAACCTATTTCATTCCAAATTGGAATCTTGCAGGATGTGTCAGTAGATGCATTGTGTGACAGATATATTTTTATACATCTCCAAAAGTACACATTTTACTAGGCCCTGCATATTACAAAACACATGAAGATTTGTTGATTTCACTAATGTGACTGTTCCCTAATACCTGACTACACTTGCCAAGTTTAACTGTCCTCCCAGAAAAAAAAGATCTATTATGTTATTATTATTATTATTATTGCAAAGGAATAGTCACTGTGTCATATAGTGTAATTGTTATGTGGCAATCAAATTAGAGTGATGATATGAGTTTTTTTGACATTTAATACTCATCTGCTTCTGAACCACTGGCCTGATCAACACAAAAATTGGTATGGAAAAAACCTGACACTGACCTCGGTTCAATTTATGAAGGAAAAGTTGCTATTTCAAAAACCATGGCTACCACATGCATGTTTAACCCAATTTTTTTTATTTATGACAGATATACTTAAAAATCTTCATAATTACCTTTTATTGCATGAAATTAAAGACCTGCAGGCAATTAGGCTACTTCAGCTTGGACCCCATAATTGCTGCTTGCAGCTATATTTTTCTGCAGATGTGTTACAAATCCGGAGCAGAAAGTCACCTTATGTAAGTATAGGAGGTGCTTTGCCCAGCTCTGTAGAAATCATGCATTGTAGCAGTACCCCCAGTGGGGTGTAGCTGAGCTAAATGACTACAGACGGAGCAGCTGCTTGTGCGTCTACAGAATAGACCTCCAGCAGTTTGCATGTACAGAACACATTGGAGTGGATGATGCCATCGTTCACATTCTACATCAAGCCTACTCTCATCTCCATGATCATTTTAGAGTTACAGAAGGATTCTATTCTTTGAAATTTCAACTGCATTTAAAACCACAGAACCTTTCACACTATCAGAGAGGGCCAGTGAGATGAGAGTGGACCCTGCCTTTGCTTTCCTGGATCACAGACTACCTGACAAAATGTATAAGGGTTAGAGGATCTGGGCTAACAGTGAGTAGTACTTGGCCTCCACAGTGTGGAAGATCCATGTTCTTAGATGTTTGCACTAAGATGCTGCACATGTCCTTTTTAATGCAGGAGTCTGCTGGGGCAGCAGCATGAAACAACATCACAAGATAGATGGCCAAATTAGTGGAAAGAGCTGGCTCAGTTAATGGAAGGAGGATCACCTCACTGTGTTGCAGGACTGGACAGCATAGATGATCCTTTGTCCACACTGCCATTAGACTTTACAACATCTTAGTTATTCACAGAAACTGGATGCTTTAACTTGACCTCATAAATATGCATGTTAATAAATAATTGTCCTCTTATCTCTTAGGAAGGGAAGGAGTATCGTTTTTGGTTTGGTTTGTTGCTTTGTTAACACTAGTTGCAAAACTCTTGGTTGAATTCATACCAAATTGGGTTTATGAATTTTCGCCCTTCATTTACTTATAACAGGCCAAATTTGAAATGTCTATGGCAGCAAAATTATTGGTTGGACTCCAAATTGGGGTTATATTCCATGTTTTATTGGCTTGACTTGGCTCAGCCTTTTTGAGTTTCCACTACAAAAATGGACCTGGAATTGGGCACTCTGTACTACGTTTTTGGCATCACCTCTACCAAGGTTCCAAGCAATACTAAAACATAAAGTATTAACATTGCAGACACTGATTGGACAGACAGTTGCCCCTGTGACCTGTCGATTTACAGAAAACAGATGCAGAATTTGACAGTAAATATATCAGTATATTAATCCATATGATGACAGCCACACCATGGTTGGTCCAGGAGAGTCAGTCTTTAGTGACCGACACAAACTCAGAAGAAATAACATGAAACAAGTGAGTTTATTAGCAACTCTCTGAGCAGATGACGTGGAAGTAATGTGCTACACTGCTATGACATCCAGGTACTGTAAAGTCAGTACTATCCTGCAATGGAAACACCACAGGAATACAGAGTTGAGTCAAGTTGAGCTGTTCCCATGTGGTGGAAATGTGGTGGTGAACAGTACCAGTGATACAGAATAGATGTCATTATATTCTGGGAAAAGCAGATCAATGCTAAAATGGTTAAAGAATTTTTTTTATTATTATTTTCTTCTCCATTTTACATACAATGGGAGGAATGTCAACTGTCTATAAAAAATATTCATTTTGTTTCAATTTACTTCAAACTTGGAGGCAAATGATAGGGTGACGTCAGCACATACAAAGACATGACATCAACTCCACATCAAGGGGTGGAGTTTGTTGAGTCTGGCACCACTTACAGGTGTTACATATCTACACATTTTACTCTGATGATGATGGAGCTAAAGTATTTAGAGTTCTTCATACCTGCACTGTGTTTCCCATGTTGTCAAGTTAAAATTCCATTTTTCAGAACACACTATTCTTCTAACAAGACAGCTGAATAGCTTATGAAATTGTACTGGAAAGCAGTGAGATTTCATCCCCCAGCAGATTTTTTTTTTTTTTTCCCATCTTCAGAACTTGTGAAGACAGACATTTTTCCAGGGCATCAGGTGGAGGATTGAGAGACGAAGGCAACAACCGTTCCAACGTGCAGCAGCAAAGGTGAAGCACAAGTGGGGCACTGCGCTGTCAGCATGAGTGACAGAGTAAAAAGCTTCAGATAAAGCACACGCATGAGAGGAAAACTAAGAAAATGTAGAAAGAACAGAAAAAGGCTTGGACAGACTCAGAGTGACACAGAAAGAGAACGAGATGTAGAGGTGCAAGGTGCGTGTCAGCTTCCAACATGTGGTAAAAGCCTTGTGTGTGTGGTTTGAAGTGTCTGGGGGCTGTAAAGTGTAGGTGATGCCTGTGTCCCCTGGGCTGGACCAACAGATGGGCCACTTCATCCTTCAGGAGACACTGACTCATGAGACAGGTGACAGAGGCAGCATGCAGGCCCTACCAGCTCACACACATGGATATGTCTTCAAACACAACCTCACATCTACACACACACACACACACACACACACACACACACACACACACACACACACACACACACAACTTTTACTGAGCCACTGAACTGAGAAAAGCTTTGATATTCATCCAATGAGAGGCTAGTCAGTCCAAATTATATTGGAAAAATAAGAAAATTATTATGTATTACAGCCTTTTTAAAAAAAATTAAATTCTAAATATAAGCCACAACAAAATGTAATGGAAATGAATATCCTGTGCTCTACTGAACACTAACCCATCCATACTTCCTTCTATGCACATCAACAGGAAGTACGGGTCCTGCAAATGTCCTTGTCCTTCACTGCCAATAAAAAAGTGGATTAAATTAGGGATACATGGACTGTGGAAATTCTGCACTGTTCCTTTTCTATATATAAAAATACAAAATAATATATAGAAATAAAACATTGGTTGTTACCATCATGTTTGCCAAGATCCACTATCAACAACAAAGCTGCTATCAACTAATATAGAAGTCTATCCCTACTTTAAATCACGATTTTTTTTTTTTGTACATTGTAAGACCTTTTAATGAATACCAGCACCAAACTATATGTCCCAAAATAACCATTAAGGCAAATTAACACCTCTTTAAAACAGGGAGGATTTATTGTAGGGTTGCTTTTGTGTTACTGTGGAGTAAAACCCCTTCAACCTAGATAAACAAATTAAAGGAACAGTACGCATGTAAAGAAAAAAAGGAACCATAATCTATAATTAATTTAGAACATATGACATTATAAAAACATGCTGAGTATGTCTGCCTAGCCTAAGTGGAACAAATACACTTTGACAATCTCTGATACATGCACAAGGAAGCAATTACAGATGAGGTTAATACTACGCTGGTCTACACATACCCAAGGAAAACATGCTCCAATCTGCACAAGCCATTTTAGATGCAGCTGGCTCAGTATGCTACCAATGAGTTGACTTCCTGTCACGCAAAAAAACATAGCCACTCACACATGCAAAAATAAGTATGCACACAAGTGGTCACTGGGGTTAAGTAAACGCACTCGATGTAAACAAGAAGATTAGTGCTGCAAGAAAAACAGTGACTGCTGCTAGGCAATCTGGTGAACATTTAAGTGAAACGTATATTCACTAACTGAATTTTTCCATATAGGATGTGCATGTGTCAAAGTTAGAGACGTAATTTTAATGTCAGAGTATCTCAGTGTCTGTTAATTATTTTCCAGTTTTTGCTATACTTACTATAGGTCATTGTGTGACAATTTTACACAAACTCAACCATGTCTGTCAGTAACAAAGTCTGTGCCCACTCCCAATTCACCCCTCCCCCCTACCCTTTGGTCCTTGCCCCTTGAAACAGAGCTGCAATGTGCAGTCGTTGAAACATCCCTCGATGAACTGGAACAAGGTTTCAAGACTGTTACATGATCAGCAGTCATCAATGTCACTATTAACAATTGTGAAAACGTTGTGCCTGAGAGTATACATCATAATTTCAATAGCTATATTGACCTCTGTTCCATGGGCTTTGGTCATCTTTTTGTGTTTATCAACTATAAACTGCAGAAACGCAGACTATACACAAGCATGGTCGATAAAATGATGAAGTTGTTTGTGAAGAAAATGTATACACTTGTGTCATTTGTGTGTGCTTACCCACATCTTGCCAAAGATTTGAACAGATTTATGGGGAATTTTTCCTGCCCCTGTGTTCGTAGAGTGGTTCTAGAAAATATTCATTGCAAGGGCTATAAAGCCTTCTGCCTTAGCCCTTCCCCTTTATCTAATGGAGAATAGGGACAACACTATTCCTTCATATGTGTGTGTGCAAAGTTAAGGGGTCGTGGGAAGGGCCAAGGGGTGAATTGGGATTCAACCAGTGTAAATGTAATGGTGGGATCATCTGGCCCTACCTTTGCCTCTGGGGGTAGCAACAGAGTGACGGTGACAAAGGTGGAATTATGATTCCAGAAGGCTATGTAAAAAGAACACCTCTCGTTCCACAACCAAGGTATAACGTCTGTCTCTTTGATTCTGTGTAAGAGTCCAGCTTGTCTCACCTCTGTTACTCCTTTGGCTTGGCTGTGGAAATTGGTCAATGGCTGACCTTTTTTCCGGGATCTCTGTGTACAACAGTCTTATCACCTTGCAATGGGAGTCAAATAGGTTTTATGTGTTGCCAGAGAAAGCCAGCTTTCTGAAGCTGGAACCAACTGAAAAAGTTTCTGAGTTAATGTTTAAGCTTTCAGCTGTGACATATCTCCTCTCTGTGTGTGTCTGTCCGTGCACTTACATCCTGTGGGACCTGGATGAAGGCGAAGGCATACTCGGTGGCCTGTGCTGGCAGAGTCCTGGTGCTGAAGGCAGGGGGTATGGCAGCCAGACGGGTGGAAGACACAACTTCTCTCTGAGGGAAAGACAGAAATCAGTGCTAAGATTGCATATTTTTCAAGACAGATGCCGAGATGTTAAACTACACAAAAACCTTTAAATATTTGTTATGCTGCTAAAGTTGCACAAGTTATGACATAACGCAAAACTAATATGAAGTACAGTAACTTATGTGAAATTGAAAATTGTTGACAGGAAGTTCACGTCTTTAAAATAACGTCATATATATTTACAAGTGAATTGCATGATAATAGCGTAATTGTACTTCTAACAAAGCCAATCACATACCAAGGAGAACGTCAAATTAATATTTTATGTTGACTTTTCAACATTGTTTGGCTGCTACCTTGGGCCAGATCTCCCTCGCAAAAGAGACTTCTGAGACTTAAAGTCATTTCCTAAATAAAAGTGATTTTTATTAAAAAAAATGTTTTAATTTTTTTCCTATTTTAAATCAGTGCTGTTGTGCATATGTCAATTTAATGGTGATAGTTTACAACTGTGAAAGGCCAGATGCCATTTTGTAGCTTAAAGGCTTCATGCTTGTATATGTCACCTTAAAATCATTTCACAGCTGTTTGTACAGCAGTACTGAGGCCGCTTTCAGTGGGCTCCATCTGCTCTCTGGCTCAGCTAAAAGCTAAGAGTAAAGACGACAATAGACATCAAGTTGATGTCAGATTAGAAAACACAGCAAGATGACTAAAATGACAAAAGCAGTGCCGTGCAGTGATGTCACCACTGTGCATCTAAATATGATTAAGGGTTCCTGATGCAACATATTCCAGTAAAATTTAGAAGTATGAATTCAATAAAACACAGCTGGTGTTGCATTTATTTTATGTATAGTTATATACTACAGTTAGAATCAGGCATCTGATGACTGATGGTGCTCAAGGGCCCATAGGAGAGTTAAACTTAATAGCTCAGAAGATTTTACTCTCAATTTTTATGTCAAAGCCATCTGCAAATAGGATTGCACATTAATCTTGCATTTGATTAAGTGAAATATAATGAAATATATATTGAAATTTAGAGGCTGGCATAAGCAATGACCACTGATCACTAGGCTAATCAAGGGAAAAAGTCAGACAAATATGCCATTAGAAGTGGGAAGTTAATTTAATGACCCCAATATCTTGGGTTAATGTGTTCATTGGACTGTACAGTCTAGACAGAATACCTAGAACATTTATTAGGCATTAGAACATTAAGATTTATTGATGCCATATTAGATTTGCACAGCACTGTAAACGTGGCCTTTAAAAATGAAGGACAAGTGTCCTGCTGTGTTTACTAATGATTGCATATGTGCTGACCAGTCAGTCACATCAGACACAGTATCACCAACTAATAACCACAGCATTAACTAAGGGCAAAATGACTCAACCTGAAATGACACAACTATCACTATATGGGTTGAGGTAGATATCCGCTCCGTTTTTTTGTGTGCCAGGTCGGCCTTAGAGAATCACACTTTCAGCAACATGCCAGAACGCATCGTGTCTGCCAGCAAAAACCTGAGCCGTCCCCACTTTAAGGTCAGTCACACACAGTGCCGCTCCACTGCATCATGGGAAATTTCCCGCAGGCTGGGGGTTGGCTGCATGAACCATTTCGTGACGCAAGAATGTGTAGGCACGTGGGTAGAAACCACACAATGATGCACTCAAGGATGTAGTGCCTTCGTCATCAGAGAATTGAAAAAGAGACTCACAAAGAAGGGGAGTTCTGCTTTTATCATTACTATGAAAAAGGATAAAATGATACACAGTTGCACTCTTAGCTTCAATCATAAACAATAAAGGGACAACCAACATACTGACGTATTTGTCCCAAAAACTTCAATTGAAGGATACATAAAGACAGTTGAGTCACTTTGAACAAGAAAATAAGCAAACAATGCAGATGCAAGAAATATATATATATATATATATATATATAGGAGGGCTTCTAATACTGGAGTGTTTTGAGATACAGACATAAAACAATTTCCCAGTGATAGCAATGCAAACTTACTGAATGTTACTGCCACACTCAAATGTATGGTCAGAAGTCAACTCACATTGCCATAGTCGATGTAGAAGACATGAACCTTTGCCGGTGACTCAACTTTCTCCACTCTGGCTCTGTACCTGCAGCAGAAAAAGAATAATTGAGAGAGAGAGAGGGGAAAAGAGAGACAATAGAGCAGTGGGAAACAGAGATGAAGGAGAGGACACAAGAGGAAAAGGAGATGAGTAAATGATTCCATGCTTATTTCCCTGGGGAGGAGGTGTTGGAGGAACTGTCTGTTGTGATCGGGGGAAGAGCAACATGAGAGGATGAACAGGCTGGGGGAGTAAGTGGGGACACAGAATCTATCAGGACATACTGTAGGCAGGGATGTGGAAATTGCAGAGAGGCCTCCTTGCAATAAAAGACAGAAATTTAAACCCATTCTCCCCTACAGCAATTAACTTTGGTTTATTATTAATAATGGCAAAAAGTAGTAGTTTTACTCTGTATGGTAACCATTTTGCTCCACAGTTATCAAAAGTGATTTACGTGAAGATATGCATTTTAGGAGACATATAAATGAATGACATTTAAAAAATAAAAGGCCACAGGCTGAAAATTGTTATGATGTTGATATAGATTTTTCTAAAGCAGATGCAGAATTTTTTTTAAATTAAAAAATGTGGTCAGCCAATGACCGATATCTTCACCGGGATATTTGAGGTTGCCCTTCAAGGCCGATTTTTCTAATTTTTTTTACAGCACATTGACCATAAAACACAATTCAACCACCCAGATTAAGATTTTTTATGCAGCAATATGAATTAAATTATTTGCTACTACATTTTTACTACTGATCAAATATCCACTATCCAAAAGAAAAAGGCAGGTGGCTGAAATCTAAAAAAAAAATACAAACCAAAAAATCTATGTACACATCAATATATATCAGCTTGATATATTGACTGATAATTTGGGCTACCTCTACAAAATAACCACTTCAACATATGTTTGCAGGTTAGTACTGCTTAAAATAGAGCTAAAAACTGAATAACTGGTTTTGACTGACTGACAAAAATAATTGCAACTGTTCTGATACTGGAAGAACAAAAAAGAAAAATAGATGCATAAACTCAAAGCATTAATGTAGGGTCAAGACCAACTTGACAAAAAGTTTAAAATCCCCAAAATTATATTTGACTTATCACTAAAAAAAGAATAGAAGATGACGTAGGAGCGCATTTTCCCAGCTCAACTCTGAAAGTGGCTCTCCATCTGACCATCACTTGTCTAACTCTGACAAACAAATGAGAGTGGGGAAGACAAATTGGCTGAGAACCAAGGACAGCGGCAGAAAAGCCAAATAATTAGGTCCACATGGGCAAAGACAGAGACAAGAGAACAAAGTTAAAACCGAATACGTGATTAACAGGAAGACATAAAGCACAGCAATAAGAAGAGAGAGAAAGAGAGAGAGAGAAAGAGAGACAGAAAGAGTGAGAGACAAAGTGCGGGTGACTGATGAACAGAGCTTTTTCTATCCTATTCACTTTGACTCTGTGTTCTAACAGGCCTTGAAAGGCGACGAATTTCTAATTAGCCCCCTAATGAAACAAGCCGACATTTCCAAATGCATCATAGAAAAGAATACAAAGATATGGATTCAGAACAATGTGAACATGAACATAATTAGCTTGCTGAATAAAATTAGGCTATAAAAAAAAGAAAGACTCGAAGAAATCTCACACACTGCCACCTGCAAGAGGACCATTATGTTGTTGAAAGCAACAAGAAGATACGAACAATGAGTGAGAGAAATGTGAATGTTAAGAGACAGATTGTATTTTTAAAATACAATTTGACTTGTACTGATGGTAGGCTGCAACAGTGACTCATCCTTTGCCCCAGGGGAAAAGAAGGAAGCAGGTTGAATTGAGGAAAGAGAACAGATCACCTGTGTCAGGGCACCTTTTTTTTTTTTTTTTTTTTAATCAGTTTCACATTCCTTCTATATGAAGTTCATGACATAGTTCAAGTGCCAGTGTGCAAACATTTTCCTCTCTTGATGACAGTGACTTGTATCCATCCCCATGACCATCTGTAAAGTTCTAACATCCAGCGCAGAGACAATATAACGAGGAGTGCGTGTGTTACTGTCAAGATACTGCTGATTTTAAAGGGCCAGAGCAGTGGCAGTAAGCTAATTACACCCTGTGGGTGTCTGCAGTTAACGCATCAGAGGCTTAAATAGAGACAAAGTAAAGATGTAATACTTGAGAGAAAGGCAACATTCTTGAAGGGGAAACAAATCATCCAAATATATAAAGAAAATATAGAGGCAGACATGCACATGCACAAGGAAACGGGTGTAAAAAATGTTACACAGAAGCAATTTTTTTATGACATTGGAGTTAGGTCTAAGATTCTGAATAATGGTTGTTTACTTAACCATTAATAGCATTTGTAAACCTACAAATATTGACACTTTTCAAAATGTACAATACACTTCAGTGTTAATTTTGGCGGCCATTTTCATTTTAGTCTTAGTCTACTCAGTCTAGTCCCATTTTAGCCATTACAAATTATATTAGTTTCACTCAACAAAAACTAAACCAATTTGGAATTTAACTCCTGAATTTCCATCACCTGTCAGACAATGACGGTGACAGGAGTGTGAGTGGTGCTGTCCATGGTGCTGAAAGAGCTTCTACAAAAACAGTGTTTTCCCGAAATGTTTTTTTTTTCTTCATTAGGTTAAAAGAAGGCTCTTCACATACATTTATTTTCACCTATGTTCACATTTTTCCATGTGCAATGAGTTTGCATAAGTGTTAATACACACACATATTCAGTAGATTCAGACTTCTGAGTTTGCTGATGCTGCAGGTGCATGGATCTTAAGCTGATGCTCCAAAATGTGGTTTTGCAGTCTGAGGTACAGTAAGACTGATGAAAGGTTTTACCATTTCCTGTACTGTGTGTCCAGCTGTTCCACAATGTCACTGATTTCTGGCATTAACCCAATTGATTTTGTGTCACTGCTGGCATGACCCTCACAACACCCCCACTTCAAATGGGTTCCCACAACTATGAATGTGTGCATAGCATCAATAAAGGTTTAGGTAATGGTTTTGAAAGTGGGCATGAGTAGAGAAGTCCACAGGAAATGTGGTAATGATCGATTGCTGATTTTGGACATGAAACTACGTTAAGTGTGTTTTTTATTAAGTTAAGCATTTTAGAATGTTCAAGTTTGGGGAATTCTTGGCAACAGGTTTCAGGCCACAAACACCTCTGTCACCCTCAGCAGTTTCCAGAGTACATTCCGTTTTTCACTTCAACAGGACAATATAAAATGCTTGGACAGATCGATTCTTCTCTCATGACCCACACACTTTTTTGTGGATGCTGCTGTGCTGCTCTCATACAGTGGGTCGACTGCAGTGTCCAATGCAAGATCAAAAAAGCCACAAATACTTTCAGTTTTCATTAGCATTATTTGTCTTGTCAAGACAAGAATACACTTATGTCTCGTTACAAAGTCAAAAAGTTATTTTTAGCTCGTCTTTGTCATGAAAAAAACGGTCAATGAAAACATGTCATTGTCAAAAATATTAACACTGGTACACTTACCATTCACCATCAGCAAACTTGGCTATGCAGTTGTCCCCTCGACGTGCAGAGTAGGATCCTTCCACAGGTGGCTGGGTTGCGATCTCTGCTCTCATAGTCTCCATCAGACTCTCTAACTGGCCTCCTGATAGAAGTGATGAAGAGAAAGTTTCTGCATTAAATTAAAGTGTGGTCAGAGCGTCTTTGATGTAACCAACCAAATATTTCATAGGGTTACTCTTTATTCTCTTTTTTTGAACACAGAATTGGTTAAAGGAAAAAAGGACAATTGATCTTATCTATAGACTTATTAGGCCCGAGCACTGACATGCTATGTCAGCAAGTGCCATAAATTATGTAAACAGCCTTTTGAGACACAGGAATACAAAGTGCAGCATAGCTAGATTATGTCACATTAGTATGGTGTTGGTTCATATAAGTTTTGGTTTTTTGTTTTTTTTTTTAATGAGAAATCAAAGTAGTTTAATGTTTTTTTTTTTTAATAAATGGTCACAAACTAAACTTCCATTTTAACTCCAAATAGCCTTTAGACCTCAAACAAAAGAAAAGAAAAAATAAACAAAAAAGAGAATTTTTTTTGGTTTTAGCCCATTAGCACTGCACAACATGTGCTAGTTTGACCCTGAAATACAGCCTTGTATAAAACAAACCAGTTCTTCCAATGGATATATAAAGTCATTACATCATTCACACTACACCAATTATGGCAGGTTAATGGCACAAATGGCTGTTGATACAATGGGAGACATCAGGTAGTGAGGCAGTGCACAGTAGAGGGGTCCAATGACTGCAGTTAAGTGTCAGCCTGATTTGCACCCATCAGTAGCAAGTGTCATCTAAATACTGTAGGAGTGCCACTTCTGTATGCTAGACTCATTTCTGTGATGTGCTGTGTTTATTCATTTTGGCTGCGAATGTTTAGTTTGTTTGACTTATGTCAAAGTAATTACAGCAGTCAGCTTTGCAATGCGCTGCTAAATTTTTAAATTCCATTTCCTCTAAAGTGCTACTACAGTCCAGGTGGATTGTTTAGGTTATAATTACCAGGGTGATAGAAAATGGACATCTACAATTATACACGGGCTGTTCATTAAACTAACAGAAAATGAAGGGTCAAAAATAAAATCAAGCACAATCCACCCTGAATTTAAACTAAGTCAACAAACGCAATGCACTGAATGTTTATGTAAACATAAAGTAAACAAAAATCCTGAACAGCAAACCGAGATGAACCCACTTAACAAAAATCCCTTTAGTCTTAGCAGTGTACTGTTCTGCTGTAGACGGTGCAGAATATTTATCACCATTTCAAAAAATGGAAAAATAAATTGACATGAGGTGGTTATTGAATGCTATGTTGATGTGGGTAAACACATCCGACCTCTCCTTATAATCTGGTTCTTTGTGTAGATGCAAATGTAGTGTGTGCTAAATGAGTAAGTTCTGCTTACAGTACTTTACATGTTACGATCAAACAGCGGCAGTGACAGAGGCCGTCATTGCACCAGAATAGCCTCACCTCTACATACACATATACATTTTACTTATATTTCTATAGAGCCGATATGAAGTGTTATGAACATTAAATATTTGTGTTTATGTGAACAGGAGAGAAGGTAAATAATTATGTTGCTTTTCCAAGGTTATCTGTATGGAGACAGCCAAGCAGCTGCCAACTAACAACAGACAGGAAGCCTTCATTAACATTATGTCAAACTTGTAGAAAAATATCAACAAAGGGGTACAAGGGGATTTAGAGTGTGAAGGTAAAGCTGGAAGCTCAGTTTGATTGCAGAAAGGGTCAGAATACGGGGGTGGGGGTGGGGCTGTCCAAACACCTCATTGGCCACCCACTGCTCCACCAACTGCTGATGAATGCAGCAAAGGGAATAAGAGTATAAATACACACACAAAAACACAGACACAAACCAAACACACTAATCTTCAGCATTTTGTAGAGGAAGCAGTTTTTGGAAAATATCAGAGAAATTTGCTCCCCTCACCTCATATACAGAAACGTAAACCTGCACATGAACACACTCAGACACAAGTGGTGTGGTTGCATCATTATGCTCCAACCTTACCACAGCGTTTTGGTGCAGACTTAGTGGAATGTCACTGTGTTACAGCCGTCACAGTCAGCGAACTCTGTGATTTATTAATCTAATTAAAAAAGTTAGTGTGTGCCTTCCTTCGTTCTGAGTGTGTTAAAGTGTTCATTTTTGTGTGTGTTTTATGCACTTGTACATGTGCTCTCACTTACATATTTATGTGTACTCCTGGGCCATGTTCCACTTTGGCATCACAGGGAACCAAATAAATGACACATGAGCTGTTAGGAGGTTTCTTCCTGGTGTATAAGCTCATGCCTGATACATTAATGGACAGAGCCTTTAAGTCCAACCTATTTAAAATGCTTCCCTCGTGGAAAAAGGCCACAAACTGCAGTTTTTACAAGAAGAGCAGATAAGGTGGAAATCTGTGAGCTCATGAGATCACAAAATTGTTTTTTTTTTTTTTGCAAGTCCCCCCCCCAAAGAAATTCTGATAGCCAATCCACTGCTGTCACATCAAATGGTCTTAGATATTCATCACTCCTGCAATGTAGCAAAGTTGTGTTACTGCTTGTGCTTTTTTTCTGTTATTTAAAGTCTAGGCTTTAGCATGTTTAAAGCATTCATGCCTACATCTAATTGAAAACCTAAACAGACACTAAAAACACTATTTGTTTTGTATGTAGATTGTGAAATAATCTTCAGTAGCCACAAAACAGCCTTTTTTAAATTCAGAAGGGAATGTTTACTGAAGTTATCAGAGACTTAGTTTTAGGTCTTTACAATGTATATGACATGTCTTCCATCTATCCCAAAGGGTTTAAAACTATTTGGAATTAGTCAAACTGGATTGTATATTCTGATAAATCTCCTCTATAGGTGTACTTTATGGTCTGAACATGTGCACTAAACTTTATGTAAGGTCTTGTTGGTCCAGTGTAGTCAAAGGGCAGCAGTGGTAGAGCATAAAGGATCACTGATTTTAACAAGCTGATTTATGATCTGCTGTGACCCATCGACTCTCTTCAATCCCTTCCACATCAAGTCCAATTACACTTCAACAGTAAATCCATGTCTGTCCACACGGACATGAATTGTCACTCGTTTTGTTTTTTTTCCTAGTCAAAAAAAAAATCTGTTGATATTTTCGGTAATTGTGTCTTTTTTAATACAGTTGTCCCTCACTGTGTACTGTGTCCTGATTGGCTAAGGGGCTGTAGACCGTTGTCAATCAATCTCCTCTGTGCTGTGTCTCCTGAACAGTCCACAACACATTCAGCTTGCCATATTTACATAGGCTTGATCGATAGCAGTGTGTTTGCAAGTTTTCTCCCTGACAAAACTCACAATGTCGGTGAAATTGCACCTACAAAAGCACCTGTGGTCGCACCCGAAACACAGAGGAAGATGCCAACCATCGCAGAAGAAGTTGGACTTGTGGACATGCTGAAGGAAGACAGAAGTTAGGTGGTTGTAGGCGTCATTACGGAATAATTAAATATTCGGATTGTTGCATAAAGAAGGAGGAAAATAACACAAGGACGACAGCAGTAATATGTTTTAAATAGGATGCAAAGAGGGTTGTGAATGTCTGTAATAAGATCATCGTAAGAATGGCGTCTGCTTGTGGATCAGCAACCACAGGGGAAAAAAAACAAACATTACGCTGGATACCAACAATGCATGAGTCACTTTTAATAACCTTTAAACAAGAGAGAAATGTGACAAAATGTTAATGCCTGTCTGAGAAAAGAATGTAAAGTGTGTAGTGAGGGTTTTTAAAAAATAAATAAATAAAGCTACTTCACAGGTTTCACTTGTTGTGGGTAATTTTTAGAACATAACCCCCGTGATAAACGAGGGACTATTGGAATAGTACATAGTGAGTATGTATTTACTCCAAATTCAAATTTATGTTGATAAACTCATCAAAAACTATTACGATACTATGTTGATATAATTTATAATAGGTGTTATTCTCATGAAAAAATAGTCTATTCTCTACTTGTCTGCACACATGATTTCACACAGACACCAGATCCCACTCTGCACATATTAGCACCTCTCATTCATTACCTTTATAGAGAACCGCCAATTTTTAATTCACAGAATTCCCTTTCCACATCAGTTTCTGAACCATTTGTGATGTGCACAGATGCAAACTGCAATGTGGGTTTTAGTAAGTATGCTTCATACATTATTATTTTCAGTTGAGATCTACAGATCTTTAGATGCATCTTGGAAAAAGGTGAACTTGCTTCAGGATAATCAATTTATCAAAAATATAAGTGGGTATAAACCCCATTCTGGAAAAGTGCATAGCAAAATCAATGAAATAAATACAGGAAAGGTAGAAATCTGGAACAAAAAAAGCCTTCATTGGCTCCAAGTTACAACAAAAGAGGAAAAAAAAGGTAGTTATGTGAGGTGAGATGAATAGACTTGTTTGTGAGTGCTGTTTTCCACTAAAATCGGATTGAATGTGATCACACATTGGGAAGGAAGTAGAGTTTGGGCACGCAGCATTACAGAGACAGCTTCCTATTTAATGTTGGCTTAAAGACAACTAAATATCTGTGTGCAGAAGGGGTAAACCATGTCGAGCGTGAGTGCTCATTTTGTGTTGAAGGGAGAGCCAAACCAATGATCCAAAAAACAGTGGAACCACTGACTGCGTCTGATGCTGGCCAATTTCTCTGTCTTCATCTCTTTATTCCAATGTCTTTTTTCTCTCTCTTGTTCTGTAATTTGTTTATACACCATTATTGCTGCAGCTGTTTGTAAATCATATATAATTACATTGTGAATGCCCAGTGCAGAGTGAGAGAGCGATTAGGCTTAAAAAGAAGAAAACAATGGAGACGGAAAGGGATAAAGGGGTACTGACGACACTTTTACAGGTTGGTTGTGATCACATTCGATTATACTGTGGTACATGGTGTGCGAGGACAGACAAGGAGGGAAGAAAAGCCAATGAAAACTGTGAATCATGTGCCCTTTTGCTAGGTATACTAAGGCCATCCTAAATTCTATTAAGCGGTTTATGAAAGCCATTAAACCGACGAAGGGTAAATAATCACAATATGACAGAAGCAGAGGCCAAGAAAGCAATGGTTGCTTATGAAAGCATTCTAATTCCCCGGCTTGTAAGAATGAAGTTATTAAGAGACAGGAAAAAGACACCTGCTGGTAAAACAAGCAGCTGGAGAGAATGCATAAAATGTAGACCCCAGTTATTAAAAACAATAAAAACAAAAAAGAAGAGAATGCTGTGATGTCAAACCTTTAGAAATGTGTAACAAATCTACATTATTTTGTAGGATTATACTACTGTACTTGGAGCTTAAAAGTAAACTGCAAAAGTTCTGCTGTAAGCCTCGACAGTCAAAGGCTGTGGACAGTACATCAACCATCTGAGACATTCACAGCCACTGAACAGTGCTTTGTGCTTTTGCTCACCTGTTAGTTTGAAGGGTTAAATATGCATGAAGTTTGGACAGGCTTTATCCTCTGGGGTTGGGGAACGGTTACATTTCAGGACATGCAAACAACACTTCAGACGTAAAAGGCTGCCCTAACAAACAGTGAACCACAGGCTTGGGTGGTCTGCATTTATGTGTGGAGCAAACATTCACCAGTGTTACAAGACCATTGCCTCCTGTGGTCAGTCAACAAAAAGAATTTTAAAAAAAAAGAAAGAAAAACAGTCCCCACCCGAGGATATTTGTACACTTTCTCAAGATACAGTGTGACAAGGTAGGAGCTAAGACAAAAGAAAGGCCATTTACTCTTCTTCTTGAGTGATGCTGAAAGTGGTGTCAGCATCTGCTGAGCGTTGAGGGAGGCCACTATAAAAAAACAAATGATCCCTGTGCTTGACTAATGCTGCTTCACTCCCACTGGAGAGTGATATGCATTGTATCTCATGTGATAACCCCCCACCACCTCCAATTACCCTGTTCCATGCTATCCTTCTCAGCAGTCTGGAGCCTTTTACAGCAAATTACTGTTTCTGTAATTGGAAAAGTCATCACTGAAAAATCTAAAATGGAGCATCTGTGGCTTTCTTTTTGCATCATTCCTCTTTCTGCCACCTGACGAGCCTCATTGACTGAGCCTAATGCCCTGTTTTGATTGTGAAGAGTCCAAATATACACATAGGATGGTTCTGTGAAACATTTAGAAATGTAGGAGAACATAAGCTCGGCCAACTTTGAATAGAACCCCATTTGGACCTGTAAGTGGCTCACCACTGTGAAGAGTGACATTCATCCACTGAGGTTTAGGTAATAGACCTAGACGTTGACATTATGGCAAATCATGTGCACTAGGTCAGAGAAGAATATGGATCAAAATGTTCATTTTCCACTGAAAAGTAAAAGCACTACACATAAAACACACAGGTGAACTGACATTTTAGAAGTCATGTTGTGTATCTAATGCAATAATGAATGCCATGGGAGGGAGGAGATCATCGGGGCAGGGTGTGACCTCTAAA
The DNA here is from genome assembly GCA_020466265.1 of Siphamia tubifer. NCBI lineage: Eukaryota > Metazoa > Chordata > Actinopteri > Kurtiformes > Apogonidae > Siphamia > Siphamia tubifer. Next base: position 31,422,053 of record CM035794.1, on the reverse strand, counting down.
TATTCCATCTGCTACAGTGGCAGGGAGTGGGCAAAGTGAAAACCACTAGCATTTGCCTCTGCTTCTGCTATACCTGTCATTTATTTTTTTCAGCAACTGTGTTCACTGCAAGTACAATGCAACTGACACATTTGACATAAAAACAAAACATGCACCGTAACAGGTAAATTTAAAAAAAAAAAGAGGAAAAGAAAAAAAGGGAAACAGGTACCATTTTACAGCGCCTTGACCCATACAAAATTTATATAAATAAATAATGAATTCAAGTGCAGAAAGCCAGATTTTTTTTGAGGATACATGCAATCATACTGAGTTAAAGTATAGGAATTAAACCCTTCTGTCCTTTGTCGATTTGATGGGGCCATTTTAGTATTAAACATTATCATTGCAATTGTCACACAGTGCTTGGTTGCAATTCATTTCTGTTGAATAAGACAAGACACTTTTGAATAAGACAAAAACCAACCTCCCTAGCTACCTACCTACCTACCACACTGTTAAAGTATCTAATTATCTCACCCCCTGACTGGCCTTGACTTTACTGAACACCAAATAAAAGATAACCTCATCCAAAAGGATAAAAAAGCAGCCTTGCAACAACCATTTCTAAATGTGCACTTGTTTTATTAAGCTCCATTGTATAAAGCAATCATCACTTGTGTACCTTGACATGACATCCAATTAGTGGGCCACTCACGCTGATCAATAGGATATGCTACAGGAATTCTCTTGGCCTCTTAGTGAATTTAACATCCAAAATACCATTGCTACTCTATTCTTTATAATGAAGATGATTTTTAAAAGGGGAGAAATTTTCAGCTGTAAATAATAACCACCTTGCAACAAAACTGAAAAATCACAATGGAAAGCAATGGAAATTAATTTCTAGAGGCCCTGGTTTGAAGTCTAGCCAGAGAGAGCACAGCTCCCTGCCCGTCTTGCTCCATCAGTGGCTCGGTCCAGCATCATTAGGTGATGAACAGCTGCTGTGTGTAAAAGGTAGAAGTGTGAATAATGTGGATGGAGTGGCACCTGGTTGGGGGGGAAACGACTCTACTCATTATGAGTCGGTATGGATGCCAGGAAACAAGTACCAGACAGGATGTACCGCCAACTGCGCTGCAGCTGAGGCTTGGGGTGGGCAGAAAATGTGCTTTTCTGTGGATGATGGTCCTACAGTAGCAGCACAGTCCAATGGAGGTGACACCTGAGTGAAGTCCAAATCAGGACGAGGGCAGAAGCTAGGCAAAGTAATGTTACCTGGGGATACAGTCTGTAGTGCAATACAGGCTACCAGAGCGATCATGTCTAGGATCAAGTAGACATGACAAAGGGTATTGAAACAGAGATATCAAAATAAAACATAAGACATACATATAAGCAGATTAATCTGGTGCTGTGCTGTTCTTTGGATGGAATCTCATATTAAAACACACTGAATGGGAATTTTACACTATCAAGGAGGAAACAATGGTGAGAACATACATTTAAACCCAAAAAGGTGCCCAAAAGAAAACTGAATTTGTCTACTTTAGACAGGATACTCAACTCATTTAAACAAACGTCAGTAGTTTGAGTTTCAGTGAGAAATACATGTGAAGAGAGGCTTTACAGATGACCCAGTTAATGTCTGTCTGCTCACTGATTAACTCCTACACCAACAATACATTTAACCTGAAATATTCTTAAATACGTCTTATAGTAAATATTGATAAATGGGATTAATTTAGATTAACTGCAAACCACAGGTGGTTTTAATTCATTCTTGAGAACCACACTTTTCATATATGATGCAACTCGAATCAAAAATGATCAAAATCCTAAACTGTCTATAATGTTCATATTTCCCATGAATAAAACATCTCATTTAAATGAGGACAAAGGATTTAGGTTTGTAGGTAAAGCAGTGTTCTGTTTTTTTCTTCTTCTTTTTTTTTTCAATTTTGACTTTGATTAAAACAGACTGAAAACTGGTCCATTATTCAGGTAGTAGCCATTGCAGCTACACCTAGAAAAACTTCATGGCTATATTTAGCAATCCTTTAATTATGTCGACTCTCTAGCTTCATGGCAAACCAACAATGTTGTACCGCATAGAGTCATTTCTTCCCCCTCTGCCTGAAGTGGCCTCTGTCTGTTGGTGTCCAAGGTCACTCAGATCTATGCAGGTCCCCCTCTGACAGTAATTACATATAGCCTCCGGAGAGAGCACAACAGACACAAGGAAAACGGGGGGAGATGGTAGTTGGAATGAAAAAAACAACAAAAAAAACCCAACCCCAAAAAAGACCTAACATCATGAACGTATGAAACAATGTGTGTGGGGAGGAAAGTGAAACAATAAGGGATAAATGAATACAACAACAAAGGCCCTAAAATAAACCAAGGATTAACGAGTGCAATCCCTCAAGCTTCTCAGTGACTTTGAAAAAACATTTCTAACATGAAATTAATCGCTTACAGAGCCTGTGTAAAGATATCCATATTATGGAAAAACCCACATTTAAGAGTAATTAAAAAAAAAATAAATTAAATTAATCGGGGCACTTATGAACCCTTGGGAATTTAAGACATTACAAACAACATCTTCCCCACACTCTTAAATATAGATACAGATAAAACCATAAAGAATACTGCACATGCTTGTGTCATGTTCTTTCATTTTAAATGCTGCAGGTAAGCAACTTGTCAAAAATCCTCACATTTCTCTGCTCATTTCTTTCAAGAATATACAATAATATGACATTTAATATAGCACCCTTGTCTTGGGCTTCTTAATACAATATTATCTCATTGTCTAAAATATTTCAAGACCATTTTGTTTTGTTCACCTTGCTTCTGCGGTGCCTAATTTTTCTAAGTGTAATCAATAAAACTCATCTTATCTTATTGAAGAAATGGTTGAAAGAAATTGGAGCTTAACTGCACACAGAAAACTGACATTCCCAGACAGCCTTGGCTGTATTTTAATCAATTCAGTTTCCATAAATACAGCTACCTTTCATTATTACTTTCAGGCCAACAATGAAAAACTGTGGATTATTAAAGTTAAGTAAATGGGTTCACACCTATCTTCATTGCAATATCAAAAAGAAGAGACAAGGCAATATTGCTTTTTTTTTTCTCCTCTCATTCTATGTACCTTCACTGAGTTTTGCTCCAAGCTTCCAGACTGAACATTAGGCAAGGTACGCAACAGGGAAAAGCCAGTAAGTGCACTACACCTCAAGGATGTTCAAGGAGTACTCAGTAAAAGTGTTACTTCCATCTGGCAAATGGAGATCCGACAGTGATGGCCAAAACAGTCTAAATCTGGATGCACATAGGCAGTAAAATTGTAACAAAGGAGGTGGTAATTAGTAAAACAAAGCAGGAAGGTTTTATGTTCTGTACTTTTCCTTCATTGCAAGGAATGCAGAATGTTTCCTTGAGTACTTTGATATTGTTAATGAAATATTACAACAGCCACCACTGAGGTCATCTTTATTACATTGCACTTGGCACTTGGTAATGAGGTTTGGCAGAGTATTGGCATGGGCAGAATCTTGCTCCTATACTAGCTAATATTAGGCTTGTCAACTGGAATCACTGACTTTCAGGAGGAAAAATATAAGTAAGATTTAGAACTGCTTTCAATGATAGTTCTACATTTATTAATTACGCTGATTTTGATAGTAATGCATTTCCAGGGGTATTATGTCATATATTATTACCTCCACCATTATGCAAAAATTCTGAATGGATTTCGATGAAACTGTCAGGAATGATAGATAATTGGTCAAAGACAAACCCATTAGATTTTGAGCAATGAAGGTCAAAGGTCAAGGTCACACTAAAGGTGAAACCTAAAACACATCAGTGGTAATATCTCAGGCGTTTTTTGCATTCACATCGTCTCACCTTCGGACATCAGATGGGTTAACACCACCTATGACTCCTATCATGTCACGTTTTGAAAAATCAAGCCTTGGCAGAGGTGTGCTGTCTCTGACTGCCTTGTATTATTATTATTATTATTATTATTATTATAATCATTTACAACATTGCCAATTTTGAGCAGGGAACAGTGTTAGCATCCAATTAATTAGGTATTGGCTTTTTCATGTTACAAGCCATCATTATTATACTGGCCTTTAATAAAATCTTTATCAATCAACCTTTAATGGGTTGTATAATATAGACCCCTTCATGGACCCCAGTCATGATACTAGCTGGACCAAAACAGAGGGAAGCTACAGATGAACACTGATCACAGTTATCATAAAACCGCAAAACCAAAAAGCTGGAGGCCATTAGATGAAATGATTGGACCAAAACCTTTAACAACTCACCCACAGCACCCACTTCCAATTAGGTATGGTTGACAAGGAATGAATCATCAATTTCAGCCTGGATAACATTATGGATGAGGATAAATTGTGACTGAAAAATGTTAAGTGAATCTTTATTTTGGCGATTATTGTTACGTCTAACTGCTAGCTAACAGAAGTTAAATGCTATGTTAGCCACCGCAGTTGTTCCGCTAACTTCTTGTCCATCCAGTAAATGATTGTATAGGGGTCAGAGAATGTCAACTTTTTAAAATAATATCTATGCTCTTGGAAAGCGAGTGTGCTCACATACCCACTATAATGTTCATTTTCCTCACCTATCTTAGCAAAAACACTGTTAAAACTTGTTAATCTGCATCAACAAACTAGCGTTTTGCCTCCAGTTTAGCCCCGGTCCAGAAAATATGTCACATTGTGTACAAACTCAGGAAAGGTCTCTTGTACATATGCTTCATTGAATCCTTCCCATTTCCTAGAGTAATGTGCCCATCATCCACATACTGTAGATAGACAAAAACATCAATGTCAAATGGTGGGGAACATAAAGTGTGGCACAAATACTGCAGCCATATTGTTTATTTGACACATCATGTTGTCATGAGTTGCAATTGCTAGCATATTTATGAAATTCAGCCTCTGCTTCTGAGCTTATCTTAGCATTCCAATTCCTTCACTTCAGAAAACTGAGGAAAAGGGGGGCAAAGGAGGGGAAAGGGTGGTGGAACATGTAATGATATTGCAAAGCACTCAGCTTGTATGATTTTACAGGGCCTAACACTTTGATGTGCTCTTCAAGGGCTTCGTATGACTTAATGTAGCTTTGAGGAAGCGTCAGCGAAAATGAAAGAGACCAAGGGAGAAAAGGAGCTGTAGGAAGGGAGGGAGGGGCAAAGCGCCTGATAGAGAAAGGAGATGAGGAAAGGGAGGCAGGGGGTGAGCACCGGTCAGGTTTGGCTTCCCTGCTGAGAATAACACTTTTTAAAAAACTAGCACATAAGCTTCTTGGTAGAAGAACACGGGGCAATTAAAGAAAAAATAAATAAATAAAAGTCAGCAGCACTGCTGGATCATCTAAAATCAAGTCTATATGAGAAAAGATTAAATAACTCACAGCCCTTCTGTTAGAATACACTGAAAGCAGCAATATAAAAAATGCAGTTTGTGTGCGATTTCTTTAAATGCAACTGCAACTGTGGAGAAAGTTGTAAATGCTTTGCATCTTGCAGTTTCCTCAGGTTAAAATATAAGCAAGTCAAGAGAAATACACCAAGAATAAAAAAGGATAAAAAAAAAAAAATCAATAAAAACCCTCTTTCATGTGTAGTTTGAGCCTGGTTTTCCAATAGTGCTCAACTTTGACGCCCTTTTCTACAGTCCATCCACAAGAAGGAATAAAACAACCCTACACAAATTGCTCTCGTTTTCTTTTTGCTTCAGTTTTTCGCAAGGGATGGTGAAGACATTAACCATCAGCTTCAGGTTAACATGTGCCATGTATTGAACATTTCTGTTTCTTCCCAGTGACACGTGATGTTGATCAGCGATAAAACCTTGCACATAACCTCAGCATCACTCCGACTTGCAGGGAGGTGAAGCGACAGTAGCTTGAAGGGTTGTAAGAGCTTTAGATTTCAATCTGCAGCTCATGGCTAGAAGATGAATACAAGACTGTTGTGCATAGATTTTTTTCAAAGGAAGGGTGTATAACTGCATGTCTACTAAAGGAAAGCTAGGTAGCACACTTGAAAAACGGGTGGCCAAACGGATTTCACATTTACATGTGATAGGATTATAATGGTGCTTGTGGTGTTCAGGTTCAGACTGGCACTAAGTGAAGGCAAATTAATTAATTATAGCAGTGAGGCAAATTAATAGGAGGCCAAAGTCAATTTCATGGCCTCAGACAGTTTGAATGCCAGTGAAACCAGATGTGAGGGGTGTTTTGGAACACCAAGACCTCTGCGTTCTGTTGTGTACCCACACACAAACTGGCAGACGATGAAGGGACAGCGATTGGCATGAAAGCTGCCAATCAGTTCCAGCTAGTTTGGGAATGCAGGTTTGGAAGTAACTATGTTCTAGTGTATGTGTAATTGTACAAGACAATTAGGTCACAAAATCCTAGGTATCAAGGACAAGGTGTAAAGCAGTTCTGTCAGGAGGTGAATAATAAGAAAAGCAGTGTGGTTTGCAGCCAACTAACCAATTGTAAGCTCCCACTGTCATATTGGACAACTTACTGGCAGAATGAGAATACACAGTTGAAAAAAAATGCAGATATATATGTATACACGTCTTGACTTTAATATTGTAGAGAATGCCCCATTAAACACACCACCTGAAACACAGGTCGTTACCCTGCACACCGAACAGAGACAGAAACAGGGGAGGTATTATGTGTTCATTCATTCCCACACACACACAAACATACAGCTTGTCAGGGGGAGCAACCATGCAGGAATACCAGGGATTGTTAGGTTTCACATCTCAAAACTTTTCTCTTGTTTCCTCCCCCTGTCAGTGATGACAAAAGGGGGAAGGGGTGATTTATCTCCATCATTCTCTAGTAATCACAAGTGGGATGTCCGTCATTTTACTTTGGCCGGTGGGAGGACTGCTGCAGCAGGGGATGAGGTGAATGTATGAGTGGTAAAGATAATTGTCATTCATAAAGTCAGTCTTGTGTTAAAAGGGAATAAAAGTGAGAGAGAGAAAGAGAGAGCATGTGCACTGGCTCGCATTCCCTATACTGTATGAATAGATTGTTGATAATGGGATCTATGTGTTGAATTGCAAGATGATGTAAGAGTCAGTACAGCATGAAGTAACCCATGTTCTCTTGACAGCTATTTAAGCTTGTTTTTATATATATATATATATATATATATATATATATATATATATATATATATTCATTAATCATTTTGTATTGCATGCAACATTTAATGTATTAAGATTTTAAAACTAGTTCCCTTTGACAAGCAATGGTCATTTCTTGCATGCACAATCGATTTCTTGCACAGACAATCAATCACAATCCCACGGTACCTGTCTCTACATCCTGGGTGTAGAAGTGCAGAGTGTCAGTAATTTCGGTGACATATACAGATCTGTAGTTAGCCACACGTTCCTTCTCTTCTGATAGATGCACAACCTCTTCAACTGGTTTTTCCTCATAGTTGGCCCAGATCTACAATACAGAATGATAAATAACACACATCAGAGAGAACAAGACCAAGCAATGTGTCAACGTAAGAGATGAATATGAAACTTTGAGGAAACAATAATAATGATGTCACAAATGATAAATACTGCAAACAAATATGAATGTAAGTACAAATAATTAATTTAAAGAAGTGGTTCCAGGCCCAACAAACCCCACTCCTCATTTGTATTGTTGCTTATTTTGGAATGAATCCAACCAATGTCATCATATCTATGTGTGTGCTGATGTCAGCATATCAATTGTCTCTGTATATGTGCCAAGTTTGAAGTAAATTGGAAACAAATATATTTTATAGACAAGTATTATATGCAAAATGTAACGGCATCCACTTATTCACTGGCATCGTTTTGGTGCTAAATTGTTAAACACAGAAACAAACTGAGCCAAAAACAATATCCCTTATTTTCCCTTTGGGGTGTGGGGTAACAACAATTAAAATTAAAACAAAAGATGAGTGAGATCAATACCAAATGCCAATAAACATTGGATGGAAGGTAGACAAGACCTGACATCATATAGTATGAAAGTTTTACACAAATAAAAACAATTAAACAGGGGAAGTGACTTAAAAACAATAAGTGTTAGAAGTAAAATACAAAAGTAGAAGTAAAATAAAGTGAAGAATGTAAAAATAAAAAAGAATATGAATACTACACAATACTATTTATTGGCATGTGGGTGTGTTCAGAATATCTCAACTACTGTGATATGCTTCAATTCACAACAGATATTATTCCATCAGTTTGATGTATAAATGAAAACAGCCAATATTCATTCCCACCGATTTGAATAGAACAGTGCTGGCAGTGAACTACTCTAGCTGACTCTACACCACTAGTCATGGCTAGTCCTCACTTCTGCAAAGTGCTGTTTAGGGTTAGATTAAACCTAGAGCACCGACGACTCATTATAAAGTCACAGGCTTGGGAGAAGGATAGTTAGTGAGATTCCTCAAGGAAAAATAACCCTGCGTGTGTGTGTGTGTGTGTGTGTGTGTGTAAGCAGGTTACATTCTTTCTATGTGCACCAAGGTTAGTTCTCTTACAACTCCCCAGGAGAAAAACGGAGGGCAGGAGGCTCATTAAGGAGAAGTGCTTTGCCTTGGGTCACATATCAAACTACATGGATGTCAGTAGATGTGTGTGCTGGGATACAGCGCAAAGAGTGGGTGGTTGTTAAAGCACAGTGTGCTTGTATATAGCTTTGTGTATGGTGATAGTATTGAGCATGTGACCAAGTGCGCTCATACGAGGGGAAAGGAGATGAGCAAGGAGTAAAAAAAAGTCACGAAGTGCAGCTAAGCTTCACAGTGCTCCCACTAACTTCTTGTACGACAGCAGCCGCAGCAGCAGCAGCAGCGGCAGCAGCAACAGCAGCAGCAGCATCAGCACAGCTTTTTATAGTTAATTTCTGCAGGCTATTTGGGAAGTGTTTACTTTTAAATGCTGCAGAAAGTGTACAAATAAATAAATAATTCCTAAAAAAACATATTAATTAATTCATTTCTTTTTTAATGGCACAGTGATATTAGCCGATTAGGTTCTCGCTAATTATTTAACTGCATGGTATCATTGCACTAATTAGATTAGCTAGCTTTAGTGATGACATTTTTTTCATGTTGCCATACCTCATCAGCAGAGCAATGCTGCTGTTAAGACTTAGTTAATCATACCTCAGGCCCCCCCCCCCCCAAACCCGCTGACTGTCATGTTAAGATTATCCTTCACCTCAGTGATGTGATGATGTACAGTTGCAATAGCTTTCGGCGAGTTAACCGTTTGTGAGTGTTTTTGATGGAGGAATTGCTAAATGAGATTTAGAGCGAAAAGAAAAATAAATTTACCATGGAAAAAATGCCTCCTAACTAAACCATAGAAAAAGTGACAGGGAAACAGAGTTGGTGTCCTGCATACCTGCAAACAAAAGACAGGGTCATACTACCCAATTACATTCAATTATTCCCATCAGAAACAGTGCAAAAAAATAAGGTAGAAAGGCTAGGGAGAGAGTGATGGAAGACGAGAAGAAAGCAGGATGAAGAAATCTGGGGATTGAGGGCGAGAAAGGTTAATGAAGACTGAAAATGTTTTTTTTTTTTTTTTTTTTTTTTTAAATAACACTAAGCAGGCATATACATGATTACCATACACACAACAACGTGAACATATTATGTCCAGTCACAAATACAGACATATACGACTTGTCATAATAAGCATGCCTCCCACAATGCAATTGAGCTCACACGGCTTGGCTTTTAATCAAACCTGCTGCACCAATTAGGCATGACAAAGATTGGAATGTCAGCATTCATTAATCTGGTGGCCATCACTGTGGTACAGTCTGGTTGGAATTTGTGACTTATAGCTGGACCAGGCGCCAAGTGGAGCCATGTGGTTTCTTGTTCCCCTATAAATTTAGCATTGAATATAAATATCATAGTAAGATGTATTGTTTAAAAGGGTACTCCCAAACTTATAGTGGAATGGTTTCATACCAGTTATCTTTAATGATTTTAAGACAGTACTCAAATGAGCCAATTGTGATGGTACTGAACAAGATCTGTACTCATTTAGTTAGTCATTGTGACGGACAACAAAAAACATTTTGAATGTCTCTACACCAAAAATATAGTCTAAGAAACATAAACACCAACATAATTATACTAACAATGAACTCATTAACCACTTTAGGAATTACTACTACGTACTCAAGGATAAAAATGAAAACAATTCCCATGCAAAAACTGAAAACCATTGGTAAGTGTACACCTTATCACAAATGTGGTTCACACAAAAGATTTTTAAGCGCTCCAATAACATCAGCATCATCAATGGCTATTTGAGGCATGCATTCTGGTCAATGTGGTAAGAGTGGGATGAAAATTAGCTTTTTATTGTTTATCAGTACATCATTAGAAACACTGCAGAGCTTCATCTCTGCCTAAAGTACAAGTAAACGCACATGCGCACACACTAACACACACAGTGCCCAGGGCTGATGACCTTCCGTGAGCAGCCAACCATCCTGTTTGTTCCACTTGAATGCAGGTATGTGACTGCCGCTTCTGCTGCTGCTGTGCAACTGCAGCCAGACGCTAGAGCCACCAAACTGCCAGAGACAATGACAGCATGTGAGTGGGGATGGGAAGAGAGAGAGATAGAAAGATGGGAAAAGGGGGGAAAAAAGGCAGGCCATTAAGCTAAGCCTGAAAGGACAACAAGTCCTAATAATGGAGGCCAAGCTAAGAGATATGGTAGGCCAGGCTGACCTTCACAACTCGTGAATGACAACACACACACCCAAGGGAGTGACAAGTGAGTCGGAAAAGGGTGCTCTCACACTGCACATTTTGACTATCCCAACCAGATAAAAAAAAAAGCTGAAAGAAGTGTTCGAGCATGTGTGGGAGGGATTAGGCCTGCTCCCATTTCCATTTTACAAATCTGTTTTCTTCTCCTCTATGTTTCATTCTCTTAATCTTCCAATTCCCTTTTTCTCTCTTGCTACACCTCACTAATCTTACAGCTCCAGTCTAACTCTTGATAATTTTTTTCTTCTTTTTCCAGAAGCACGAAAGAACTTATGAACTGTTGATCAGTTCATCAGTCATTAAATGTGCAATTACACAAACTTTCTAAGAGACAAGGTACCCACTTTTTTTCAGCAAGGGAGATTTCAATGGAATAAAAGCAAAAGTGAAGAAGAAATACACAATTTTAGAAAAATTGCTGCAATAATCCACTGGTGTTTTGTCTTAATTTCCCAAGATGATGCACCAGATATGTTGCAGATGGAGAATAGCTTAGCTCCTTAACTGTAGCTGAGTGCACTTTTGCTATGGAGAACTCGGCGTTCTGCTAATTATTTCCATGGTGATTTGTCTGAATATTGCTAATTTAATATAGAAAGACTCAAGCAGTTGTGCTTCATTCATTGATTCACATGTACAAGCACAGGTGGATGAACACACAGACATATGGATGACTGAATGCGCACATTGTGTCAGAATGAGGGGTGAGGGTTGGTTTGAACACTGATTAAAGGTGGCAGCGTGTCAATTCAGATAATGCATTTGTATAGTGCCCCATGAAAAAAAAAACAGCATTAGTACGTTAACAATACACAGTGTACCTTGTTAATGGGCATTGCTTATGTCAGTATAGTCTGTCAGGACACACAGACTCAAATCAAAGATGGGAAACTAAAGTCCGAATCATCCTCCAAAGCACCATTGTCACATTCCAAAACCTGCTTTCACATAGTGTATTCACACATATTACACATTTGAGAGCTGCAGTACTGTATGCACATGTGGTTGCCTTGTGATTTAAGTGCCCTCATGCCCCATGACTAGCGTGTGTAGCTCTAGTTCAATGCAGCTGTCGAAACAAGCTGTACTGTCGTGCCCTCTTTCCAAACATAAGAACTTACATTTTTCCTTTGTTACTTCGTTAACCAGTCACACTTGTATTAACAATTGAAGTGAGCAGGAGTCTGTGATTCATAAGAGTGTACTTTGTAAATCAATTTATCCCCTATTATATCCCTGATGAATCTCCTTTAGAGAGAATGGTTCATTAATTCAAAAGAGGGGCACATTCTTCACTAACTAACAGATGGGTGAGAGTGAATCATAAAACCAATACAGTAAAGGGTGATATCAAAGTAAGGTTTTGCTAAATTGGTGAAAAAATGTCCTTCTGTGACTAACAGCATCATATCTCGCTTTGCTTTTACTCTGGTACTTGATGCACAAGAGTCTCAGCACTGAAAATGTTGTCTTATTTCATTTAAAACGTACAAAGACAAAATATCATAAAAAATTGACACTGTAGCAGTGAATAATATTGGATTACCCGTTGAATGACTTCATTCTTGCTGTATGTATGTGTGTGTATATATATATATATATATATATATATATATATATATATATATATATGAAAATAATGTCTCCAAAGACCAATTTAATAAAAACAATACAATAGAACATCATTTTTCTACATAGTGTTTTTATTGTCTGTCAACTGTGTCTTATAAACCCAATGTGACTCAGTGCCAGTAACCGAAGTGACAAGAGGTTGGTGTCAAATAAATCCTCCCAAGTGATAAAAATGTACAATACAGCTTAAATGACCGACAAGCTGTCTACCAAGGTCCCTGACTTTGATTTGTCAACTCTTTAACAATTCATTTGTGGTACAGTAACAATGTGAAAAAACTACAGGCCCTGGGCTACTTCAGATGTCTTGAAAACCAGTAGATCAAAGGTACCGATGTCCTCTGAGAAACTTAAACACATCATTGATGTGGACACAGTTGACTGACATATGTCAAGGGGCCTCGATCTTTTTTTTTTTTTTTTACACCGAGGAGAAAAGACATTAACCCAATCCAGCTGTCTAGCCCTAAAAGCAAGGGCTCACAGGTTCAGAGGTGGTTGATGGTACATTAACCCTAATGGCTCACCTTGTCATGGCCATCTATGTAAGATGGGGCAGCTGTGGTAGTGGAAAGAAATTTACAGGCCTGGGGGCCATCACTGTAAGCATGCGTCATTATTATACCCTGTCGTCATATTCAGATGTAATGCAGGGCTGTCATAAAACACACAAAGTAGGATTACCACACATCAACACATGCACATACACAAAGACATGGTTGTGGCCTTGGGAATATTGGGTCCAGTTTGAGCTACGATGTGGTTTTTAATAGAATATGACTGCTTATGGGCCTGCAAGGCCACACATGTGGACATGGTAACAAAACATGTCAGTTGCACACAGGCCAATATGACAAGCTATAAAAACTGAAATCAAACCACAACAGTATGTCATGTTACGAGAAGCAATTGGTTAAACCCATGCAGCAGATAAAAACAATCCCTTTGGTAAATATCTGAATAAACTTGATAGGGTTTGACTAGAAACTAACTACATGTCAGAGCTGCAAAAACACCACATAATTTTGTTTCATAGGAAACCAAATTGGTGGCATAGCGAGAAGTTCAATAAAAATGTATATCAGACCTGTCCATGGAGAGTGGTTTTATGACTAGGTAAGCCTGTTGAAGCCCTCTAAAGGGACTTAATAATTTTGCACATACAACTTACCATGGCTAATATTGAAGAAAATGGTAGAAAAATATAGAAATGAACACAGGGAAATAAAATAAATATACTTACTGTTTGCCATTTCATTCATTGCCACACTAAACTACAGCCAGTGCAATACAAACAGATAAAGGCAGACAGGGAGATTGGTTCAAGCTGTAAGTAGATTTAAACCCCTGGATTTATACATTCGAACAGACTATCCAACACTGGCATGCAATCAGCCCTAATCTCCTTAAATAAGAAAATTAAAAAAAATAGGTGTCCACTTCCATATTCAAAGCCAAACTACACCGAGGCGAAGGAGGGGGCCAGCAACGAGATGAAGGGATGAGTCTCTCGGATGTGGTTACTTAGCAGATAAATTATGCATTAAAACTGCACAGGTGGCATGGGACAGGGTTTTAGGTGAAGGGAGGGAGCCAAGCAGCTGGGGAATTCATAACAGAAATGGGAGAGCAAGTGAAGGAGAGAGGGAGAAGGAGAGAGAAAGAGATACTCACGAGCTTCATATCACAGCTAACAGATGTTCAGCCATCAAAGAAGCGGCAAGCAGGCAGCAAGGCTACTCAACCCCAGCTTACATGGCTAATATGACCCGCGCTTATGCTGTGACACACACATAAATGCACATGGACATACACATGGTAGTCAAGGCCTTGGAAACAACCTAAGGCTATCAAGGTGGCAACTTGTTACACTTTTTTAAATTGACACAAATTGATCCACTTGGACCTGTACGTGTTGAGGTGGGAGGAAGGTGGGAGCGGGTCTGTTGGCCGCTGACAAAGTACTATTAGCAACAAGCAGTAACTTGCACCTGACAGAGATTGGTGGTTAGTGCGTTTCAACTGAAGGGGGTGGAGGGGGGGGCTGCGTTACCATGGAAACAGGACATGTGGCGCATATATAATCAGAGCACTATGTGCACACACAACTCTACACCTGTGTCGCTATCCTCACAGGCACCACCTCACTAAGTATGGAAAACCAGACGGCTGAGAGTATGATCAGGCATTGCTCACAGATCACACACACACACACACACACACACACAAAACATCCCTGGAGGCATCACTCCGGCATATGGAGCCTTATATCAAGTGGGACTTCTTTTTTTTTTTAACCTGAGCAGTGAGCTTGTGTATCTATGGCCATTAAAATATGATGAAGCCAAACAATTCTGTCAAAACTAAAACTAGGAAATAAAAATTCAAAATTCAACTGCAAGTGTGATGGGACCTTATATGGACACCCAGTCTTGGAATGGTATAGGAGAAAGAGAAATAAAGAGAGACAGAAGAGCGAGAGATAAAGGTAATAATTAAGTTGCAGTTAAAGAAAACCTCATGTCTGATTTGGCGTGATAATCACCAAATAGAAAAAAACATACTGTGCAGACTGAAGGTGATATTTAATGTTACTTAAAGGGACACAAGCACCCATTAAACGGTTTGATGACCGAGTTTGCTTCACTGGTTTTGCATTTGTATGTGTGATGTGGCAGATGATTTCCCCACTCAGCCCGTCCTTGTTCTGTAAGTATTTTCTATGACCTTGATGCCAAATGGGTAAAGTTCCATCGTTCTATTAATACACCCATCTGACAAAGAGGCATACAGGACAAGAATGTGCTGAAATTAAAACTAACTCTTCCCATTTTAGGCATGCATTTGTCTCCCTTGGGTTTTCTACTGCGCCTTTCAGCGTTGTACTACAAGACATACATAAATGTAAGTAGATGACTGTCCATGAGACCACACTCCCAGTCTGATCACAAGGAATTATGGAAGAGCTTAAAGGAAGATGGAGAACAGTGAAAGAAAAGAGCTGGTATAAAGTGGAGTGATTAAGAAATAGGACTACCTCGATGTTACAATGTATAAGTATGCAATTAAAAGGCAATTAATCAACTTTTAATTAACAGGCTAGTATGTCCCGAGTT
Organism: Siphamia tubifer; assembly: GCA_020466265.1. Taxonomy (NCBI): domain Eukaryota; kingdom Metazoa; phylum Chordata; class Actinopteri; order Kurtiformes; family Apogonidae; genus Siphamia; species Siphamia tubifer. Next base: position 31,406,438 of record CM035794.1, on the reverse strand, counting down.
GCCACAGTGTTGCCATGACAACTGGCTTTCAAGGGTGGCATAATCTTGTCTTCTCTACTCCTTTTTCTATAGCAAATGCTCCTGATTTTTTTTTTTTTGTCCCTCTGATCACACCTTCCACTCAATTGTTCTTTTACCCATTTTGCTTTCTTCAGTTTAAAAGACGCAAAAACAAATAATAAAGCCCGAGGAGGCAGCAGTGGTAGGAGGGAAGCAGAGCTGCTGGGGATTAAGGGACCAAGGGAGATGTGGGATAGCAGAGAGTGACAGAGAGGTTAATATGGATCTGGCAGTGGTGAGGAACAGCGACAGGAAGCGAAAACAGCAGTGAGACCTGAATGGAAGAGAGAAAAATGAGGAGGGAGAGGACCAAGGAAAAAAATAAATATTATCACAGCAGAGTCAAACTATCTTTAAGTACCTGAAATGCATCCAACATCTCATGATTCGTAGAGTGATTTAAGTTTGGTATTGATCTTGTTAATAGCTACTTCACCCATTAGAAAAAAGAAAAAAATATTGGCATGAACATATCAATAACCCACACCAATATGGTGATAAACAAGCATCTAATTTATAACTCATTAATCTCTGAAAAATGTTGATTGATTTTTGATTAAGTAAAGTTTTATTGACAATTGTGAGGATGAGGGCATGTGCTGCCACAATATCAGAGCGTACTGTGACATCTTTACTGAAAACACCATCATATACAAAGAAGGAGCCGAGACAAATAAGGAAGTCTAAGGCATAATGTACGGTAAAACAAACAGAAACAAATATAGTAAGAGGGAAGTAGTCGAAGAAGACCAGTACAACAGTGGGAATCGGAAACGCAGAGATGACGAGATGTTTATGTAACTGTCTCTCCCTGAGGCATGAGAGAGAGAGGGAAGAGAGACAGAGAGAGACTCTGTAAAATGCACAAAGACACAGTCCCAAAGCTATCAGTGGTCCTATTCTCTAGATTTAGAGTGTTTTCTCTGCAGAGTAGCCAGGCTGAAGACTGAACACAGTAAAAGTGAACTGACCTAAATTACCAAGGAGCACTAAAGAATTCATCGAAAGTTATCCTAAACCCAAACCTTTACAAGAATGTGTCAGGTTAGTGAAAAATAAGCTAAAGAAAAGAGTTGTTTCAATAATCCTTCTGAACACCCATGGAAATAAACATTGTCACAATCTCCTACTTTGACTGGTAAGGCTAAATAAAATGGGCAAATATCTAATGGTTGAAGAAAACAATCTTATAATGCAATGATAATGCAAAGAAATCTAACAAAGTGTTTGACAAATTCTAAGAAAAAAAAAATCTTTGTGCGATTAGCCTTTAAAAGCAATTTAACATTTCACTTGACCACAACTTTGACATCTGAGCTAACACACATCTCTCGGTCCTAAAACCAAAACAGCCTTGCAGTCAAGAATCTTCCCTGCTTTCATATAATAAACCAGCCATCTTTAATCTGTGCCTGTCACCATTTTCCAAGGTTGAAAAGCACCTGGAAAGTACCAAGCCATTTTTTATAAACAACAGTGCTGTTTCAGGTCTAATAACCACAACTTACTCCAAATTCATGATCTGCAGTGCCCTGGCATTTCATAACTTAACTGAGGCCACAAAAACATATTTTATTTTCCAAGACAGCATGACGATCTGAGAAATGTATTTCTTGGCTGAGAGAAGCCACTAAAGACAGTGAAATATGAATCCCTCAGATATTACGTGACAGCTGACAGGTATGGTTTTCTGCAGTTGGCAGAAATGTGGCTCACATCACCTGAATACTGGTAAAGGACAGCACACGAACAACACCATAAAAAAAGAACATTGGGTAACTAGAACTGGTGAAGAGTTTTAGTGTCTACTTAATAGATTGGATATCTAATAAACACTTAAAGTGGAAAAATCTAACTGACCAAGGAGGAACAAGCTAAGGAAGAGAAATTCCTATTTAATTAAAGATTACAAAAGAAAAAGATGGTTATACAAGGTGTAGATACTGAAGCAAGAGCAAACAAATGAGAGGAAAAAACACTGGAGGAGTTGCGGAAGGAAAGAGTGAGAAAAAGCTGAAAAGTGAGAGGTGGTGGGGGAGTCGTTATGAGGCGAAGAGAGGAACAGAATAAGCAAATGCATTTAGGAATGGAACTGGTTGCTCAACCAAGACTGGTCTGCAAAAGTGTGGAGGACTCTGTGTCTATGAACAAGTAATAGAGAAGTGATGAGGCGTGAGCCTCCACACTGGCTATAAGCTTATTCTCTCTATTCTTCCTGGGATCAATTTGGCCTGACTTTAGAGGAGGTAGAGGAGCCTGTGAATACTGAAATAAACAACAACAATGGGAACACTAATTATCATTATAAAAAAGCTTACATGTTTACCAAGGTCAGATGTGTCAAAACAAAAATAGCTCCTTTTAGTATGCCAACAGGGAATTTGCCCAGAATTAAGTTTTGATCTCAATGCTTTTCTACTGACATAACAGGAACACATTAAATGGCATGACTTGAAGATCCCAAACAGAAGAGAGAGCATTCAAATGGTGCCCTCCAGAAACAAATATTTAGCCTTTCGTTAGACAGCACGAAAAGCAGGGAGGCAGAAAGGGGAAAAGGGAGGGGTATTTCACTGCCGACCCACATTAAATGGAGTTAAGTGTGGCTCCGAGCAGGGGCCCTAAAAAATGTCAAAGTGTGTGTAAATGACTATAACTTGTGTGTGTTATTTTTAGTTCAAATCTGGATAGGCCACACTGTTTTCTTTTCTTCCCTTGATTAAACAAGGACATTTGAGGAGGACACCTGAAGCCTGGTGAAAATGTGCAGGCTTGATGTTTTCACAGCATCTGCCTGATGACTCTAAGAATACATAAATGTCAGTTAACTGCAGGGGAAAATGTCATCACTGCTGCTATCCGTAATGGATGTTCACATGAATGGTGTGGTCAATTTATCATGGCAGGGTTGTCTGTACAAATTGCTGCAAGGTTACAAGAAAGTCACCAATTCAATTTGACTCATTGTAAGCTTTATCAAGTAATTTTACTAATTATTAATCACACAAAACAATATTGTGAAAAACATCTATAAAGAATGATTTTAAAAACATCTATTTCAGCTTATATGAATTCAGACATAAATTCTATGTGCAGGCCTATAACAGCAATTGAATGCAAAAAATGCATCAATTAACAGGCTGTGCACAGTGCAATATACTTTACTGCAGTTGCCTTATCAAAACTCTGCAGTCTGAGGTCAAACATACTGGTGTTAAAATGTATGCAGTCATTCTGGTGGAGGTAAAAGGCAGTCAGCCACAACTAGTCCTCAGCAAACCAAGTGGAAAAGTGTCTCCTTACAGTGTCCCAGGAGGGACAGATCAGGAAAAAGGGAGAAGAATAATCTGTGAGCACAACTCCAGTCAGTGCCTGTCCTTCACACTCACTTTGAATAGAACAGATGTAGGAGAAATTGGGGCAAAGAAGAAAAAAAAGAAGGAAGCCCCAAGATGTAAGAGGCAGTCGGCCATCCAGACCTAGGGGTCTGCATTTTCTATTGCGGGTGGTTGAGCTGAGCAGGTGTTAATCAGCAATAATGCAACGCACTATGTCATATCACATTATGCTCCCTGCCAGTGTTTCACCTCCTCTCTCCTTCTGTGGTTTAAACCCTTCATCCCAAGAGTGAAAAGGTGGGGGTGGAGTTGGTGGGGCAGGATGCAGGAGGGACTGCCTGAGTTATTTCTGCACTGATGAACTAGAGGCAGCCACAAACCTGCCCCTAAGGACCTGTGCTAAGAGCCCGTAAGAATCCTGTGCATGACTGGAGAGAGGAAAACACAAGGCCAAGGACATACAGACAAATTCATATAAATGCATGCACAGATTCACATACATAAAGACGCAGATAAAGAAAACATGTTGAAGAAAAGTATGCATTTAACACAACAAAACGCAAACACGAAGGACCACATGCACACTGTTGCATACAATGGCAAAGCGAGCAAAGTATGCACACAAAAAGGCCCACTTCCTGCTTACATGCTTCATCAAGTAGACTTTTTCATCTGAGAATGTGTGTTCCTCAGGACTGTCCTGATGTCCTTGTGGCTAGATGCATTTTTCAGATGACATTTTCAAAGTCAGCATGTAATCCTGCAACTCATATAAATGTATAATTTAGCATGCAGAAGGTGAGACTGCTGAGAGACACTTGCTACTTTAAGTCTTACAGGGTTGTATTTTTGTGCTTGTCAGGACAACTTTGTATAAGTCACTTTGCAGGTGACTGTCATGTGCTTTTAAATGCACAGCCTTTCTGTCATATGAACAACGAAGCAGATAAAGACAGAAAAAGCATGTTTGCATGTATAATCACAAGACTGCAAGTGGAGCTGACAGACTGCTGAATTTGCAGCTTGCAACTGGGGAAAGGAGGATGAAGACAGAGAGTGAGAGAGAACTGGGGGTTGGGGTGTAAATAACACACACATCACTGGGTCCACTGATCTCTTTCTCTGTCGTTCTGTCTCTCTGCCTCAGGGCAATAAGGGTCCAGCTTGCTGTCTACAGTGGGAGGGGTTGTCCCCAGAGAGTGTGTGCATGTGGATGTCTGTGTCTGCACTGTCGGTCTGCACATGCTCAAAGTGTGTTGGAGTAAGCAGTAAAGAGACAATGAGAGTATGGTGAGTGCACGTGTGGTGCCTCCCTCTATCTGTAAGCAAGTTTGTGTGTGCTGATGTGTACGCAGCACACTGAAAATCATATTATGTAATCTTTTAGCTATATGAAAAACACTCTGTCAGCTCTTTGCTTTTGTGTGTGGTAGGTGGTTCATTTTGTGCACACGCTGCCGGGAGGAAAGATGAAGGCGGTTGTAAACACACATGCACACATACACACAGGCATACAAAGATTATAGCATAGTAAACAGAAAGAGCATCGTATATGGGAACACAAATGTGTATATCTGCAACCGTTGTGTGCATATGAATGCAAAGACAATGCAAAAACCGAGGATGAAGCTTAGAAACTTGCCGTATTAAAAGTGTGCCTACAGTCCTCTCCATCTTCTAACAGAGGAGAGAGGTCTCACACGGGTCATCACTCCTATTGTAGCCACCCTGCAGGCAATAATGTCCCCTTGCTGTGATCCCACTGTCCTCTTACACATGCCAACAACCCTGCAACCTTCATCTTGCTTGTGTATTGACACACTGGCAATGAGGCCAAATGCTTTCTCACTGAACGTGTTGGTGGTTTTCTACATGGGACAGGAACCCTAAGTCACTGATCTGAAAGGTGAGAGGCTATTGCTCAAGCAACACGCTCTGAAATGACGCTGCAAAAGCCATTGCTCAGTATTAGAAGGTTTTATAATCAGTTATGGCCACTACTTGCTATCTTAGCCTCTGCAAATCATTCTTATTCAAATAAAATACCTTATTTAGATATTATGCTCTACAGAATTTAACCACCATAAACTAATGACCATTTTTCAGTTGCACAGTGCAGCAAAAAAGTCAGAGAGCTTAAGGCTCATTCATTAGATACTGCTTTCACTGAGCACACCGTTAACTTGTGCTGCAGAGGCATGGAGTGCTATTACAGTTTAGTTTCTAATGTTTTCCGAATGAGAATTTGCATAATTATAGTTCTCAACAGTGAGAGAACTCTTACAACAATGTTAAAAAACCTAGAACTCATTTTTTCCCCTAATGAGGCTCCAACAACCAGTCCATCACACCCTAGAAAAGGTACAATGATGGGCAAGAGAAACAGACAAGACCAAATGCTAATGCTTTTATTTATAGTTCACAGGATTTTATTTTTTTTTTTTTTGCAGTAAAATGTCTAATTAAATGCATCCATTTCCAGATAAACAATGCCTCTCAATTAATGTTAAACTAATGTGTTATGAAATTGTAATTGTGGTAAATAAAAGCTGCATGTGAATGATTGAAAGGAATATGTGCTGCTGAAAACTTTAATCAAACACATTTTTTTCCGTTATTGGTGTAATGTGACCAGAAAAAAACAAACACAAAAACAAACAAAAAAACATACCTCAAAACCACTGCTGGCAAGCAACCAAGTTTATTAAATTAAGATGAGGGAATTTGCTAGACCTGGCATTATATGATGAGAAAAATTGCTTTTCTTTTTGTTCAAAGTTCATCCATTCAAAGTCTCACAATGCACAGTACTGAATCTGTTCCAAAAAGCAATTGAGAAAATTCAAACAAGCTATGCAGACTGATGACCCGCAGGATAGAACTAAAATAACACGTCTAAAGCATCATATATCTTTATCACATTTTTTTTCTTCGAATATATCAAACCCAAGTGTTAGATTAATTATCACTAATGTATTAGTCTCTGTTTATGCACCTGAATCACTTCCTTCAAGGTGAACAGCTTTGAAGATGACTCCATTATAAACAGACAGTACATTTACCTACACATCTAAGTTAAGTTATTGACAGTAATCGCACTAATAACTTAACTAGAGTTTGAGAAATCTCAGCAAACATTACAGGAAAAGAATCCGATGATCGTTCCACTCCCAGACACTAGGTGGCGCTACACGCCCTTTTGTGTTTGTATTCTTCCAGTTGGTGCCATATAAGAACAATCACTGAACAAATGTGGCATATTTGAAGCAAACGTAGTAGGAGGAGAACAACACAGAGAGAAGATATGGACAAAAACCATGCAGCAGCTCAGTATATTTTGTACATAGTGTTCACTCTGATGTATTACACGCAATGTGCATGTTGTCATGCCGTGTCTCTGGTCACTTCCTGAAGGGGGCATGTCCAGGCCAGTCAGTAGTCAAGCTAAGGTTGGGTGAGAAATTCGATTAGAACTGCATTATCGGACTTGGTTGGTCCGACTTCAAAAACTCCAGTTCAATTCGATTATAGTCTGACTAGGATGTATACATGGCTCTGAAAACTTTGATATTAGTTGGACTACGGCAATTATTTGAATTTCTCTAAGTGTGTGTAAACATACTGACAATTCGCTTGTTTACATAAAGTGAAAGACCACTCAGGCCTTTTCAGAAATGTGTCACAAAGTGGATTGTGGGAAAGGCAGTGAAAATGTGAAGTGAAAATTATTTCTCACAGATTTGGCGTAAACGTCAAACCATACAATCCACCAGGGTCTTTTTAAACAATGAATATAGTTGGTGGATGGAGGTAAAGGTGACATTTGGGTTTAGTACTTACCAAGGTAGTGAAATTTGCGTTGTGTAGAATTCCCATTCCCACAATGTACTTCACAACAAAATTCCCAAAAAGGTTGGGGTTGCGTTTCGGTTTGTTATGTAAACAAGACGACTGTGTTTAGGATTGAGTCGTCCTCCAGGTTGTTCATCAAGAGGTAAGTAGTTCAGGTGTGTAAGCATGGAAAGACTAATGGATTAGTGATAATTAGGCTGTCACTGGGGTTTTAGAAATTAGAAAAAAAAAAAAGTGCTTAATGTCACACGCTACGTCTCCATTTTGTCATTATTTGATTCCTGCCTACAGTACAAAGGGCTTACAGAGAGCACACAATGAACATTTTGAAATGGAGAACAGAACATTCAGAAATAATAAAAAAAAATGTGTTTATAAACTCAGCTGTTATCTATAATCTCTGCATTTCTTATCACTCAGATACTGACATTTACACTGTTGTGACCTTCAAACTGAAAAGATTTTTTTTTTTTAACTCGAGCACTGAATGTCAGTTTTTCAAATACATAATATCTACAATAGAAATACGTTAAAGTCCTCTTCAATTCCTGGAAACAAAGTTGAACCATTTAATGTCCAATGAGGCATGAAGTGCATAGTTTTATATACCTACATACTAGCCTCTATAGGTAACTGGCCCCGTTATTAATTGAATATCACCCTTTGTGACTGGACATGTCACGGCCATTGCTCCTGTCTCAACACCGTACAATCTTTAGTTGCTAAACAAGAATGCAATAATGCGACTGCAATAAGGGTATAACTGCTCACATGGTCTTATGTGATTTGTATGTAAACAATAACAACTCTAATAAATTAACTCTCAAACCACCAAATCAGTGAGGGCCTTAGCCTGAAATGCTTGTAGTTAAGTGATAATAGTCTAAAGGAGCAGCAAGAAAATTAAGCAGAGAGACCTTTGTTGAAGAAATATCAGGAATAGTTTGCAACATTAGCATAAAATAGCTCAGTAACTAAAACACATTACTAGAAGAGCAAGAAAGAAAAAAGTGAGAGAGAAATACTGCAACCCTTTCAGTGGCTTCAGGGCTTAAGAGACAACTGAAGGTTGTATTAATAGAAAGGGGAACATCACTTATGAACGCCAAACAAGGAGCTTCTATGTAATTCTGGACAGACTATATGCAAACTCCCACACCAGACCTTTCTGTGTGGAGTTTGCATGTTCTCCTCGTGTCTGTGTGGGTTTTCTCCAGGTACTCCAGTTTCCTCCCACCATCCAAACACATGCACTGATAGGTTAATTGGTTAATCTAAATTGTCCATAGGTGTGAATGTGAGAGTGATTGTCTATATATGTTAAGCCCTGAGATGAACTGAAGACTCATACAGGGTGTACCCCGCCTTCACCCATTGTAGCTGGATTAGGCTCCCAACAACCCCTGTGACCCTAGTGAGGATAAAGTGTGTTCCGATGATGAGACTATATGAGTGT